>JARHVA010004144.1:1320000-1687838 GCA_037957365.1 Torreya grandis | reverse complement strand
ATGGATCATTGCCTTAGAAAATCTTCCTGAAGAGGTGCCCAATGCTTAGTAAAAAAAAACCAAAATAAATTCCCAAAATAAATACCTATCACTTAGCCAAAATAAAGTTGAACACTTAGCACTTATCCAAATACCCAAAAGGATTTAGTATTTTTTAAACCTGCAGGCTCTTTTGGACCTGTTCTTGAAATTGTTGCTTGATCTTCAAGGCTTGAAAACCATGAACACCTACCTGGTAACCTTCATCTTTGCTTTATAGACATATCCCTTAGAATTTGACAAAATACACTTTAAGTTAACTTAAAGTGTTTCAAAAGCATTGCACATTGTATGATTTCTCTAGACCACTCATTCTATCAAAAACTCTATATATCTCATCCATTGGATCACTCTCTCAATAAAAACCTTGTTCAACTATCTATCCAGGTAAAACTTTGTATGTGGGCTAAAAATGGCCAATATCTTTAGTGACTCAGCTAGGCAACATGTCTACTATGCTCAAGAATGTGGACCATTTACATGACTCTTGACTCATAACATATAATAAATTTTTTTCCATGCCTACAAGAGATATTTTGAATGAAAAGGACAAATGAAATCCACCAAAAAAGGGAAGGAAACAAAATAAAGTAGGGGAAACTAACCTAACAAAGCAATTGTGTAACAAAGCACTTATTTGGGACAAAATAGAAGTAAACTAATGTGTTAGAACAACACTTAGAGGAAAAAACCAAACTAAATATGTATAGGGGACTTAACTTCCTTAAAATAAATGTTTCAAATGTATCCCATTAATTAGGATAGGAAGCTCTTCGCCATCCATCTTTTCAATCTAGAAAGCATTATGGGATTTATAATAGGAGATTGTATACAAATATCTCTAAAGAGATTCAAACTTTATATGTGATATAAAACTCATAAGTTTTGATTGAAAGATATTTCAAGAACACAAAAATAACATAGTAACAATGATTTCTTTAAGAAGAGATGTTTTATTACCAAAGATTGCAAATACAAACATATGCTTATCTCTGGGAAGAGATGTTTAATTTCTTTTTTGCATTACATATTCATTTTATACACATTTTTAAGGTAGGGGAGGATGTGGAAGGTCAAAAATCTTGAGGGATATGAATTGGTTTGACTTTCAAGATTCACAATAATACAAAATTTGAGGAATTACTATTTTTAGAAACTTACTATTTTTAGATTGCACTACTAAAATTGAAATTTAGGGCACTTCTATTGTTGTTTTTGGAGTTAAAACCCAATTATAAAATATTTATTCCATCTCAATATGTTCTCCTCATTCTTATCTTTCCAATGGTTAAAATGGGGAGTCAATCAGAGCTATGGTGCAAAAGTTATGGCTCCCAGAAGTTCCATCATCAATTGGGGTAAAACTGTCACCCAAATTGTCACCTGAATTATTGCCCAAATAATTCCTCGCTCTTTTAGAATAAATGGCCCCATTATGTCAATATTATTCATGAAGTGTGGTAGTTGTGTCTTAATTTGATTCTTTATGAGCCACTCACCTTGGTGGCTAAGTTGGCCCCTTTTGACCACCCGATAAAGTGGAATAAAGCATCCTCTTATTGTCTTCATCTAGGTGTCCACAATCTGATCCTCCTCCACTGGATAAAAAATCTGTGGATCAAGCTCATCAATATCCAATTTTTATGTTGTGACTAAAGTGTCTAATAGAGCTAGATGATATGGTTTGAGGAGCTCCACGTTGAATATTAGATGAAGACCAAGGTAGGCTGGTAGGTTCAACTCAAAAGAATTTTTTCCAACTTTTTTGGTGATGGTGTAGGGACCATATCATAGAGGCCAAATTTTTATATATGGGCCTACAGTTTGTTCCTTTTGAAGCTACAACCAAACCTTTTCACCTGAAACAAAATGGTGTGTAATCCTATGTTTTTCATGGCATTGCTTATACTTCTGATTCATCTTCTTCACGATGTCATGAACCTACTATTGGATGTGTTGGATTTGTTCAATGAACTTTGTTTCTTTTGCTACTTCAAATCTCCCATGAGGTGTGTATTTTATGGTGGAGAATGGAATGTCTATATCAATTGGTCACATGGGTTGGAACCCAAAGCATACTTGAAATAGACTATGCTTGGTTGAGCTGTGTAGGGCTCGATTGTATCCATGTTATATGAAAAGAAGCCCCCCATCCCATGTGTTTAGATGTTTAGAGTGATACATCCAAATCATGTGAATAATCAGGAAGTTCACCACTTTTGTTTGACCATTAGTCTATGGATAGAAGGCTATGTACTTAATCAACCTAGTATCCATCATCTTCCAGAGTGGATTAGAAGATGCTTAAGAACCTGCTATCTCTATTTGAGACAATGGACTTGGGGAGACCAAAATGGAGCCATACATGACTAAAATATAGTTGAGAAATTTATTCATTAGATATATTTTTCTTACGAGCAATCATGATAGCCATTTTAAAAAATGGTCAACTACAACAAAAATATAGTCCTTGTAATGTTTTGAAGTGGGTAAACTTGAGAGAAAATCCATTAAGATAGATTCCCAAGGCCTGGTTGGTTCTAGCAATGCCATGTACAATCCTTGCTCTTATTTGTTGGCTTCACTATTGCACATGGGGTGAAATATTTGAGGTACCTTTCCACATCCTTTTATATATGGGGGGCTAGTAGAAGTGTTTTTGAATAATTTCCAATGTCTTCTCTACACCAAAGTGCCCAATTGTCTTACTGAAATGTGCTTCTCATATCATCTTCTAATGATCTGTAGCTAGAACACATATGTGCCCCATGTGATAGAGGACATTATCTTGCAAATAGAAATTAGAGACATGTTTACCATCTTGAAGTGCCTAATATGTATCAGTAAAGGTATGATTTGCTTCATACATAGCACCCCAAGTGGTAGTCTCATGTCTGCATAGGTCAAAAACTATTATGAGTGTAGTAATTGGTGGGTGGCTCATATAATCTATAGTTGTATTTGATCTCCCCTTTTTGTATTTGATTATTAGATGGAACTACTACAGATATGTGGCCCACTTTTGGTGCCTCTCATTTTGCAATTTTCTCTATGTTTGGATGAATTCTAATGGTCTGTGGTTAGTGTGGATGACTGTCTCTTTCCCCAAGATGTAGTGTTTCCATTATTTGTAGGCTTGCACAATGACATAGAGCTCTTTGTCATATGCCAGGTATTTCATGACTATATCATTGAAATTTTCACTATGATATGCAATAATATGGCCATGTTGCATGATGATAGCTCCCATGGCATATTCAGATGCATCTATCATCAACTCAAAAGGTTGATGCAATTTTGGCAAAGCAAGAACAGGGGCTAGATAGAGTCTATTCTTCAAATTCTCAAATGACCTTTATTGTATTTCAACCCATTGAAATGTAGCTTTAGCTCCTCCTTTAGTCACTTGGGTTAGTGGCCAAGCAACATGTGAGAATCCATGAACAAACCTGCAATAAAATTTTTTAAGACCCAAGAAGCTATGAATTTATATGAGGGTCCTTGGTGTAGGCCATTATAAAATAACCCAAATCTTCTCTGGATCAACATGGACCCCTTCCTCATTCACAATGTACCCTAGGTACTAAATTATTTTCATCCTGAATGTGCACTTTTTGAGATTTGCATACAACTTGTGTTCTCAAAGAGTTTGAAGCACTTTATAGATATGTTACAAATGTTCCTCCCATGTTATATTGTAGATGAGTATGTCATCTTGGTAGAAAACCATGAATGAGTTGGTGAAGGGTTGTAAGATGTCATCCATCATCCTCATGAAGGTTGTAGGTGCGTTAGTCAATCCAAAAGGCATAACCAACCATTTGAAGATCCCCTCCTTGGATTTGAAAGTAGTATTCAAAAAATTAGTGGGATCAATGGGAATTTGGTGATAGCTAGATTTGAGATTAATTTTGGTGAAGAAATTCACACCATGGAGTTGGTCCAATAGGTCATCAATCCTGGGGAGGGGGGGGTAGCAATTCTTCATAATGATTTTATTCAGGGCTTGATAGTCAATGAAAAGCCTCCATGTTCCATATTTATTTGGTGCCAAAATAATCAGGCTTCCATAGGGTGAAGAGATTAGCCTAATGTGACCTGTTTGAATCAATTTTTGAATCTGCTTTTTTATCTCATCATTCTCCAAAATTGATCTGTGATACATAGGACTGTTAAAAAAAGGTGATCCTAGGATCAAATCAATAGAATGTTTTACTTGGTAGTGAAGTGTAACTCCCATGGGTGACTTGAATAATTCATCATATTCTCCCATGATTTGTCCCATCTAATTCTATTATTGTGTAGTTAAGACTGCAACATTAGCCTTCTTGGATCTTTGCAGTTTGATCACCATGAGAATGAATTACTTTGTCTTCTCCACCAATATCTTACGTTTCTTGGCACTAATCAAGGAGATAGATGTGGGAGGTGGTACCTCTAGTACCCTATAGTACCATGTTCCAATAGTGAGGGTGATTCTTTGGGTTCATGATTCATAGATTCCATGTCGATCATACATGAATGGTTGACCAAGGATTACATCACAAACATCTAGATTGACCACATCACGCAATACTTCATCTTGGAAAGGTTTTATTGCATATAAAATAAGACATTGATGGGTGACATGAAGGTCTCTCCTTGGGCTCAACCATCCAATATTGTATAGATTTGGGTGAGGCTTCATGGATAAATTTAGACTTTTCACAACTTTAGTAGAGATTAAATTCTCTTGACTCTCACTATCAAGAATGAAATTTAGAAGCTTACCTTTTACCCATATTTTAGAGTGAAATAACCTTTCCTTATCATCTAGCCTTTCCTTATGGGTCTATGATGAAGCAATGATGGTATCGGGCTCATCATCTATAATCTCTTCTTTGTCCTCTTTGACTGCAGGGTGCATATGAGGCAAAGCAGTAGATGTCAAGTATTATGACTCAAAAAGTAGTGACTTGATGGCTCGACATTCTTCTTTGGAGGGAGTTCCAATTTTATGGTAATCACACCATTTCCCCATCTTCCCCTTTTGAGGTTTCTTATCTTGGAACTCCTTTTGCTTCCAATTTTAGCCTCATGTTTGACCTTATTTTTCACTTTTCCATTTCAAATGCTGACTCTTCATATTCTTTCTTCCATGCTTTTGCTTAATCTTCACTGCGAACTTGTATGCCTCACCAAGGGTTTCCTAATTGAAGAGTTTCATTTCCCCCCGTATGTACCATTATAGTCCACCACAATATTTTAGAGTCTTATGTTTCTCACTTTCTTGGATGCCCAATATCACAGATAGAGAATGAAAAATATCAGTGTAATCTTGAATAGATTGGTCCTTACCTTGGTGAAGTTGTTGCCATTGTATGTATAGATCATCATATGCTCCAATGGGATAGTATTCTTCCTTTACCTCTTCCATGAAATAATCCCATGTAGGTTCCACCTCAAGGCCAATGTCATCTATACTGAACCTCTTTTTGTACACTTACCACCAATTTTTAATGGGCAATGATGCTTTCAAAAGAGCAAAAGTGATCTTTTCTCCATCGATGAATTTATTTATAGAAAAGTAGGAAGACAATTGATCCAACCAATTTTCTACTACATCAACATTTATTTTTCCTTCAAATGTAGGGATATCAAAATTCACCTAAACCTTGAAGGGTGTTGGGGCACTGAAAGGATGTTCCATGGATGAGGAATTAGGGAGTACTAATGAGGAGCTAGAATTTCCCATTAATATTTATTGGATAATTTAGGTGAATTCTTATAGCATCTATGCTTATTACCATTAGAGGGATTCATGCACCATTTCCTTGAAGGGATCATATGTCTCGGTGTCATCTACCATTTGAGGTCATTTGGAGTGAATAGGTGGATAGTTTGGAAACTCTATTGTTTTCCACCCAAGCTTCTTGTAGCTTGACCTCATCCTCAGGATCATACACTCTCAATACAAACCACTCTGATACCACTAATCCAAAATTTAAAAGTTTTGATTGAAAGATATTTCAAGAACATGAAAATAACACAGTAATAATGTATGCCTTCTTGGCTTAGTTCTATCCTCATCCCATTTGAGGACCAAATCTCCTTCCTTAAAGTTGCATGAAGAAGCTCCTTTGTCAAAGGTTCTCTTTAATTTTTATTGATGGTTTTCCATGGCTAATAAGGACTGATGTCTCATCTCTTCCAACTTCATAAGCTCAGCATATCTAATCTTCATAGGATCATTCTCTAATAACTCAAGTTGGAGTGTCAGTTTTAGGGTGGGAAATTTAAGAGAAATAATCATTCTTGCTTCCTTACCATATAGCATTTTGTAGGGAAAGTTGGATATTGGCTTCTTATAGGCAATCCTATCATCCCATAGAGATGACATAAGCTTGAGATGCCATGGCCTCTAATTTATTCAACATTTCCTTGTATGATCTTCAATAATTTCTTATTAGTGGATTCATCAAGGCTATTGGATAATAATTTGATGGAGCATTGAGAAAGACACTATGTTAAACTTCCCATTGATTGATCATAGACCCCACAAAGGCCATATCATTTTTAGAAATAATAGTTGAAGGAAATCCAAACCTGGTAAGCAGACCTTGATAAAATCTAGAACATTGGACTCATTTACTTCCTTTAATTCCACTGCTTCTATCCATCTAGTAAAATAGTCTTTAGAATTCAATATCCACTTGTGAATGAGATTGAAGGTGGGTTAATGAGACCAATAAAATCCAATCCCCATTGGATAAAATGTTGATTTATTGGTTAGAGAGGTAAGGCTGTAAGCTTTACCTTTCTAACAAACATAGCACACTATCTACATTTTCTGACCCATGCATGAAAATCACCAAATGAACTCGACCAATAATACCCACCTCTCATGATATTATAGGCTATAGTTCTTCCTAAATATTTTCTTCCACCATGTCCATTATGGAACTACTCAAGCAATCTCTGTGTCTAATGTGGCTCTATATATCTTAGCAACATGCCATCGATATCCTTATTAAACAAAACACTATCAACAAGAAGAAAAAGAATTTACTGTAATCTAAAATATCTTATTTTTGTAGGACTTAGATGAGAGGGATAAATACCATCCTAAAGGTATCTTACCATGTCTTGAAACTAGTTGAAAGGTGAGGTATGATCAACTACAATTTCTTCATTAGTTGACACCATAACCACTTCATTAGACTCTTACAAGTCTTGGGATACATGTTTACAAAGTCCTTTAACTCTTACCAACTTCATGACCTTGATCTCCACATCATATTCCATTACTCTAGCTATCCAACCATCTCTCTTCTCATTCATATCTTTGTTCAGGATAAATTCTTTGATACTTGGATGGGCAACAATAAGATATATCTTATTATTAGACAAGTATCTAAATTTATTTAGAGACCTTATAACTGAAAGTACATGCTTTTCAAGAAAATATTACCTTGTTTCATATTATTCCAAGCCTTGATTGAAGAAATCTATTGGATGTTCTAAAGCCTCATGATTATGTTACATGAGAATACCTGAAATGGTGTTAATATTTGCATAGGTGTATAGGATAAAATCCTTTATGAAATCAGGGTTCAAAAGTGTAAGAACACTGGCTATGGCTTTCTTGATCTCTTCAAATCTTCTTACTCTTTCCTTGGGCTAGTTGAAACCCTGTTTCTTTTTTAGCATAGTTGTAAGTAGCCTAGCTAAAGTGGAAAAATCTAAAATGTATCTCCTTGTAAAATTGATTTTGCCTAAGAAGCTTTGTAAAGCTTTCTTGTGATTAGGCAAGGAAAGTAAATGAATTGAATCTATCCTATCAATATCTATACTCATACCATGATTTGAAATCACATGTCCAAGAATCTTACCTTCATGAACTAAGAAGACACATTTTTGGGATTTAAAGATATCCTAAACTATCTAATTTTTTTAAATACTTGTTAAAAGTGAATCATGTGCTCATATGCACTATTAGAGAATGCTATTATGTCATCCAAATAAACAAGTATAAACTCATTAAGGAGACCTTGGAATGTCATATCCATGGATTTTAAAAAATTCTCTCTAGCAATGGATAAAAAAAATGGTATATTTCTATATGGAAATGTCCCCAACTTTGTGGTGAAGGCTATTTTGAATTGGTCTTCTTCCTTGACCAAAATATAATTTTAACCATAATATCCATCTAACAAAGAAAACCTTTCTGAACCTAAAACCAACTATAAAATATGTTCCATAGATGGTAATGGATGATGGTCTTTAAGAGAATCCTTGTTTAAGACATGAAATTCAACACATCATCTAATGTCACCATTGTTTTTAAATATTAGAACAAGGTTTTCCACCCAATTTGAGTGCTTGATTGGAAATATAACAGTTGACTTAATGATTTTATGAAGCTCAGCTCTCATCAAAGGCTCAATCTTTGGATTGATGGGACTTTGTCTTTATCTCACTAGATTAGTTTCAACTTCTAACTCAATGGTGTGTTGAGATAGACTTGTGTCAAATCCTTTGAGGTCACTATTTTTCCATACAAGCACATCCTCAAAACTTAAACATAATTTAATAAAAGTTTCCATTTCTAAAGGAGTGCAAACCTTACCTAACTTTAAGCTCTTACCAATTGTAATATCCACGTTGGCAAGTGTTCCTCCTTTATTGAAAATGAAGACTTTTCTTTTCTAAGCTCATCATCACCATTGAATATGTTTTGAAGGGTTACCAACCCTTTAGGCAACTTATTTGTTTTTAGTTGCATAATCTAGTCATCATACTACTATGAGAACGTATCTTGGTTTTTTAAGGAAAACTCATACTCTTCTTGCAAGAACCTGATAATCTAATTTTCATCTTCAAATACTTTTTGATTATCATGGTTCTCTGAAATAGAATGTCTCATAACTATATTAATGTGTGACTAAACCTTTTCCCTTTTTACATCAGCTGGGATACTGAATTATGACCCAATGGCAACCAACCTATCTGCATATTTATTCTCACTTCTTTGTATTGACTGAATGTTAAAGGCTTGAAAATATTCAATTAAATCCCATACCCTATGATTATAATATCTAAGTAATGGATTTTTGCATATGTTTAGACCTCTTACTTGGTGAACCACTAGCTTACTATCTCCAAACACTTGTAAGGTATTGACCTTCATCTTCCTTACCCATTACAAACCATGAACTAACACCTCATATTTAGAAACATTACTTAAAAAACCAAACCAATAATTGAGAGAAGATAAATAATTTTTGATTAGATGAAGAAATCAATATCATTCTAGCCCTGGTACCATGTTTTTTTCTTGATGCATCAAAGTACAATTGCCACAGTCCATCACTAGACTCATCATCCTTTATCAATACTAGAATTGGTGTATCTTTCTCATGGAGGCAATAGACACCAACTCCTTCTTCTTTAATTTTATTAAAAGGGTCATGCTCATGCAAATTAGTGGTCTATTCATCTAAGAATAAATCTAGGAATCCATTTAGAGGTGACTCAATTTCCTCTTTACTAGTTTCTTGTACCTCATTTGAGATGATGTAATTAGTATTTATAATACTTTGCATATATGGCTCCAAATGGAAACATGTAATAGATTCAGAGTGTATTTTTACCTTAGTACCATACCTAGTCTTTAACATCAAATATGTTTAATCAAATGATAGGTATCCTTTAATCTTTGACGTAAAATCCCTTGAAAGACACATGGCAAAATAGGGAGGCAAGTCCAATACCACCACATCTTATTGAATGGTAACATTGGGGAAAGTATGTTCAACCTTAGATATTTTATGATGCATATTATATTTTATTGTGACCCATCTAGTTTCAATACTCCTTTAGTATTTGGTTCATAGGTAAGACCAAGCTTATCTACAATTTTCTTAGGCATGATAGTGCTACTAGCTCCACTGTCCACCATACAATTATGAACTAAATAATCACCAACTATCAAAGAGATTTATAAGGGAGGAGTTTTACTTGATTTTTCCTAAACATTATCCACCTTCACCATATTTTGTACCTATTGTACTTGTTATTTGGTTGGTTGGTTTGAATTTGTTTGAATAACACCTTATTTCTCAACTGGTTTTATAGACACTTTGAGAGATAAAAGCTCTTGAATGAGCATATATTTTTGTCATGAAATAGAAAGGGAATCTGACATGGTAATTATAACATTATATTTATTCATCTAATCTATTATACTAAATGATGCTCCACTAATATTTGGCTGCATATTTTAAACCACTAGCTATTCATGGACTAGAGGTATTTGAGGGACCCTCCTAGCCTCTACATTCTAATTGTTTTGTATTGTAGGGGAATTAGGCTAATCTTTGTTACTCTTCGAAACAATATTAGGAGAAATAGAATCATTGCTGACATCTTGAGGTTCCTCAATAACTCTTCTTTTATCTCTAGTTAGAGCTGCAACTTGACCACTTATGTTACTGGACTTACCAATATGATTGAATGTAACATGATCATCCATTTTCCAATTTACACTAATGGCATCAGGTTACCTTTGATCTTGTTGAGACTCTCCTTGGGGTGCCAAATTTATTTCTTGATACTGACCTTCCTGAAGAGAAAAATCTTGTGTCATTTATGGCATAGTAATGTTTTGTGATACCAAGGCTTAGTTTTGAGTATCATTAGGATTAAATGGATATAACCTGAATCTTACATCAATTTATTTTGAGGAAGAGTGGAAAAAATAGATCTTGAAATTTTGGAAGGTGTATTAGGATCAAGAGATGCATATGGTTTAGATGTAACTATGGCTCCTTGTGATTGATAGGGTGGTCTATTTTCTTTGTAGCCTTGATAGGGAAGCGTTTGATCTTTGGAAGGTTGATAAGTATTCTGATTCTATTGTTGATAAGGCCTACCTTGGTATTATTGTCTTTTGAGTTAGAATATTTCATTCCCAAAAGCTTGTAATAGACTTTTAAAATCTCTATCTTGTGGTGACTAATTAGAAGGGGATACAACTTATGCTTTGGGAGATGGAATAGGGGATAAAAATGGAAATTGAGGGGGTGGGGTAGATTTAAATTTTGGGAATATAAGCATTAGGGGCCTTAGAGAAAGCTTAATATCTTGTATCAAGTTGTTCTCTACTTTTATTATAACCTCAGAGGCATCTGAAAAGATAGTACCACCCATGGACTGTATCATCATGCTAATATCAGAATTAAGGGCTTTTATATAACATAAGAAGGCATACTCTGGGGATGGTCTTATCACTGTAGGAATACTAGTCCGTGTCTTTTGGCATCTGAGGTTAAAATCATGAACTAATGGGAATATCTCTAAATATTAGTAATTTTTTCCACAAGGAATGTGATTAGATTTGTCTTCAATTTTCTTGGCTAAGGTTGTGCCTAACTTATCCCAGGTAGAAATGGAAGATAATAGAAGATTTCTATACCACTACAATGCTTTCATTTGAAATAAGTAACAAGTAATCTAATAGCCACATTATCTTGAGTAACATTATGAACTAAAAAAAGGTTAGAAACATCCTAGATGTGCTCAATAGTAGTTATTTTATCCCATTCTCTAGAGAAGAAAGGAATAATTTTAAGGGCAGACACATGGATGTCATCAAAATGGCCTAAGTTTAGGGGACTATCCTTATTGAATGGAATAAACACTTGATTCTTTGGAATCATTAGAGAAATGGGGGTAATATCTTAGAATAAAATAATACGATGACCAGAGGGTGAATATTGCTTTTGGGGATAAAGTCTTATACTATGAAATCTTGCTTTTTTATAAGTATAAGGAAAGTCAATGAATCTAAAGGGAACACCTTTGATTATTGACCTTGTAGTAACCTTTGGCATGTGAATACCATATGTAACTCTAAAACTTGAATAATCTTTAGATTTTGATGATGGTGGATGTCTCCTCCTATAAATTCTTCTTTTCAACTCCAAACTTTAACTATGCCAAGGAAAATGGTCCCATCGGGCATACCAAAAATATTAGTTTTCCAGATTTGTACCCTATCTGAGAAGGGGATTATTTAGGTTCTATTTCTCAAATATATTCCAACATAGGACTGACCCTAAGTTCTAGGTATCCTATAATAGGGTTAAACCTCCAGAAAAAGTTGGATTCCTTTTGGCTCACTCACTTATACTAAACCTAAAATAACACTTTCTTGGAAAATGGAGAGAGATTAACAATAAATTATGAAAAGAATGTGAAAATGAGGTGATGCACCAATAATTTTAACACTCATACTTACATAAAACACACTATAAAAAAATTCAATATTGAAAAAAATCACTCACATAAGTATTTCACAAAAAGGCATGAACCAACTATTAATCTAGGATGAGAGGGCAGTTATACACTTTAAGACTGATTAACAAACTATATATTGCACTTAGAATGACCTGTGAGGATTACCAAAATAGTTCATGAAGGTGAGAAAACCTAGATAGAGGCAAGGAAATCATACATTCACTTGACCAAATAAATGAATTCATAAGACACATATCAATTCAACTATAAAATAGAAGAATTCAATCTTTTATTTAATCAAATATGCATTAAAATATGAATTTTGGTAGAGTCTATTCATACCAAAAAGAGGGATACATTTCAAGGCCTAGAAGTATATATTTATCACAAAAAAAAGGAGAAAGAGAGAGTTGTGTAGATAGAAAACATTGAATGAGGTCCAACTCCTCTCGATGGATTAACACTGACTCAAGAATGTCAAGTCATGATCTTATCAAAAAGGGAGGTCTTCATAAAATAATTGAATGATCCTTGATCTTATCCAACCACAAGGTCACTTCTCAGGACTCTATGTAACCTTTGCTTGATCTATTTATGAAGAAAAAATATTCATACCTTGGAGTTGACAAAGCCATGCTTGATCTATGTTAGGCAGCTATAAATATTTGTTTGTCTTGGAAATCACCATGTTGAAAGATAAGAAGCTTCCCCATAATCACATATCTACCCCTGGGAAAATATATGAGATTGAAAACCAATCATATTTATTAGTTTTCCTGTAGCTATCATGTTGATGAGATGAAGCTCGCCAGTTGTTTCATCTTACTTTAATAACAATCACTAACCCTTGATCTATTTTAGGCCCTATGAAGACATATTTTTTTGATACTAAGCTTCAATGGTGAAGCTCAATCCTATTGGTTCGATATGAATTCTATTTGATCTTGAATCCTTTATTTTTACCTTGCCTAGGTCAAATAATGCTTTATCAACCTTCATCAAAAATATCCTGGCTTGACTTTGCTTATTATTTATCAATATCTAACTTGGATTATTGACCTATTGAATCCTCTCACACCATTAGATTCTACTTGTCCATATGATCACTGATCATTGATCCTCTGCTAGTCTAACATGCTTGTGCCATTTGTCACCCATGCATTTGCTCTCAATATCCACTAACTTCTTTGACCCCTGCTTACCATTGATCTTAGATGTATGATCAAATACACTATGTTAGATCAACTTGGACCTACTATCCTATCAGTCACCACTCACCATTGGATATTATACTTATTAAAAGTTGACTATTGATCTTGTTATTTGAATTAAAATGGCTACTTTATGGGGATAAACTTTGATGTCCATTCAAGTGTATTTGATGTCCTTGAAAAATTTTATAAACATTTAAAACCCAATGGATATTTATCATGTTTTAACTTTGATGTCTGCATGCCTATCATTGATATATACATGGCCATCACTAACTATTTGAAAACCACTGGCTATTTGATGGGGCTTAAATTTAACACTTTTGATCTTGTCCTGGATTTTTTGAATTCAAATGGCTACTTTCTGTAACCTGATATTGACGTTTTTGTGAATGTATTTAATGTTTACGATATTGTGTCACTCTACTATAACAAAATCTAAAAAAATAAAATTCTATCAGAGCTTTTGCATTAGGTAATTTGTCTTTGAAATAATATCCTCAGGATTTTTGTCTCAGCCACTTTCCCCTAAAGAATTATGTCTTTAAGCTTTTTGTTTTGGGAAAAATGTCCAAAATAATTTGTACTTAGATTTTTCCAAGGATAAAAAGTTTGAAAGAATTCTATCTTTGAGAAAATTGCTCGAACAATTTTCCTAAAATAAATAGTACTTAGTCTTTTTTGTACTAAATAATTTTCCCAAAATAATTACGTCTTCAAGAAAATTATTGTGGAACTTTTGACAAAATAAATAATACTATGGGATGATTGCCTTGGATAATCTTCCTAAAATTGTCCCTAATACTTAGTAAAAAAATGAAACAAATTATCAAAAGAAATACCTAGCACTTAGCCAAAATAAAGTTGAATACATAGAATTTAGCCAAATACCTAAAAAGATTCAACATTTTTAAAACCTGAAGTATCTTTTGGACTTGTTCTTGAAATTGTTGTTTGATCTTCAAGGCTCAAACACCATGAAAACCTACCTGGGAAGCTTCATCTTTGCTCTATAAACTTGTCCCTTAGAATTTGACAAAATACAATTTAAGTTAACTTAAAGTGTTTCAAAAGTGTTGCACATTGCATGATTTTTTTAGATCATTCATTCCATATAGAACTCTATATAGCTCATCTATTGGATCACTCTCTCAATATGAACCATGTTCAGCTATATGTCTAGGCAACACTTTTTATGTCGGCCAAAAATGGCCAATAGTTATCTACACAAACTTGAATTTATCCTATATTCTTTGATTGTATGACCATGGGTCTTACCAAATCTACTTTTTCAACTAGATATATGATTTTGATTTCTTGCATTCATTCCAACTCAGCCTTTACTTTGATCTTTATGTTGGGGTTTAGTTTGTATGGGCACTTTTTAATGGGTTGAGTGCACTCTTTCAATTCTATATGCATATACCCCAACAATGAGTCTATACCTTTTACTTTAGATAATTTGATTGGAGAAACATATTTATAGTTTTGTAGTAGTTGTAATGCTTTTGAAATCTATTCCTACCCCTAGTAGTCTCCCATAGTCACAAGCTTTGACTCTGACTCTATTCCAGTGTTCCTTCAATAATTTTTAGGGGTTATTGATACACTAGGTAGAGTCTCTCATAGAATGCACTTTCCTTCCTTCTCTAGAATGTTTATTTTATGCAATGTTTCCTATTTTACTTATTCTATGCTTTAGGTTGGTGTTGGTTCATATTCAATTTCTAGTTCAAATAAGCCTTCTAAATCTATATCTCCATCACTATCATTGGATTTCATCATGTCATTTTTTATTCTATTATAAGGCTTAATAAGAGATTGTTTTTGTTAATTGGCCTTGTAATTTTGAAGTTCTAAATTCAAATATTAAGATGTTTCCTTTTGTAATGATGATTCTATTATAGTTCCTAAATCTTGTGCTCATCCATGACATAGAAGGATTTTAAGTTTCTTTAATGTATTATACACTGATGGGTTATCATCCTCAAACATAAAAGTCTCAATGAAGTCTTGTTGTACATGTGCCTAGTGTTTAGTCTCTCTCCTATGATCTTGATGTGTGTACCAAGCTATTGGCAGTGGTGCTGACATGTCATTGAAAATGTGTACCCATTACATTGACTCTACTCTTTGCATAGTCTATATATCTAGACATTGATGAATGTGCAGCTCAAGGCATTGACCTTATTAAAATAATTACCATTTAAACTCCATAATAATTAGTAACTAAAATCATGCACATTAAAATTCACATGCTTTCTCCCAGTGAATTTTTGAATTTCTATGCACTACCCACCATGTCATAGCAATTCCTTTCTGTGCATAGTTGAGTACACTAACTCTTTGATCCACCTCTAGTATATGGTGTTTGAACCTAAAAATGAATGGATTAAGATGCTTTTGTCACAAATTATTGAGGTATCTACCATTTAGTAGCAAACACCATGATCTCCCTTGGCCTATTTAAACATATGAGCATCTGATTCACCACTTATGGATGATGTCATTTCCCAAGGTAAAACACCCTTTGAAGTAAGGAATGCATAATACATAATTGTTACACTTATATTATAAATGAAATCCACTTCATACTTGGTTAGATATCATAATGATGGAGAAATAAATTCTTCTATATAAAGTTGTGGGGATGGAAACTTTGTTATTACTAGCTTGTACCCTAGTTTCTCTATCGATTGTGTAAATTGTGGTCTCAAAACCTGATACTCTACAGGTCATAGATAACTTTGATTTTAATTTTTGCTTACCTTGAACCAAATATTATAACCACATGTATAAATAAAATATGGTTCTTTTGGGATGATATAAGGATTTTTCTAAGATCTATTAAGGGGTATGACCACCATCTTATCCCCTTGATGTGCCTCTAACTGGTTGTGCATTGTATTAATGGTCATTTAGCCATCATAGTCCCATTTATTACCAATTAAAATAGGATAATGGGTATTCATTATCTTCATATCAATGACATAAAAATCTCCATGTATACTGAGCTTGACCACCTTAATCTTGACATCTTCTAACCACCCAATGGGATCTACCCTACCATAATCCATGAGATTAAGAGTAATTGGGCTGTAACTCAAGGTTAGTCGACTAATAGCTTCCCAAGTTGATCGATAAATCATGTTAATCATGATACCAAAGTCAAATACTATATTTAGGATCTCATATCCTAATATTTCAATGTCCATATAAGAATCAAGATCTTATAGTTTCTTAGTCTTAACATACCATACTACTTTGTTGGTATGTTATTGACCTTACAATATGCATTCTAATAGATTATGAAGGAGATAGTTATATTCTATGAAATATCTTAATTGCATAGCATGATAAGTAATTTTAATAAGTCTATTAGGGTAGTCACAACACTCTCTTGTCTCATGATTCTTACAATTTATCCATACATTTAAGCATCAATGGTTGTAGTGTCACCCTCTAACATAGTTTGTTGTTGTATCTCCTAAAAGACCTATGCAACTTAGTACATCAAATTATTATTAGTAATTGGATTAGGATATTTATCCTACTATGATTTTATAATCCCCTAATCCTATGACATTTCTAGTAGTAGTAGCCCTTAAGTTGCTCTTTTTTTCATGATGACTACTTGTATAAACACATTCTCCTTTGGTTACATATTGATTAGGTTTATGTTGTGAACAAGGTTCTCCTTTCTCTAATTTTTGAGGACTGAGAAATTCTCTATTTGGTATTTCCATTTAATTTGATAATAAACTTAATATACCTACCTCTATGGATTTGTATAATAGTTTCATGTAAAATGATTTAACTCCCCACATAAATAGTATTAAATCTACTACCAAGGAGGCATGTTATAATTATTTCTATCTAATAACCACCCTTTCACTCTCCCCTATATCCTCCTTTGTTATTTTTAAACCCCCATCCTTATGATTGTTATCCCATAAACCCACCCTATTATGGTTGTTGTGCATTGTGTTCTCGATACCGATGTTGAGGAGAAGTGGAAGCCTAGTTTGACTATTGTTGTTGGATGCTCGTATTGGTCCATAGTTGTTGGTACTGATTATAATATTGATAGAGTGGAGATGATGTATTATTCCATCTCACCATACCCTGAGGTTGATATTGGGGTGATGTATTATTCCATCTCACCACACTCATCATCTCCACTTCTGGTCTCTTAAGTCCCTACTTTATAGTTGATATTTATTATGCTACAATTATGAAGACATTTTTTAGTAATTTCTTCCCCAAGTCTTATAGATCTCAACATTTATTTTCTTCATGATTAGTGGACTTAAAAAAGTTACAGAATAAGCCCTATGATTTTTTTATTTAGTGTTGTAAAAGATGGCACTTTGAGGTTGCATGCCCTATTACTTTGTATATTCCACATAACTAATTTTTAAGATTAGGACAATTATTCCTATGGTGTCCTTCCCATCCACACTCTGTGTACCATAAAATTAGTTTAGGCTTATCATGTTTATGCATCTCATCTATTATTTTTAAAAATGCATCTATTTTTTCCTCAACCTTGGAATCAACTATGAGAGTGTCTCCATAGTCCTCTATTTATTCTACTCTGATTGTATTTGCTTAAGCATCAACATTAGTTGAAAATTGAGACTATACAATAGTGAACCTGATTCTTATTCTTAATCCTTCTATAAACCATGTAGCCTTGTCTTTTTCTTCCAAAATAAAATATATCTTATTCATCACATCTGATAACCTAGGATCATAATCCCATATTGAATATCCACTCTACTAACAAATTTCTTTCAGATCTTGTATGGTATGTCTTGCACACTTCTTTATTTTAAACTTTGTAATAAGTTGGGCCATTATTTGTTGCAAATTTAAGGTATTGACATCCCTTTTACAAATTAATTCTAAAGCTCAACATGCTAATGCTCCTAAAAAATCACACTTCTTCACATCATTTGAGGTTACTCCTTTAACATATCATTTCATGTCTCAAGCTAATGGATATCATTCTAGGTCTATATACCCATCATACTACATCAGAGGTATAAACATGGATGATTTGATCTACATATTTAGGGGACTTGTAATCTCTATTATTGATATTTGCATACTATCAATTGATAATACAAGTATTTATGTGTTTCTAGCTATGACTATTAGCTTATACACACTACTAACTATGATGAAAAGTTTCTGCACACTATCAACTATGATCAAAGTTTGTTGTTCTATAGTAATTTATATTTCATGTCTATGCACTATTTCTTATAGGTTTTTTAAAACCAAGATCATAAATGTATCCTAATTGTACTAATGTCTTCTTATCCAAAATATTTTTAATATTACATTGAGTTTACTTAACTTATTTGTAAATGATTTAAACTAGCTTTTACTTCTCCCTTCCTTTACACTCTACTTTTTATTATCTAATAAAAATATTGGGATTGAGGATATGTATTCCTAAAATGAATGGTATATAAATTCCACTTCTTCCATATGTGATCTTGAACCTATGATATTTTTGCATTCATACATAAACTTTTCTCATGTATATTCTTTCGTTGGTTGAAAAAATATACTTTTTATCAACTGTGATCTACTTCTAGTTTCTAGCTATTATATCCTACCTTCCTCTTATTTTGTATTATTCTTTGTGTCCTTTCTCTCTCTAATTCCTTAATCTTTCATCTTGGGCCATTTACTTTCCTTATCCTCATTTCCTCTACCTTTGATACTTCTCACATCTTGCATAGCCTCTTTCTGGGTTTCTCGCTCCTCAACATCTTTTAATTTACTCCTAATATTATGCATAGTTAACCATGGATTACTCACTTAATTACATCTTCTCTATTGTCACAACTTTATTTTTAATCCTATACTTTTTTTCTCACTCTGGTTCCTTTCATATACCATCTTTTTGTTCAAGTTCAATTTCAAGTTCATCTACTCAACTCCACATCATTCACTCCTACCTCACACACATTACCATAATGCCGCAAATAACTAATCCATGTTGACTAGATTAGGTACCATGGATTTTTCTATAACCAACATCTTAATTAGAGTAGGTAGTCAATAAATAAAATTTCCCCATATTCCCTTGAAAAATTAGTCATGTGCAGCTTCAAAAGCTAGATATCCTTACATAACAAATTTTGTGATGTAACTATCAATTGTAGTTTGGGTCCAATAGTCTATTGCATGGGTTTTTTATGCCTATTTTTAACATCCCATTATAAAACTATTATTTCTTTTGCTATAGAGATGGCTCAGTCATGACATTCAAAACTATGTTGGGGACCCAGTCAATTAATAATATATCTAGATACATATTTTTTATTATGAATTGATGATGATTAGTTTATAACTTCATGTTTAAATTTTGAGTGGTTTCAAAAAACATAGTGGATAAATGAATAAAATGTGCATATATATTTGTCATTATGATTTTTTTGAAATCATTTATCTTGATTGCAATCTTGGAATGGTTTCAAATTTGAAATATATATATTTGATATCATATATCTATTTGATCTCAATAAATATGGATTATCATAACAACTTGTGGATTATACTTTCAATTTGATAGATTGAACATTCTATGGTGATTATTTGGCATACATGGATAATATGATTATTGGTTGAAATAGATACTATGAGTATATGGATAAAGAGTTTAAACTATTACAAAAAACACTTTATTCACTATCAAAAGCATCATCTCATTTGTTTTGAAAATCATATTATTCTCAGTTCAAAAATGAATCTCAATTGGGTAGCCTTAATTTTTGACACACACACACACACAAGTCAATTTTGGGATATGTGTTATGGTTTAATATAAATAGAATTTTATTAAACACACACCCACACACACACCCACACACATAAGTTAATTCTGGGATATGCATTATGGTTTAATATAAATAGAATTTTATTAAACTTTGACTTATCTATTAAATAGTTGATATATATACTCTATTTTATTATTAATTGATGAGCGTCCCCACCCATTAAGATTAGTACTTGGTCTATAATCAAATACTTATAATATTAAAACTTTTTAAAGTCTTATTTAAACATATCCTATATTAATAATTTTTTATAATTAATTAACTTTTAAAGTTAATTAATTAACTTAAACTAATAACTAACTAAAGGTTAGTTATAACTTATTTCAAACCAAAATAGAAACATAAAAGGAGATCAAAGATTCATTTGAAGATAGAAAAAAAACACAGGTATTGAAGACTTATAAATTTGTGAAGTCAATCATTCATATCTCTTTTTTCCATGCAACTTCTCTGAGATAGCATGACTTTTCTAGATAGACCCAATGGTACTTTATTTGACGGTTGAGTAATTACTTAGGAAACATAGGTATATCCAATTTTTATTATTATTTATAATCGATTATCTAAAGTTTGTCAAGTTTAACATCTTTTGATGAATTTTATTTACAATCCTATACATAAAATCCAAGTATTCAACTTGAATAATGATGAACACTTCGCTATTTTGCAACATTTTATTGATCTATTTTGATTGTAAAAATTGTATCTCAAGCTATTGTAAATAAAGATGTTGTTTTTCTTAATAAAATCAGTCTTTTTACACTAAGATGAATCTCTCTCTTTTTAGACTCACAAACCCTATTGTATTTTGTATTGACTCCAACTTTAATATAAATTTATATTTTAGTTTTATTAATCTAATTTCTATTTCTTAGCTTATCTTTTATCTGTTTAGTTTACTTGTTTATTCCTATTTTCTTTAATTAGTTTCTTAGATTATTTACATTGTTCTCTTTCCTTAAGTTAGATAGTTTAGATACATTTTGCTTTCTAATTAGTTCATTCTTATATTTCTAACATAGTTTAAAATAGATTAATTCATTATATTTTATCAGACTTCTTTTAAATTTAGTCTTAGTTAGAATTAGATTTTAGAGTTGTGGTTTTTTTTAGACTTGTTCTTTGATATATTAGCTTGCTAATTCATAAATAGTTAAGTCTTAGATTTGTTTAATTTATTTAGTCCTTAGTATTTTCTTGTTTAGTTTGATTCTTAGTTTAGACTTAGTTATTTAAGTAGTTTATTATATTTTCCTTTGCTTAGTTGTTTGTTGTTCACTTTGTTTCTTTTCTTTAGTTAGTTTATCAACTCTTGTTTGTTATGTCTCTTGTGTTTTATTTGATTATTTATCTTTTATCTTATCTCAAATATATTTACTTATATTTTTGGTTTGTCTTCTTGAGGTTGCTTAGAAACATTGTAGCAGAAGCAATATATCACTTGAAATATATTATTATACTGAATCAGATTTATTTCCTTCAAAAGATTATCTAATTCATAAGTTTTCTCTACTAGATAGGATAGATTACATAGTTTTATCTAAACTAATTCATAATTTGATAAAGTATATTTCTAATTGTTATAATGGAATATGGTACATTTGATGACTTATTGATTATTTCTCAAAAAATATCCTTGCATATTTAGGATCATAGTTGAACATTTAAAACCTCATGATTAGACTGGTATGATTCCAAATTAACCTTTGTGATAGGTGAAATGGTTAATTAGTTGATGGTATATTTTCTATCATCAATAAATTTGATGACTCTACAGGAGTATTTGTTCAAAAATTTGATTTGTTTTAAGTTACATTTTCTTCTTGCTCATGGTACTTGGAGGATAACAACCTCCTATTATTCAACCTAGAATAGATATTGAGGATGATCAATTTGATGCTGATTTTAAAATAACATGTTATGAATGGTATAATCATCCTAAAAATCTTCAAGTTATTCAGAGCATAAACCAAGAAGAAGAGATTACATAATTTGGGAAGATAAAGCTAGAATTTTAGCTATTAATCCTAGGCCTATAACTCATTTTATTTATGATTATTTTTTATTTGATAATTTTGTTTTGCCTTATGAAACTATTATTACAAATTTATAATTAAATCAAGTAGATAAAGTTCAAAATAATCAATTTATTCAGGTAAAAACTATTGAAACTTCCAATGAGAGATCAACTAGAAGCAAAACATAGGATATGGGATTTGATTCACAGATTACAAAATAATAAAGAGCGATATGATCTCATTGAAGGTGAAGATGAAGAAGAAACTCAAGTATAATGGAAGATAACTATAACACCATGGATTTTTTCTAATTCTATTGATGCTAGAAACCATCCTGATAAGTTAAATTCTCTTAAAAGATTGAATATACCAAAAATAATTAGTGCTATTGAAGAATATTGGGAAGATCATTTAGAAGATTTTAGATTGGTTTGTGTTAATCTTAGAATAATTAATGAAAATATTTGATTAAGAGTTTTTGTCCAAACACTTGAAGGAAAAGCTTATCAAGCATTTATTAGTTTTCTTGCCAAGTTTATTGATATGTAGAAAGATGTTAAACATTAACAAGAATTATCCTCTCAAAAAGTTAAAGAAAATTTTGATCTAGTCAATGATCTAGTGAAATTTTCTCTCGATCTAGGTGAGACCATTTATCATTTCATTTCTAGATTCACTAAGTTGTGTCAAAAGATCCTAGATGATCTTCGAACTTATAAGAAGTTTTCTAAACTTTACTTTTGTAATGATTTGCCTTTAAAATATAAAATGGATTTAAAAAATAGAGATATTATAGAATATGATAAACTTGTTGGGTGAATATTTTGTCGTCAACTAATTGAAGACAAAATGGTTATATCGACCACAACATGATGAGATAAATCTCTCCTCTCAGTAAGGGGAGGCTCCCTATAAACTATTATTTACTATACCTATACTAAAAATTAACTCAGAGGTACGATCACACCATCTATTTCTCTTTTTTTAGAAATGATGTTCACAGGACAAAGGACAAACTTCCTAAGTAGTAACTGAAACCACAAGAAACCAACGAAAGCACAAAGTCTTCCATTGCTCCTTTCACTAATTAAGGATGAAGAACATTGTAGAGTGAAGTGTAGCCCAAAGTCTCCACCGCAAACTACTACAAAGCATATATAATTATGAAAGATAAAAGCAGTGCAAAGCCTTTCTGATAGCTTGGTTATAAGAAACTAAAACAAAAACTAAAGAAAATTATAGTAGCACAAAGTCTCTATAATTAACTTCAAAACATCTTCCAAATTATTTCAAATCACTCTTCTTATTTAATCAGATAAATAATATGATATAAGGAAAAAGATGAAAGAACAATTTCCTGTATAACACAAGCTATTTCAACACAAAGTCTGAAAAGTCACTTGCTTTCTCATTTACTTAATAAATTATGATTTACAATTTGAACTCAAAGTCTCAAAAGGCATTTCAATTTGAGCATAGTTTTTTTTTCTTCCAAAATACTAAGAGATCCTCCATTACAAAAGAGGCTCTCTTTATTTATAGGGAGAAGCCTTAAGGATTTGGAAAAGACTTGAATATTTTGACCTAGTCAAAGATAGAAGTCTTTGTTGACTTTGGACTTTCCATATTTTTACATGTAATTACACATGACAAAATTACATGTGCAAATGTCCAAAGTGGTTACAAAAGTGCATTTGAAACAATGGAAATTAAATCAAAGGAAAATTAATTCAATTTGTAGCCCCATCTTTCTTCATGTGAGCATCATACATGGTGATATATGCTTGTATCTCGATACTGTCTGGAGCAAAAGTATTCTTGAAAATCACCTTAGACTTGACTATGGCATCTTTCACTACTGTGACTAATTTTGCATGACCAGTTAACTTAGTTTTCAGATTATCTAGAGTTAACTGATTATCTAGAACATTGTCCACGGAGGCTACTAAAAATGCCTTATCTTCAAATTCCTTCTAGAACATACCCTCAAATGCCTGAATCATTTCTTCTACTAAAAATAATTTGTTGTATTGTGATGTAAGCTTGCAAGGAAGCTCCTTTAATTTATGTAAAAGATTGATATCACTTTTCTCACTAAGGTCCTTTGATGATTTGAGGTCACTGATCAATTCTTTAAGCCCCTGACTCCTATACATCAATGCTTCTTTAGTTTCAGTGTAAGAGTCCTTATTAGAAGTGACTCCAATTGATATAAGAGTGTTCATTTTTAACCTCTTCATATCCATCCACTTGTCAAGATACTTTCTCATGCTTTCAATATCTTGAGAAATAATATTAATAAGATCATCCAGTTTTACTCTTATTTTTCTCATTTTATCCGTCTTCTCATATAGCTCTAGGAACAAGGAAATTCCTTGTGTATGCATCTTATCTAGGTACTCTTCAAGTACTTTTCCCTTTAGATAGGTATTTTCCACTTTCTGAATCATGGGATCATATATGGAAATAGCCTCTAGAATTACTATTTCTAGAGTGAAAGTAATTCTCCTTATCACTGTAGTCAATTGTTCCACCATGGCTTTATAATGATCTTTCATCTCTTTCTCTCTGTAAAACTTTTGAATTAAGATGTCCATGGCCAAATGCATATCAATCTTAGCACTTTCATGATTTATATTACCTAACTCAACTCAAGAGATAGATTAGTCACTTATATCAAAATTTTCAAGAGTTGCATCTTGTGGAGGTTTTGCTATTTCCAAAAATTTGTGCCCCTTATCCCCAATCATCTTTGAAAGAATCTTTGGTTTCTTAGGAGCTTTGGCTTGAACTGACACCATTTTACTAAAATCAAAGTCATCTAGAGAGATGGCTTATTTTTTCCTTTTGGGCATATAAGTTGACAACCAAGGTGGGAGTGCAAAAGTACTTACATTAGTATCAATCTCCATTGTTGGAATTAATAGAGTTTCACTTGATCTGGTAGTAGAAAAAATAGGTGGAGTATCAGTAAAAAATACACCTTCTACTAAGTGATCAAAGGTAGAACTATCTCCTATATCAAAAGATGGAGATGACAAACTAGGAATTGATCCTAAGGAATGAAGAATATCTCCAAAAGTTCCTTGAGGGTTATCAAAAATTACTTTGGAAGGAAAGGGTGATCTGGAAGAGGGAATGTTGATTGGAGAAATAGGTGAAGGAGTTGTGATAGGCATGCTTGGTAGGGAAGAAGAAATTTTTGTTCCTTGCTACACATTCTCTTGAGGAGGCAAAGTTTCTTTTTCTTATTGATCTGCAGGCCTATCATCAGTCTCCATTTGTTTAATTAATGATTCTTTGGTGCTTTGATTCTCAACCTCCATATCTATTGTTTCTGGCTCTTTTTCTATAACTTTTGACTTCTTCATCACGAAGATGATCTTAGGTTTATGTGGCCTAGAAGAAGAAGGAACACCACTTTTATTCTTCATCTTATTTTCCACTCTTCTTATTTTCTCTTGGAATTCAGTATCTGATCTTGTGATGAACTCTTTCAAAGTGATTCCCTTATTTGCTAACCAATCATTGGTGTTTGCCAATATTGGTTTTTCCTTAAAGAAGTCAACTCTTTTTGTGACCATTAGATTGGGGGAAGAGGGGCATTGACAACCTGTTTAGCATGGTATCTACTATTTACCAAATCTCTATCATCTATTAGATTCTTAGGGATATCATCAAGTCCTAGATATTCTATCTACTCAATAGATAGTCTATTGTAATCCATCTTCCTAACATCTTCTGTTATCCTCAAATCTACCCAAATATCTTCGATCATAGGCTCATGAAACTAGGTCTTTCTCTTGATTATATCTTTTACACCTCTGTAATCAAAATTTGGACTTATTTTGAAATGCTTCATGGTCATAAGCTACATTTCAATTTCCATTACTCAAGATTTTCTCGTGGTTAATATTGAAAACTTGCCAATCTCAATCAGGAACCTGAAGCTAGGTTTTTTGAGTTTGATTTGCTTATTATGTATGATAATTATTTACCTACATAGCTCCATCAAGACCAATTTGTCTGAAGGGAATCTTGGAAGCATATAGGGATGACCTTGGAAAAAGCCAACCCACAGGTAAGAAAAAGAAGGAAATTACAAGAACATACACCCAAAGTCATTTATAACTGTCCAGGCTTCATTTGACACTCTTTTTTGTTCTAATTGAGGATAAAAAAGACACAAAAATACTACAAATAAAGCATCATTCACTCTTCTAAAATGATGAATAGAGCCCTTCAATGTCAATTGAGAGTAATATTGATATACTGGGGTTACCCTCCTATCTCCTTTTGATGTCAAACCTAGAAAGGTTCTCATCAAGGTTACAATATAAACTAGGTATGAAGTCATATAGAATTTGAAGGTAGTAGATACCTTCATCAATTGCTCATGCAAAGCATTGCTGACTTGTTCTCCCTAGAAGATGACTTGTTTGCCTTGGAGAATTATCTTAATGAAGGGGTACATCATTCTTGAAATTGTGATGAAGTGGGTAAACCTCTTACCTTGCTGAGAAGAGTGATCAAGTCACCAACTTCTTCTATAAAGTCACTAAAGCTCTACGGCCATCTTAAAAAAAATTCTCTTGGAGTCTTGAGCCACTTATTGATGATCACTTTCTTCGCTCTTTTAAGATCTTTATCATATTCTCTTTGTGATTTGATGAAATCAAGCTTTAATACTTCAGTAGTAGGAGGACACATGAACACTTTATCGATGAACTCAGGGTCTAGTCTAATCACCATTTTACCACTAGCGTCTGACACTACCCTGGTATCCTTTTTGTAGAACTAAGTGCACTAGAGAATAAATTCTGTGTTGTGAGCTGCTACAGGGAAAGAAGATACTAGGTGAATATTACTTTTGATTATCTTCTTCATCCCATGACTAGGATTGCTTAATTTAGTTCTTTCCATGAACTCAGCCATATCTATATGATCAATGTTTATATCTATAATGTCATCAACATTAGAGGTAATCAAGGTGATTGAAAAAATACTTTGATACTTGTAATTCATTATCTTCAACTTCTTTGGAAAAACCTCGGTCATCTGGAAGAGCTTTCATAAAAAAGATGTCAATGAAGAAGGATCCTTGGGAGAAACTATAATAAAAGTCATGATCATGAAATTCTGGTAATCTGGGAAAATTGCATGTCGATGATCATGACCATGGGGATGTGCTTGAGAGGGATAAAGTGTGAGCAGGTTGAAAAGACAAAGGAAAGTGGGCTCAAAAAAGAGAAAATTCAAAATTTTCCCAGAGTTAGAAAATTTTGGGAAAAAGTATATAGGGGTGGCAAAAATTACTGCCCTTGCATATATCAGGGGAATCAATGGCAAAAATAGTTGATGTAGCATGTGAAGTGAAAGCATGCATGGGTGGAAATCTTTGCCACTTTCATAGGTGAAGGGTAGAAACTAGGTAATGATGGCAAAAATTGTTGCTCCTGCATGGATGAAAGGTATTGTGTAAGGGTGGCAATTTTTGCCACCATTACACGAATGGGAAGCGACCTAGGTTTTGGATTTTTTAGGCTTTTGCTTAGAATGCCTCCTTGGGGAAGAGAGGGAAGAGGAGAGAGGAGAGAAAAGAAAAAACAAAAACAAAATTAGAAAGGAGAAAAAATGAAAAAAAAATTGAAACTTATAAAGAAAAGAGAAATATAAAAAAAAGGAATGAAAACCTAAAAACAAAAGAGAGGAATGCAAAACCTACTTGGTAAATTGAAATCCTATGTTTGAAGTTAGAGAAATTGTAATTCCACTTATTTGCACTATCGACTGGTTATAGGGAGGGGAGTAAACAACTCAAAATAATTAAAATGAGATACAAATCAGTGTTTAAATGGTTTAAAACCAATGCCAACCGCTCGGCGTGCACGGTCATAAATGTTGCGCATAAAAATCAAGGTCATGCAAGGGCGATAAAAATTGCTGCTCCTACATGGAAGAGGAAAGACATGCATTGGTAGCAATTTTCATCACCTATGCATGCATTAGGAAGACATATGTGGGGGTGACAAAAATTACTGCCCTTACATTTATAAAAGAATTCATGCATAAGTGACAAAAATCACCACTCTTACACGTAAAGGTAAAAAACATGCAAGGGTAGTGATTTTTGCCACTATTACACATTTAGAGGGAAAATACTAGAGTGGCAAAAATCCTTGCCCCTGCATGAAAAAAACAAAACTTGAAAATTAAATAAAAATTGATAATTGATCAGATGAAGTTTATGATGGGTTTCACATTTTTTGAGAAATTATGATGAGGAAAAGTTGCAAACTTTTTGAAGATATTTGTCAACTGCACTCGAGAGCAAAATAAACTTGTCTCAAAAGATGAACCTAGAGTGAAGATCATGAAATAGACAAGTTTCATAGGAGTTGTCCACAAAAAGAGCATAGCTAATTTTAGGAACAACATCTGACTCCTATTGGGGAACTTCCATCGATCAAACTTTGAAACGATCGAAGGGAGTAGAAACCAATCTCTAAGTGCCTTCATCCATGCCATTGGGCCATGAAATTGAGCTATCTAAAAGAGAACGAAAATCAAAACCAAATAAAAATAAATAAACATAAGACTATATAAATGTATAAATGAACTCATCTGATACTTCAAGGATTGAAGTGCTTCAGATGTTGCCCACTATGAGGTAGTGAGAAAGGTGTTCCATCTTGATATTCTATCAAGAAGTTGTTTTGACCACTAAACTGACAAATGGTGAATGGACCTCTCCACAAGGAATCAAATTTTCTATGCATCTTTTCTGGTTCTCTCCTCTTATCCCACAACAAGACTTGATCTTCAATATGAAATTCATGAATCTTTGCTTTCTTTTCAAAGAGTCTCTTCACCTAGTCCTGATGTTTAGCAATGTGGTCTACTACCAGAAGTCATTGTTCTTCTAACTCAGTTAGGTACATGATTCTTTTGTCAATAAAATTTTCAAAAGTTGAATCTTCTACTGCCTTTGTCAACTCTAATGCTAGTAGTTCTAGAGTGATTGGTATCTCTGCATTCAAACCATACATAAGTTTAAATGGTGACATACCTATTGCCCTCTTAGGTGTAATCTTATTTGCCCATAAAGCATTAAACAATGATTTATGCTAAGTTCTCTAATTGTCATCTACCAATTTCCTGATAATAGTAACTAGATTATTGTTACTTGATTTTGTCTGACCATTTCCTTGCGGATAATAGTCTGAGTGGAAAAGAATAATCTCATGATTGTAGCAAAATTTAGTAATATCATGAGAATAGAAACAAGTGGCATTATCAGCTATGATATATTTTGGAACTCCAAATCGGGAAACAATATTTTCCTTAAAAAAATTACATACTACTTCCGAAGTAGCATGCTTAGCTGAAATGCCTTCCACCCACTTGGTAAAATAATCTGTTGTGGTGAGAATAAAGTTGTGTCCTACACTTGAGGATGGATTCATAGTGCCAATGAAATCAATACCCCACTATTGAAAAGGTTCTTCGATCACCACCAGCTTGAGAGGTAAAGCAACTAACTTGAGTTTTTCAATGAAATGCTAACATAATTCACACCTACGTACCCAATTGTATGCATCTTGAAACAATTCAGGCCAATAGTATCTAGCTCATAGAATCTTTTGAGCTATCATAGGTGCAAAAAAATGTCTTCCACAAGCCAAATTATGTAAGGACTCTAAAAGTTTACTTTTTTACACTTTATCCATGCAACAAAGAAATAACCCATCAAGGCTTCTTTTGTACAAACTATTTCCCCATAAGACATAATTAATAACATTCAACTTAACATTCCTTTTTTCCTTATAAGATAGATGGGTAGGACACTCACCATAGGTAAGAAAATGAGTGATATTAGAATACCACTCATCAATAGCAGTGACCAAGAGAACTATGGGCATGTCTTCATCCTCTATTTCTTCATGTCATGTTTCTTTTGGCATGTTATTATAAATTAATTGGCAGAGACCTTTTCCTTGCAAAAGCTTAGTAGGTTTGATGTCAAGATCAAAATATTGAATTTTAGCAATCCAATTGCCCCTTTTAGTACCAAACTCCTGTTGAGTTAAAATAGACTTTATTGTTGTATCAAGCACCAGAACAGTAGTATGTGAATTAAGAATATAAAATTAGAAATGTTTTACCACCTTAACCACAACATAAAAATGATTCTCCATGTTCAAATATTTTAATTCATGAGATTTGAGAGGACAACTCATAAATGATATGGGAGATTCCACACCTTCTTTGTTTTGCTGAACCAAAATGGCTGAAAGTGTATGTTCAGAAGCATAGCTGTATACTATGAAGTCTTTGGTATAATCAAGACAAACTAGGATTGGGGCATGAGCAATAGATTTCTTGATATCTTTAAATGCTACCTTTCCTTCCATGGTCCAATGGAAAGTGGCCTTTCCCTTCATCATGTCAACAATGTGGCGACTCTTTTTTGCAAATTTAGGAATAAACCTTCGTAAGAAATTCACCTTTCCAAAGAAAAAATGAATTGTAGTATTACTAGCAGGAAGAGTAAGATTTTGGATAGATTTGACTCTTTTTGAGTCAATTTTTATGCCTTCTTGGGATACAATGTTACCAAGAAGTTTAACTTTTGTAACCCCAAAAAATTGACTTTTTAGGATTAAAATAAATACCATTTTGCTGAAAATATTCTAACACTTATTGTAAATGATGAACATGATCAGAATGATGTTTGGAAAAAATGGTCAAGTCATCAAGATATACCACAATAAACTTCCCTATTTTATCTCTGAAGGCAAGATCCATTGCTCTCTAGAAGGTGGCACCAGCATTGATCAGACCAAAAGGCATTCTATGATGTGCGAATGTGCCCCAAGGTGTAGTGAAAGTGGTTTTATATTGATCTACTTCATTGACTTCCACTTGATTATATCTAGAAAAACCATTTAGCATTGATAATATTTTTGAGCTAGTCATTATTTGCAATACCTGATCCATGATGGGTAGGGGGTAGTTATCCTTTAGAAAAGATTGATTTAGGTTTATGAAATCAACACAAATATGAATTTCCCCATTCTTTTTCCTTATAGGAACTATGTTCATGATCTAGGTGAAATGATGGATTGAAAAAATTATTTGGGCATTTAACATTTTTTGGATCTCAGAAAGGATAGTACTTGATATTTTGGGGTTGTATTGCCTTTGTTTCTGCTTGTGAGTCAATGACCCAACCTTAAGAGGAATTTCATACCAAATTTATTTAGGCCTGAGAGATTTTATGTCATTATAAGAATATGTCAAAACATCAATGTAATGATGAAGAAGAGCAATGAATTTGAGCTTTTCATCAGAAGTGTAATAATTCCCAATGTTGACCATTTTAAGATTTTCTTTTGTACTCAAATTTATTTGATCAAACTCCTTGGAAGAACTTGAGTCCATTTGTCACTACTTGATATACCTATCATGCTTATCAAATACATTCTCAAGAGAAACTAAACTTTTTGGAATTTTAATCTCTTTGAGTTGAAGAAAATCTTTACCAGTTTTTGAATCCATTTTGGTAACTAATTCCCATGGTGGAGATTCACTACCTTCAAAATAAAGTTCCTCAAAGCCATCCATCTTTTCTAAAAAAACTTTGATTTGATTATCACCATTAAACACCTATCAATGGTTGGCATTATCAGGTACACTTAGTTGAAAGACTGGTTTAATAGTGTACTTATTCCCTTTGAAGTCTTTATGAGGAACCATGAGGGTTGTGGAGACAACCAATGAATCTGCACAATCATTAAACTCCCTTAGCACTGTAGAAATATTGAAAGCATCAAAACTTTCAATACAATCCCATACAAGATTGTGATAATGTCACAATCTTTTATTTTTGATTTGATACATGTTCTTTATCTAACAAACCACTAATTCGGCATCTCCTTGAGCATGAAATTTTTTAATACTTCTAGTATGAGCAGCTTTCAATCTAAAAAACAAAGATTCATACTTGGTGGTATTGTTGGTATTATTGAATTGCAACTTATATGAATAAGATAAAATTTCTCTTTGAGGGGATATTAAAACAATTCTAGCTCCAAAATTGGTAGAAGAGCAGCTGTCATCAAATTCTAGAATCCAAACATCATTAGAATCTGATCTCCTTAAAGATTTCTCTTCATTGGTGAGGGAATATTCTTTTTTGCTTGAACCTTACTCTAACAATTCTTCTAATTTTCTATCTGAATTTTCTAAATTATCACCTAATAAAATTTCATTTGATGAGCTAAAAAAATCTTCAATGGTTAGAAAATAATTACCCATTCCTGATGATTCAAACAAAATTTGAGCTTTGAGGTCTGAAATTTGGGTGACAATATATTTCGACTCCTTCTCAGGAAGCAACTTTTGCATGATGCCTTTAACATGTATCCTTGCTTCAGATAGATCTATATTCAACTCTCCACTTACGTCTTTACACAAATTACGTCTAAGCAGAATGCCATAGAAAGCTAAAATATCGGCCACTAAGACAGTCATCTTAATCCTCTTATCTATAAAAGTCATAAATGCAAATTGGGCATCTTTGATTTGACCCAAAAGTGGTACTTATTTGTTTTCCATGGAGAAACATATCCCAAAAGTCTTAGTCAAGGTAAGATCGAGAGAATCTACTACTTTGATGGGCATAACATTATCAGAGGCTCTAGAGTCTATTATATAGTTGCTCAACTTATGACCATTGATCAACAAATAAACATAGAAAGGTTCTATTTTCCCTGGGGAAATAAGAGGAGTAGCGAAAAGATTAATTTAGGTGGATTTGTTCTTTGGAGAATCATGAGTCACTTTTGGAATATCTTGTCCTACAGGGATAGTTTTATTTTTTTATGTATTTAGCTAACTGATCAAACTATTCAAGATTAGCTTGTAAGCACTCGAATTCAGACATTTGGATCTTGGTCTTTCTAGCATGATCAATTATATCAAATTACTAAAATGAACTAAAAAAAGAGGAAGGAAGTCTATCATTGTAATTTTTATTTAGGGTGGTACTGGTCTAGGAAATAGAAGCAGAAGGTACAGGATGGTTTGAGGTACTTACTTTCTTATTGGTCACTAGGTCCTTTGATTAGAAAGGTAATGAAGTTTCTCATTTAGTAATTGAGATTATCGGTTGAGGTTCTTCTCCTAATTTTTTCTTATCAGCTTCTTGAGTTGACTGGTTTTGGGACCTAGTAATTTAGAAAACTAATGTTAGAGTCACCAACTAATTCTTCTTCTCTTTCTGCAAAGAGATTAGCATCATCTTCTTGGTCTCACTTAGGTTGGAAAGAGAAATCTTGTTCGGCTTCATTATAACCAATTGCTGAGTTGGTTGGTGTTGCTTCAATGGTAAGCTTCCCCTGTGTGGGAGGAAGATGATTGGACTACCCTTGATTTTTGGCAGCAGCATTGCCTTGATATGAATGGTTGGAAAATGTCTTCCTTGGTATATATTGATAAGGAGTAGACATACCTTGGGCCATTTGTCTTTTCAAAGCTAGCAATTCATTTGCTAACTTTTACACTATAGGATCAATAGTGCTTGTGGAAGAACTTTTAGCAGATGAAGAAAAATTATTTTTATTAGAATCTTTTCTTATCTTACCTGCCCAAATAAGATCATCTTCAACCTCAGTAGCCAAAATCTGAGCTACAGAAAGATCTATATGGCCATCTTGCCTCAATAGAAAACTTACTTCAAAAAGTTAAGAATTGATGAAGAAGCACTTAAGATTTTTTGGTGTTAGCTGAGCAATTATAGGAATCCTATTCCTCAACTTATTAAATTTAGTAATGAAGTCTTGCATAGGATCATGAGGCTCCTTATTAATTTGTGTAAGCTAATCTAACAAGGCATGAGCATCTTCTGTGAGTTTGAACCTAGCCTCAAACTTGGACTTGAGGGTATTCTAATCAGTTATAGTTTGAGCTTGAAGATGGTAAAACCAATCTGTGACAACACCTTGTAATGTTTCTAAAAATAGTCTTACCACTATATCCTCATATTCAATGCCTATTACACCACATGTTATGTAGAAGGTTGTAATATGCTCATCAGGATGAACCTTCCCATCACCATAGAATTTGAGAAAATTCTTTCTTGAACTACGAGGTAGTTCATGTAAAGGTGGGGTTAGATTGAGAGGGCCAAAAGTGTTACCCCAAGGACCATGGGCTTCCATGATGTGACGATTAAAAGGAGGGATAGAAAACCTTTGTGGAGTACATATGGATAAAACTTTGCTAGCATTAAAATTAGAAGCTTCACTTGGTATTGGAGATCTGACATTGGTAAGAGGAAAACTCCTGGTTCACTGAAGGCAAGATTGTGGAGAAAAAAGATCAAAATTATTTTGTTGCACCAAATCAAATATAAGATCAACAATACCTTGAGCTCTCTGGCTTCACGTATATCATGGATCTACTAGAGTTTAAAATAGAAAAGAATTATAAATGCTTCAATTTGAAGCGTGAGGCTTCAACTTGCACATTCTTCCCTAGTAGAGTCGTCAAAAACTATTAAGTGATATTTTGTCATCAACTAACTAAAGATAAAATGGTTATATCGACCATAGCATGATGAGATAAATCTCTCCTCTCAGCAAGGGGAGGATCCCTATAAACTATTATATACTATACCTATACTAAAAACTAACTCAGGGGTAGGATCACACCATCCATTTTTTTTTCAAAAATAATGTTCACAGAACAAAAGACAAACTTCTCAGGTAGTAACTGAAACCACAAGAAATCCATGAAAGCACAAAGTCTTCTATTGTTCCTTTCACTAATTAAGGATGTAGAACACTATAGAGTGAAGTGTATCCCAAAGTCTCCACCGCAAACTACCACAAAGCATATATAATTATAAAAGATAAAACTAGTGCAAAGCCTTTTCGATATCTTGGTTATAAGAAACTAAAACAAAAACTAAAGATAATTATAGTAGCACAAATTCTCTATAATTAACTTTAGAACATCTTCCAAATTATTTCCACTCACTCTTCTTATTTAATTAGATAAACAAAATGATATAAGAAAAAAGATGTAAGAACAATTTCCTGTATGATACAAGCTGTTTCAACACAAAATCTAAAAAGTCACTTGCTTTCTCGTTTACTTAATAAAATATGATTTACAATCTGAGCTCAAAGTCTCAAAAGGCATTTTAATTTGAGCAGAGATTTTTTTTTGCTTCCAAAATACTAAAAGATCCTCCATTACAAAAGAGGCTCTCTTTATTTATAGGGAGAAGCCTTGAGGATTTAGAAAAGACTTAAATATTTTGACTTAGTCAAAGATAGAAGCCTTTGTTGGCTTTGGACTTTCCATATTTTTACATGTAATTACACATGACAAAAGTACATGTGTAAACGTCCAAAGTGGTTACAAAAGTGCATTTGAAACAATAGAAATTAAATCAAAGGAAAATTAATTCAATTTGTAGCCCCATCTTTCTTCATGTGAGCAGCATACATGGTGATAGCTGCTTGTATCCTGATACTATCTGGAGCAACATTATTCTTGAAAATCACTTTAGCCCTTACTATGGCATCTTTCACTACTGTGACCGATTTTGCATGACCAATTAACTTGATTTTTAGATTATCTAGAGTTAACTGATTATCTAGAACATTGTCCAGGGAGGCTACTGAAAATGCCTTATCTTCAAATTCCTTCTAGAACATACCCTCAAATGCCTGAATCATTTCTTCTACTGAAAGGAATTGGTTGTCTTGTGATGTAAGCTTGCAATGAAGCTCTGCTATTTTATGTAAAAGACTGATATCACTTTGCTCACTGAGGTCATTTGATAATTTGAGGTCACTGATCAATTCCTTAAGCACCTAAATCTTATACATCAATGCTTTTTTAGTTTTAGTGTAAGAGTCCTTATTAGCAATGATGCTAATTGATATAAGAGTGTTCATTTTTAACTTCTTCATATCCATCCACTTGTCAAGATACTTTCTTATGCTTTCAATATCTTGAGAAATAATATTAATAAGATCATCCAGTTCTACTCTTATTTTTCTCATTTTATTCATCTTCTTAGATAGCTCTAAGAACAAGAAATTCCTTGTGTATGCATCTTATCCAGGTACTCTTCAAATACTTTTCCCTTTAGATAGGTCTTTTTTGCTTTCTAAATCATGGATTCGTCTATAGAAATAGCCTCTAGAGTTACTATTTCTAGAGTGAAAGTAATTCTCCTTATCACTGTAGTCAATTATTCCACCATGAATTTATAATGATCCTTCATCTCTTTCTCTATGTCAAACTTTTGAATTAAGATGTCCATGGCCAACTTCATATCAATCTTAGCACTTTCATGAGTTATCTTACATAACTCAACTCGAGAGATAGAGTAGTCACTTATAACAAAATTTTCAAGAGTTGCATCTTGTGGAGGTTTTTCTATTTCCAAAAATTTGTGCCCCTTATCCCTAATCATCTTTGAAAGAATATTTGGTTTCTTAAGAGCTTTGGCTTTTACTGACACCATTTTACTGAAATCAAAGTCATTTGGAGAGATGGCTTGTTTTTTCCTTTTGAGCGTATAAGCTGACAACCAAGGTGGGAGCACAAAAGTACTTACATTAGTATCAATCTCCATTGTTGGTGTTACTAGAGTTTCACTTGCTCTAGTAGTAGAAACAATAGGTGGAGAGTCAGTAAAAACTACACCTTTTACTAAGTGATCAAAGGTAGAACTATCTCCTATATCAAAATATAGAGATGACAAACTGGGAATTGATCTTGAGGAATGAAGAATATCTCTAAAAGAGCCTTGAGGGTTGTCAAAAATTACTTTGAAAGGAAAAAGTGATCTGGAAGAGGGAACGCTGATTAGAGAAATAGGTGGAGTTATGATAGGCGTGCTTGGTAGGAAAGAAGAAATTTTTGTTCTTTGTTGCACATTCTCTTGAAGAGGCAAAGTTTCTTTTTCTTGTTGATCTGTAGGCCTATCATCAGTCTCTATTTGTTCCATTACTTATTCTTTGGTGCTTTACTTCTCAACCTCCATATCTATTATTTTTGGCTCTTTTTCTATAACTTTTGACTTCTTCATCACGAAGATGATCTTAGGTTTGTGTAGCATAGAAGAAGGAACATCACTTTTATTTTTCATCCTATTTTTTGCCCTTCTTCTTATTTCCTCTTAGAATTCAAATTTTGATCCTGTGATGAACTCTTTCAAAGTGATTCCCTTATTTGCTAACCAATCATTGGTGTTTGCCAATATTGGTTCGAATCTTTTTCTTAAAGAAGTCAACTCTTTTTGTGACCATTGGATTGGGAGAAGAGGGGCATTAGTGACCTGTTCAGCATGGTATCTAATATTTACCAAATCTCCATCATCTACTAGAATCTCAGGGATATCAGCAAGTCCCAGATAGTCTATCTGCTCAAGAGACAGTCTATTGTAATCCATCTTCTTGACATCTTCTGCTGTCCTCAAATCCACCCAAAATCTTTGATCATAGGCTCATGAAACTAGGTCTTCCTCTTGATTATATCTTTTATGCCCCTATAATCAAAATTTAGTCTTCTTTTGAAATGTTTCATGGTCACGAGCTACATTTCAGTTTCCATAACTCTAGCTTTCCTAGTGGTTAATACTGAAAACTTGCCAATCTCAATCGGAAACCTGAAGCTGTGTTTCTTGAGTTCCATCTGCTTATTGTGTATGACAATTATTTGCTTGCATAGCTCTATCAAGACCACTTTTTCTAAAAAAAATCTTGGAAGCATATAGGGATGACCTTGAAAAAAGCCAACCTGTAGGTAAGAAAAAGAAGAAAATTGTAAGAACATAACCCAAAGTCATTTACAACTGTCCAAGCTTTGTCTGACACTCTTTTCTATTCTAATCAAGGATAAAAAAGACACAAAAATACTACAAAGAAAGTGTCATTTACTTTCTTAAAATGATGAATAAAGCCCTTCAATGTCAACTTAGGGTAATATTGATATACTAGGGTTACCCTCCTATCTCCTTCTGATGTCAAACTTGGAAAGGTTCTCATCGAGGCTGCAATATAAACTAGGTATGAAGTCATGTAGAATTTGGAGGTAGTGGATACCTTCGTCAATTTCTCATGCAGAGCATTGCTGACTTGTTCTCCCCAAAAGATGACTTGTTTGTCTTGGAGAATTATCTCAATGAAGGGGTACATCTATTCTTGAAATTGTGATGAAGTGGGTAAACCTCTTATCCTATTGAGAAGAGTGATCAGGTCACTGACTTCTTCTATAAAGTCACTTCTTGGAAAGCTCTACAACCATCTTGACAAATTTGCTATTGGAGTCTTGAGCCACTTATTGTTGATCACTTTCTTTTCTCTTTCAAGATCTTTGTCATATTTTCTTTGTACTTTGATGAAATCAAGATTTAATATTTTAGTAGCAGGAGGACACATGAACACTTTATCGATGAACTTAGAGTCCAGTCTAATCAACACATTACCACCAGCATCTGACACAACCTTGGTATCCTTGTTGTAGAACTAGGCGCACTGATGAACAAACTCTATGTTTTGAGTTGATATAGGGAAAGAAGATACTAGGTGAATATTAATTTTGATTATCTTCTTCATCCCATGGCTGAGATTGCTTGATTTAGTTCTTTCCATGAAGTCATCCATATCTACGTGATCGATCTCTATATCTCTAATGTCATTGATATTAGAGGTAACTGAGGTGATTAGAAAAATACCTTGATACTTATACTTCATTATCTTTAACTTCTTTAGAAAAACTTCAGTCATCTAGAAGAGCTTTCATAAAAAGGATGTTGATGAAGAAGGATCTTTGGGAGAAATTGCAACAAAAGTCATGATCATGCAATCAAGGGAAATACTGGTAATGTGGAAAAATTGTATGTCGATGATCATGAATATGGGGATGTACTTGAGAGGGCTAAAGTGTGAGCAAATTGAAAAGCCAAAGGAAAGCGAGCTCAAAAAAGTGAAAATTCAATTTTTTTCTAGAGTTAAAATTTTTTAGAAAAAAGTATACAGGGGTGGCAAAAATTTCTGCCCTTGCATATATCAGGGGAACTGGTGGAAAAAATAGCTGATGTAACATGTGAAGTGAAAACATGCATGGACGGTAATCTTTGCCACTTTTACAGGTGAAGGGTAGAAACTAGGTAACGACAACAAAAATTACCGCTCCTGCACGGATGGGACGTATTATGTAAGGGTGGTAATTTTTGCCACCATTACATGAATGGGAAGTGACCTAGGTTTTGTATTTTTTAGGATTTTTCTTAGAATGCCTCCTCAGGGAAGAGAGAGAAGAGGAGAGAGGAGAGAAAAGAAAAAACAAAAACAAAACTAGAAAGGAGAAAAAAGGAAAAAAAAATTGAAACCTATAAAGAAAAGAAAAAAATAAAAAAAAGAATGAAAATCTAGAAACAAAAAAGAGGAACGCAAAACCTACCTAGTAAATCAAAATCTTACGTTTGAAGCTGAAGAAATTGTAATTCCACTTGTTTACACTATCGACTGGTTGCAGGGACGAGAGTAGACAACTCAAAACAATTAAAATGAGATACAAATCAACATTTAAATGATTCAAAACTAACGCCAACCACTCGGCGTGCGTGGTCATAAATGTCGTGCATGAAAATTGGGGTCATGCAAGGGTGGTGAAAATTACCACTCCTGCATGGAAGAGAAAAGACATGCATTAATGATGATTTTTGTCATCTATGCATGGGTCCGGAAGACATATGCGGGGGTGGCAGAAATTTCCACCCTTACATCTATAAAAGAATTCGTGCATAAGTGGCAAAAGTCACCGTTCCTACATGTAAAGGCAAAAAACATGCAAGGGAAGCAATTTTTTCCACTATTGCATGTTTAGAGGGAAAATTCTAGGGTGGTAAAAATCATCGCCCCTGCATGAGAGAAAAAATAAAACTTAAAAATTAAATAAAAATTGACAATTGATTGGATCAAGTTTGCGACAGGTTTCACATTTTTTGAGAAATTGTGACAAGGGAAAGTTGCAAACTTTTTAAATATATTTGTCAACTATGCTCGAGAGCAAAAGAAACTTGTCTCAAATGATGAACCTAGAGTGAAGATCATGAAATAGACAAGTTTCATAGGAGTTGTCCACAAAAAGAGCATAGCTGATTTTGGGAACAACAAAACTATAAGATTTTGTATTGAAAATGAAAATGAACTTAAATTCATTGGATTTAAAGATAAATCTTCCATAGGTTTAAATTTAGATAATTTAATAAATTTAAAAGCCATATAAAGTCTAGAAAATGAGTTGGTCATTGTTAAAAGATAGCTAAATGATAAACCTTTTTTATCAAGTAGAAATAATAATAAAATTAAAAATTTGAATATTGCTTATTATTGTAATATTTGTGAAATAGATCATGATCTAGATATATATGTTTTTGTTTATAAGTTTTAAAAAAATTCAAGAAAAAGATCTTATATCTCAAGATCTAGTAGACAATATAAACACTCTTGATGACCCATCAAAAAATGAGAATTCTTATGAATATTAGAAATAAAGATTATGGTTCTTTTCAAAATAATAAAATAACAAACAATATATTGTCTTCTAATAATAAAGAAAAAATAGTTCAAAATAATGCTAATATTTCAAATGATAATACTACTCAAAATATTTCTTTCTCATGTTCTAGGATAGATTGATAGGATTAATGAGGCTATTAAGAATCTTAAAGCTAATGTAGGCTTACAATAAGAAGACAATAATGAACATGTTTATACTCAAAATTATGATTCGTCTACTAATTACATTCCTCCTTTTTATATTATAGTTAAAATTTATAACAAGATCATCCATAATTGTATCTTAGATATAGGTGCTTTAAAGAATATAATACTTAAATACATTGCAAATCAATTAGGCATATCATATGAAATGGATAATAAAAAACTTACTAATTTTGGTTCTAGACAAACTAAGAGTTATGATAAGTTTTGAGACATAGTCATTAAAGTTGTACAAGATGAAAGATTTATATGCATGGCTAATATCTAAGTGTTATATATTCTTAGTAATTATGCAATGTTATTGGGAAGATATTGGTCCAAAACAACTCAAATTTTTGTTGGAAGAAATATCATATAGGTTTCTGTTAATAATAAAATTATTTTCATAAAAAAAGAAGATTGGTCTAGTACACCAATTGAATCATCTAATTTTTCAACTATTTCTTATGTTGAGACTGGAATTGAGACATATGAATTGTTAAATTTAGATGAACCAAAAAATTAACATGAAAAATTATTTTAAAAAAATATTTTATGGTCACTTTACTTTGATGGAGCTTGTTTTCAATAAGGTAATAGTGTTAGGATTTATCTAATATCTCCTATAGGAATTTTTTTTATTGTGCCTTCAAATTATATTTTAAAAATACTAATAATACAATGGAATTTGAAGCATCATGTTTAGAATTGGAAAAGACCATAGAACTTAACATTAAGTATTTAGAGATTCATAATTAGTTGTTAGATAAGTTCATAAAATTTATAAGACTAATCAAACTCGTCTACACCGTTACACACAAACTTTTTGGTCATTACTTAAATTTTTTGAAGATTTTAACATCATGCATATTCTTAGAGAATATAATGTTAGAGATGATAAGCTTGTTATTTTTACCTCTAATCCAACTCTGAGTGAAACTGAACCTACTACAAACTTCTCTTATGCTAAAATTTTTTACTCTAAGATTTATGATTTAAATGATAGTTGACATATTTTTAGTTGTGATGAACATATAGATTCATTCATTAAAGATAATTATTTTGATCATGATGATTATGTACTAAATTGTGGATATTGTTTTCAAATAAGTACTAACAAATTGATTGTTGGTTTAGTGAGTTTAGAATCTATGTTTACACCTAAAAATCAATTTGAAATATATAGAATAGAATAATCATTAAGGATAATCATTGGTGAAACCATTCCTCTCAATTTAGGTACTAAACATGATCCAAAGTATGTTTATCTAGGAATTTAGGTTACTACAAGTGAGAAGGTTAAATTCATTAAATTATTTAAAAAATTCATTGATGTTTTTGCCTAGTCATATAAATATATTAAGGGTTATGATATTGAAATTATTAAACATGACATACCTATTAAACTTGGTATCAAACCTGTTAGTCAAAAAATATGAAAAAATAACTTTTTGTTAGAAAACACCATTAACAAAGATCTAGATAAGATAATTAATTCTAGTGTCTTTACCTTGTAAAATATTCATAATGGGTAGCTAATCTAGTTCCAATTAGAAATAAAAATAGCGACATTAGATTATGTGTTGATTTTAGATATCTAAATAAAACTAGTATTAAAGATAATTTTCCTCTACTAAGTATAGATCAAATTTTACAACAGGTTGTAGGAACAAAAATGATGTCTTTATTAGATAGATTTTTAGTTATAATCATATTTTTATAAATCTTGAAGATAGACATAAAACTACTTTTAATACTCATAGAATTACTTTCGCTTATAATAGAATGTATTTTGGATTGATGAATATAGAATCTACTTTTCAAAGAGATATGCATATTATTTTTGATGATTTGATTGACATTGTTATTCAGGTTTATTTAGATGATCTCATCATAAATTCGAAAGAAGGAAAAAGCATTTAGACCATTTTCATGATGTTTTCACAAGATGTAAAAAATATGGTATTTATTTGAATATAAAGAAATTAGTTTTTGGTGTTACTGAGAGTAAGTTGTTAGGACATATTATTTCAAAAGATGGTCTTTCTATTGATCCTGAACATGTTAAAGCAATTAAAGAATTATGTCCTCCCAAAGATCAAACTAGCTTGAGGTCTTTCTTTGGTAAAATAAATTTAAGAAATTTATATCATATTTCGCTAATAAATCTAATCTTTTACAATTACTACTTAAGAAAGATAAGATATAGAATTGGGATGAAAGTGTTGATCTAGCTTTTAATTGTGTTAAAGATGCCATTGCAAGTGCTTTAATTCTTTCTAAATTTGATTTAAATAAAACATTCATCCTTTATGTTAATACTACTAAAAAGGCTATTAGACCTATAATAACTCAAGAATTTGAAAATAATGAAGAAAAATAAATTGATTACATGATCTAAGTTTTAAAAGATGCAGAAAATAGGTACCTCTTTATCGAGAAATTTATTTTCTCAGTGGTTTCTTCTTTGATTAAGTTTTGTTATTTTTTAATGGGAAAAAAATTATGCAATTTAATATACCTATTTTGTCTTATCTTTTAAAATAACCAACCATTCATGGAAGGCTTGCTAAGTGAATTTTACACATTCAAGAGTTTCATCTTAAATTTGAAACTTTTAAGATAATAAAAGATAATGAATTGATGAAACACTTAGCTGAAAATACTTCTTTAGATATTAATATTTTATTTTTGTTATTTGATGAAAAGTTAAATGCAAATCCACATTTAAAGACCATGAAGATTGCTGATTTTTCTTAAAAAATTAAGTTTGATCTTGAAATGAATGAATGGAACTATTTGTTGGCTGAAGATGATTGGTACAATGACTTAGTTTATTATTTTCAAAATCAAGCATGTCCTAATAATTTAGATAAAAATTAAATATGTTCTTTAAGATTAAAAGCTTTAATTTTCTGTTTGTTAAAAAAAATTCTATTTTATCACAATAGAGATGGAGTTTTGTTGATATGTCTTACACATGATCAGACACAAAAGGTTCTTAGAGGCTGTCATGAAGAAAATTTTGGTGAACATTATGCTATGAAAATAATCATTTATAATATTTTAAGAGTAAGTTATTATTGACCTACTTTGTTTCAAGATATTTATAAGTTAGTTCATTCTTTCATGCCATGTCAATTGTTTGTTGGAAGAGATAAATTGATTGCAATACTTTTAAACTTTATTATTATTGATTTTTTTTTTACAAAATAGGGCATTGACTTTATTTCAGATATTCACCCACCTTCATCTACTAGTCATAGGTATATTTTAATAGCCACATATTATTTCACTAAGTGACCTAAAACCAAAGCATTTAAGAGTTTAGTAATAGGTGAAGTGATATCTTTCAATCAAATTTTCTCCAGATTTAGAGTCCCTTAAAAAATTATTTTTGATAATAGAACTCAATTTTTTTCAAATAAATTTTTAAAATTCTTAGAAAAATACTCTATTATATCTAGTAATTCATCTAAGTATTATCCTCAAGGTAATAGACAAGCGAAATCCATGAATAAAAATATAATTTTAATTATGAAGAAATTAGTTTGTGATAATAAAATAAATTGACATCTTAATTATTTTGAAATTTTATGGACTGATAGGATTATTTTTAAGATAAAAACTGGTTATTCACTTTTTATGTTAGCATATGGATTTGAGGCCACCTTACTAATAGAACTTTAGATTTCTTTAGCTAGAACTACTTTACAATATGTTGTTGAAGATATGGATTTAATTGAAGAAAGATTACATGATTAAATTTCTCTTGATGAGTCCAAAGCAATAGCATTGCAAAAAATAGAAAAAGCTAAGCAAAGATTAAAGAAGTTTTTTGATAAAAATGTTTCTAACAAGAAGTTTAATGTTGAAGATTTAGTCTCATATTGAGACAAAGCACATGAAGATCTTAGAAAACACCACAAATTTGATTCATTATGACTTGGTCCTTATAAAATTGTTATTGTACTTAGAAACAATACTTTTCATTTAAATGATATTAAAAAAAATTGGTTGTGTTACTCAGTTAACAACCATCATTAGAAGTTGTTTCATTATTAGCTACTTTTAGTTCATTTCTTGTTTTCTACTTTCTTTTTGGTTTGTTGTTTCTTTCTTTATTGTTTTGGTTTGTTGTTTCTTTCTTTGTTATTTTGGGTTTGTTGTTTCTATTTTGTTTTCTAGTTTGTCGTCTTTTTTTTAATATCAATGAAGGTTAAAAATGAAGCTGTTTCACATTATAAATGAAGAGTACAAAGAAGCTAGAAATCTGTTGTAAGTATCAATTATTTCAAAAGTTACTCTTACAAATTTTGATTTTTGTTATTCATGAATAATATATGTTGAGCTGTATGTAGTTGTTAAAGTATTACTTAATTTTTAGATTTTTTACTTAAGGCATTTGTATTAGATTATGCATCCAGTCTAAACTTCCCTATTATACCATTCTCTTTTTTCATGCCATGCTAGCTGAATAATCTATCTATTGTTAAAATTTATTATTAAAGGGGTTCATGCTTAGCTGCTTGACAAATAATTTTTTCTATTCACACTCTCAATAATTTTTTATTTTATCAATAGTAAATTTGTTGCTACTCAATTTCATTACACAAAATTGACTAGCAAGGTCGCTAGTGTTATGCCTATTTTTCACACCCCCTCATTTTTTTCAAAATTTATACTTTTCCTTCCACAGAGATGACTCAGTCATGAAATTTAAAATTGTGTCAGGGACCTTAGTCAATTAAGAGTATATATGGATGCATATTTTTAATTATAAATTGATGATTATTTGTTGATGAATTCATGTTTATATTTTGAGTAGTTTTGAAAAGCATAGTGGATAAATGAATAAAATATGCATATATATATTTATCATTGTGATTTTTTTTTTGAAATCAATTATCTTGATTACAATATTGATCAGGGCATGAGGTAGCATTTCAATTTAGAATAGTTTCAAATTTGAAATACATATATTTGATATCATATATATGTTTGATCTCAATAAATATGGATTGTCATAATAGCTTTTGGATTATACTTTTAGTTTGATAGATTGAGCAGTCTATGGTGATTATTTGGCATACATGGATAATATGATTCTTGGTTGAAACAAATATTATGAGTATATGGACAATCAATCAAAACTATCGTAAAAAAAGACTTTATTCACAGTCAAAATCATCATCTCATTTATTTTGAAAATCATATAGTTATCAATTTGAAAATGAATCTTAATTGAGCATCCTTAACTTTTGATATATATTAAATAGAATTCATTTTAGGATATGCATTATGGTTAATATAAATAGAATTTTATTAAAATTTGGCTTATATATTTAATAGTTGATATATGTATTCTATTTTATTATTAATTGATTAGGGTCCCCACTTATTAAGATTAGTATCTAGTTTATAATCAAATACTTGATCTATTAAGGTTTTTTAAAGTATTAATTAAATCTATCATTAACTAATAACTGTTTATAATTAATTCATTTTTAAATTCAATTAGTTAACTTAAACTAATAATTAACTAAAGGTTAGTTGTAACTTATTTCAAACCAAATTGGAAGCATAAAAGGAGATCAATGATTCATTTGAAGATAGAAGAACAACACATGTATTGAAGACATATATTTGTGAAGTCAATCATTCATCTCTCTTCTTTCTATGCAACTTCTCTAAGATAACATAACTTTTGTAGATAAACCCAATGGTACTTTACTTGATGGTTGAGTAATTGCATAGGCAACATAGGTATATCCAATTTTTATTATCATTTATAATTGATTATATGAAATTTGTCAAGTTTAAAATCTTTTGATGATTGTTATTTACAGTGCTATACACAAAATCCAAGTATTTAACTTGAATAATGATGAACAGTTCACTATTTTGTCATATTTCATTGATCTATTTTGATTATAAAAATTATCTCTCAAGTTATTGTAAAGAAAGATGTTGCTTTTCTCAATAAAATCAATCTTTTTCCTCTAAGATGACTCTCCCTTTTGAGAATCACAAACCCTACTATATTTCATATTGACTCTAACTTTAATATAAATTTATGTTTGAGTTTTATTATTATAATTCATGTTTCTTAGCTTATCTTTTATTTATTTAGTTTACTGGTTTATTTCTATTTTCTTTAGTTAGTTTCTTAGATTATTTACATTGTTCTCTATCCTTAGGTTAGATAGTTTAGATACATTTTGATTTCTAATTAGTTCATTCTTATATTTCTAACATAGTTTAAAATAGATTAATTCATTAAATTTTATCAGATTTCTTTAAATTTAGTCTTAGTTAGAATTAGATTTAGAGTCGTGGTTTCTTTAAGAGTTGACTTTTGATATATTAGCTTGCTAATTCATAAATAGTTAAGTCTTAGATTTGTTTAATTTCTTTAGTACTTAGTCTTTTCTTATTTAGCTTTCTTTTTAGTTTAGACTTAGTTATTTAAGTAGTTTATTATATTTTCCTTTGCTTAGTTGTTTTCTATTCACTTTTTTTCTTTTATTTAGTTAGTTTATCAACTATTGTTTGTACTATCTCTTGTGTTTTACTTGATTGTTTATCTTTTATCTTATCTCAAATCTATTTACTTATATTTATGGTTTGTCTTCTTGAGGTTACTTAGAAACATTGTAGCAGAAGCAAATATCACTTAAACTATATTATTATACTAAATTGGATTTCTTTCCTTTAAGAGATTATCTAATTCATAATTTTTTTTTGTCAGATAGGATAGATTATAGATTCTTATGTAAATTGATTCATAATTTAATAAAGTGGATTTCTGATTGTTATAATAGAATATGTTACATTTGATAACTTATTGATTATTTCTCAAAATTTATTAAAAAATTTTCACATCTTTAAGATCATAGTTGAACCTTTATAACCTCACGATTAAATTGATATAATTATAACTTAACCTTCATGATTGGAAAAAAGGTTGATTCATTGAAGGTATATTCTCCATCATGAATAGGGTCTAATTCGTATCTAGGTTGTGTAGTCTATATAAATTCTTTTCTATCCAAACTATAAGCTCCATCCTTCTTGGCTTAAAGTAATAATATTCCATCTTAGATAACCATGTAGCTAATAATTCAGACAATTCACACTAAAACATCTCATAGGTTTCATCATAGATATGTTTTTGGATACCTTCTTTCATAGCTACTCTAACTCTCCTCACTTATTCTTCTATAAAATTTTGGATTCTTTTATGCAACCATATTTATATATCCCTTTGTCCTAGTAGCCATATCAACATATTTCAACAAAATAGGTCATAATCACTGCACAATTTTTAGTGGAGGTTCTTCAAAAAATCTAGAATATGCTAATTATAAGGATAACTTATGCATTAAAGAACAAAAGTAGAAAAAAGAAAAAAAATCAGACTTAAGAAACATCCTTTAAATATAAACACACTTATTATATGAAAAAATATAGAGTTAACAATTGCTAACCATTTGGTATAAGCATTATGAATAACAAATTTAAAGCAAAATAAATTACTCATTGCACACTGAATATAGGTAAAAGATATTTAGAAAAATCATATCAGAACTAGTTTATTAATCTCTATCACACATTAGAACCATATTCCATTACAAATGAGAACTATAAATAGAGTATTACAAAGTGTTGTCTCTTCATATTTCAGTGTTTGATATGTCAAAAGGAAAGACCCTTCAAATTATTAAAACTATTGCTCATGATCATAAGGTCAAATACATACACAAGATTATACAAAGTACAAAATCATATAATTCACACATGTGTACATCCCATATACTTTACAATTTTAGTAGGCCTTGTCTTTCACCCAACAACATTACAAGAAGAAATAGTGTTGGTCATTGAAAGAATTTTTGAACACCAAAGGAAGGTTAAGAAATTGTTTTATAAGAAGGTTAGATATAGAAATTTTTAGGTTGGAGACCTTGTCTTATTATAGGATAAGAGAAGAGAATTGAAAAGAATCCATGGTAATTTTGATTCACTATCGATTGTTCCTTTCAGGACCTAACACTTTTGTGGAGATAATACATACCATTTATCCTATCAACATGGTATGCATCTTCTATTTCCCTACATCATGCAATACTTGACAAATTATTTTTAGTGAAATCAGGTTTTCCTCTATATGTAAACAGGTGAATTAGGATTTTGTTGTGTTTCCCTTTCATTTTTATATTTCCATTTATTTTAGTTATGTTGTCTTTTTTGTCTTTTGTGGCTTCCTTAAAATCTTTCTAAGTGTTACATTTTCAAGTTTTTCAATGTTGTTTAGCTCTGAATCCCAATTAATAAGACATTAAGTTTGCAAAAAACTAAAATTATAAAGTTCTCTTTTGTACTATATAATAGAAGTCCCCAGTCGAAGCCAATTATTATCATTAAAAATTAAAGTCTCCATTTCTTCTTAATTTTTTCACCATAGTGTATACCACGTCGATTCAATCAATTTTCATTATAAACACTTAGCATGAAAAGTTAGTCTTGTGCCCCAAAATCTAAATACAAGTCAAATCATAAACTATTGAGGGGGTCTATGGTACATTTGGTGCCAAATAATCCTGATAGAGTTGATAAGCTCTTAGTGTTATGAGTGACATGAGTACTTGGAGTACCCAATAGACCTGATGGGATAGAAATATTTTTAAACACAATTTAGTCAATGACCTTGAGACCTGATAGGCTTGATAAGATCTCAAAGTGCCACATAACACATGCATCTGAGGTACTTGATGAAGCTGATAGGCTTGAATTGGTTTATCAAAATCAAAAAATGAAATGTTAATTAATACACTAAAGGATTGTGCTACCCAATGAACCTAATGAAGAATAGAATTTGGGTTTTATACATTGAAAAGTGTGTCAAACCTTTATAAATTGATTAGAAATGGTGTTTAATATCACAAAAATATTTGAAACACTTTCAATCCCTTATCCAACATTTTTTTACCTACATGCTAATGATGAATGTTTCACTCCTCTCTATTTATTTTTTGATTAGTTAATTTCATGCTCAAAACCCTGTGCCCAATATTTCCTAGCCATTTAATGCATTTAACCCACTCTTTTATAAATTTCTATACATTCCTTAAATTCACTATAGACTGAAACATTGTGATGTCAAACTTCATGTTGTGGAACTACTCATTTTAACCTAGTGTATTTTAGGCAGACCTTAGGGAAAATCTATTTGATTTTATGAATTCTATGAGTCAGCGTCTCTACCCACAAAAGTATTTTCTCCCGCCTGATTTTATATATAAAAACCTACAACTCATTGCTAAGATAACCCTTCACATTCTAAATAAACAAAAATGAAATTCAAATGTATAGTATATGAATAAATGTCTATTCTTAAAACAAACCTTCTTGAAATCCATGATTCTAGAATTAGCTATGTTAATTTAGAAAAAATTGGAAATAATGCAAGAAGATAGAAGAACACCTATTTCACAATGTGTCTTTAAGAATGATCTTATGCATGCAATTAGTTTTCCTATATTGGTATAATATATTTATTTAGTCCTTACTTATGACAAATAATACAACAAATAAACTAGAGAAATCAAGTCTTTTGATGATATTAAAGGTGATAACACAACTAGATGGTCTATATCTAAACATTATCTTTAGGATTGCGCATCATGATGAAATTATAGAGATGAATATATAGATTGGACAAAATTTATTTGAAATAAACAATGATAAATGCTTAATAATGCTTACTCATTATTGGTTAAGCAAAAAGAGAAAAGGACCCTCTAGGCTTCCCAAAGTCATGCATAAGTCTAATTTTGTTGAATAATTATCTGATATGATAACACTCTTAAATAGAGTGATGGGTCATGATGAGACTGGTAAATTTAATAATTAGATGTGTATATTCATCAACATAATTTATCATGGGAAATATTTCATTGTGTAAGAACAAATCATTAGCAACAACTTTTATGAGTAGTTGGTGAACCTGGAATCTACTCAACAATTTCATATGACTTCATATATATTCTATTCAATTAAAACCATGAAATTATGGACCAAAATCTCACCTAGTATGAAATATACTTCAATGACAATGATTTATGACTATCTCCCTCAAATCACTAATGAAGTAAGCAAGAAACACTTTTGAATAAGTAAATGAAGCCTTTACAATGCTAACTATGAGGACATTATAAGGCAATAATAAAATGCATATTTTCATGGAGGTTGTTGATCTAGATATGTGTTATAATAGTTATTTCATATAATTTATTAAATTCACATACATAAGAGTTTATGGGTTTGAAGGTAGTCCATATAGATTACTTAGATATGCCAGACACAAAATAATTTTGATTGAGCTACGTAGGTAACTAGGTAAGGTTAAAAAAATGTAAATAATAAAAAGTAGTTGATTAAATCAAGGTCCACTCTACAAAATTACTAGATGCATATATATTTATATATTTTCCAACCCAATGATGTAATTATCAATGTCAAATAGAGTCCAAATAACATTAACCACATGAAATAATGTTTTCAAAAATCTCTAGAGTTAAAAGAGTGATGACTCCACCATGACAAGATTCATGCATGGTATTCTAATAAAAATCCCTAGGCCAAATAATTTGTGTTACATTTTGTAAGATAAATCCAAAGATCTTGACTTCTTACATACAAATAATTTTTATACTACCAAAAAACTAACAACTATTCTTGTCCATGTACTTACACAATAGACTAGTAAAGCCCTGAACATTACAGGAATAGACTAGCATTGGGAAACATCAAAGTTCATGTAATTTCCCTCTATGTGATCTTAAAGAGTGATAAACATATTGAAATAAGGATTATGTTTTACAAATTCACCAAGGTACAAAAGTTGTTGCTTTTGTGTCATATATTCCTCCTCATGAGAAGGAGAGGGAATTCTAGTGCATCGGAGGACTGCTTTATGGTCTAAAGTAATGAGATTATGATCTTGTTTTGAAAAAGGTCATTTTAGGATGAGGTTGTGACAATTTTGCTTACAGAGTTGAAGGTAGAGTATAAATAAAATTAATGACCACTTGCAGTGTGTGCAAAAATGAAGGTGAAGCCTTGTTAGGTACATAAATAGTAATTTTTCTAACATAAGCCAAGGTGTTGGGGGCCATGAATAGGTAATAAGCATAATATTAAGTTTTAGCACTACCTTTTTTTAAATTATTATTTTTATTAGTGATAGTTATCCAGCCATCATTTTTATTATGGGTTCTAGATTTAGGTCCACCATTTTCCTGAGAAGTAGGATGTGCATGCACCATTGATGGGCATTCCCAGATCATATGATTTGAGGATTGGAACATAAATTAGTTATTTTGTAAATTTATGTAAATCACCCAATGAGTAAAATGAATTTTATTTATTTTAATGTCAATAGACTCTTTGAGATCCCAAGTTAGATCCACTTCCACACATACCCTTTTTGGGGATGGGACATAAAAAAATTCTTGTTCATAGCCTTAAGGGTATTATGTGTTGGAGGTACAATCACTAAGAAGGGGGGTGAATCAGTGATGAAATATAATCCAATTTAATTCCCAACTCTTAAACATTCGGCATACATCAATCTTGATCAAGCAACATAAACATGAAAGCACATACATCCAAAGCATGCATGAGAGCATACATCAAATGAACACATAATTTATGTGGGAAACCCTCTTGGAGGATAAAACCCACTAAACCCTTCAAGATGGACTACAATCCTATAAAATAAGATCTAACATTTAGACTAGCACCAACTGATTAAGGAGCACCCACCCATTAATTTATTCAAGAACTTGCTTGATCTTTAGCTAGATCCAACTAGAAATGAGGCTACAACCCCCCAGGAAACTAATCACCCACTCAGATACCTAATATAGTCTCCACCTTTAATCTGACATGATCTACACCTAATGATGGACTTCTCTTACTTGTACTCTTTCCCTTTACACTCTCACAAACTTGCACACACAAGCAATGCATCCAAAACACCCTTTTGGATCCCTCTTCACTTATAAGCATATGCACAATAAAAAAACCTACAAAAAATCTATAAAAACATTAAAAACATGACCTATAGGTTATGAACACACTCTTCAATCCATCCGCTAAGCACACTTGCTCAATCTACCTCTACTAGGCTTATTAGGTCCAATGACCTATGTGTTCACATTCATCAACTTGATCAGATAATCATGACTAATCCTTTTTGCTCTTTGATGGTCCTCACTAACCTATTCCTTCTCTTTCAAAGGTTCCTTTGCTCAATATCACATTTGCACTTATCTTCACTACTCAAGTTAGTATACCTACCAAAACATTCTTTTGCTAAAACTAAATTTGTTCAAGCAACATTTTGTACACTGTATCATCATTAACGAAGAAATAGTAAAATTTAAAGATTAATAAATTTGACTATAAAAACACTCAAAAATTATAACTAGGTTCTCTATATGCCCTTTTAAGTCCTCTAAAACTTTTCCTTTTACACCATGATCAAATTCTACATATATCAAAAGTTATAGCTCTAAAAATGTAGATTTGTTCTCCCTCATAAATTTGAATATTCAAATTCCAATGGTCACTAAGCAGCTGTTAAACATTGGTCATATTGACATCATCTCGTGCACCCTAAAAATATTGACCAAATATGCACCATTGATCTTTGTATATTAGCCTATTCCTTACCTTGCAATGCTCATCATTGATCTAAGTTCTGAGCTCCCATGATTATGCCACTTGGTAATCCCATATGCCTTCTACACATTTGACTCATTGACTTTAATGCATGTTGTTAATCTTCTAATTGCATGATCATAAGCTCACCATTGATATTTTGTCTAAGCTTCTTGAATGTGACACATTGACCTAACACATTCATTTTTTGACAAATTAACTTTTACATGTACCATTGAATAAAGATATATGATTTAACATGTACTATTATATCTACTAACTAGTTGATCTCAAACTTCAACATAGTTAAACTTGACGGTCTCTGGCTCATCATAGTCTACAAGTTCAACTTTGAAGATTTATATCTTGAGCTAGAAAACACTTCATGAATCTAAATCTTTAGGGTACATTCTTGGCACTATAGATAACATCTCTATGAAACCTTTTGACCTCATTTGAATTTTTGAGTGCTTGAAATAAGTGCAAAAACTTGATAAATAATTTATGTATGCATGATGTTCTGTGATGGTCTATCTTATCTTAAGATAGAATATGGCTTTTTGTCATTCCAAATGATCAAAAGACATCTATGGATGCTTCACAGCTTCTTTGTCCTTACAAACCTAAAAATGTACCATATCTCTCCAAATCATAAATTTAATCACTTTGTCATTAATGCACTATGATCTCATGCTCTCTTTTGACATCAATGTCCATGCTCAACAATCTCTACCTTTGTCATTGATGGTAAAACACCCTCAGAATGACTTTAATTGAACAATGATTTCATTCTAATATTTCTCCCCCTTTGACATTAATGATAAAGGGTCTCTTCATCAATACGCCAATAAACATTACTCAACAAGATGTATGCATTCAATTATTATTAATATGATCAAGATACTTACATACTTTCAATGCATATGAATCAATTTCTCTCCCTTTGACATACATTAATCTGAACTTGGACTTGTCTAATCCTTGGACCTTAAAAAATACTCATAAAGCTTAGAAATATCTCCCTAACATCATGATCCATCTCATGTCATCTATTTTGAGACCATACTTATATAAACATCTCACACATGCTCATAACTACACTCTTCTTTGATCATACAAACCTTTTGAGCTTAGGCATCCTTTGAGCACCTTTATACCATCTCCACACTTACCTACATACCTTCTTACTTTAGGATACCTTCATGATTACCAGTAGATGAACAAGCCAATCTTAAAATAAGAAAGATGCACAAAAATAATTAACAAACTCATTTAGGAACAACCATACCTTTGTCATTTGGAGAAAAAGACCAAAGACCACTCTTATCTTCACTAGCCTTGCCTAGAGGCCTAGTAGCCCTACCTAAACCTTAAAACACCCATATATTTCTATTTATACACCTTAAAGATTATAAATTACATATCTAGAGTATAATTATGTGCTCCCTCATTCATGATAAAAATCATCTTCCAACTCTGCTTCTGCACCATAGCTCCTTCACAAACCTACTAGCCAATTAGCCCTCTATTTGCACAAATATTCATACATGAAAGACACCACACACTTTTAGATGAATCTTAAAACACTTTTTGACAACCCATTTGGCCATTTCAATACATCAAGTAACCTCATAACTCAACTCCCTTAAGAAACAAACTAACCAACATGGGCAAAAATACTAGATTTTTAAATGAAACTCAATCAACTCACCACCTATTGATCAACATCATAAATTGAAACTTATCTCAACACCTAGAGGTAAATAAAACATATTTTTGGACCAATTTTTGAGGTCACACATCTTAGAGAAACTGATAGACCCTTCAACTAGGTTTTGACCTGCTTGCCCTTAAGCCAAAACTGGGAAAACCCAATAGCACTAAAAAGGCTTTAATTTGTACATAAAAGATACTCAAAACATAAAATCACCTTGAGCACATATAATTTTAGTCTAGATCTTTAAATGAACAAACCAAAAATTAATCACCTTTAGTTCATTAAACTTATTCATATCTCAACCATGACTAAAACATATCACATATGTTCCCCTTCCCATTATGTACATCTTCAAATGATATTCTTGTCCTACAACAATAATTAAAGCTCAACCAGTATCCACCATGCTTCCTCTTTATTGACTAGTGTCTCCTTGAAGCCTAGATAGAGACACCCTGACCTATAATGTCCTAGAACAATGTGAAACCAAGATTTTCCCATAAATCCTCATATTCCTTCTCCTCCTTGGTCATCTAATACTGATAGTTATTATTCTTAGGTTTTTCATCTAAAGAAAGAACCTCATCACTAGGCATTGACAACTGATGTTCTTTGCATGAAACTTGTTCTATAACAACAAGATATTCTATTGGATCCATACATTCCTCAGAACTAGCCTCAATTAGCACTTTAGTATTTTCTTTGAGTTTGACTTGAACTGACTTTTGATTCTCCTTTTCTATTTGGATAGATGACACATTCTCTTGGCATTCCTAAACCTTCTTCATATCTGATTCCTCATTTGATTTAGTAGGTAGTCTACCTTGATCTTTCATCTCAACTAAATTAGTTTTCATGATTTCTACTTCCTTAGGTTTCCATACCAAGAATTAACCTTTCTTGAGCACACTAGGATGTTCATGCACCTTCTTATGACTTGAGAGATTTCTTATACAATATCTTGAAATATGACTAACTTGATGACAATAGAAATAAATAACATCATTCATACTTTATTCTTGATGAATATTACGAATCTTAGCAAACATACCATCTTATCCCTTAGGTTCATTATGCTCAAGCTTAACTATCTTTTGTCTCCATACCTAGGTTAATCTTTTCTCATTCATTTTGGGGCAAAATATAGTAATATGTCTCATGTCATGATAATTATAGAAGACTACATTATCCATACCTCTAGATAACTAGTTGCTCTTTCTTCTAAATTTTCCTACCTTATGACCAAACTTGTGACAAGAATAACAATGACCATCAAAGGATATTTCATACCTTGAAGCATTTGGCTATCTGATTGGTTTCTTCATTTTGACTTTGACTTGATTTGACTTGTTTTCTTTCATGTTACCATCCACTTTACCTTGTTATGATCTCTTTTTTTCTTCTTCAACCTTGCCTACTCTAACAATAAATTACTCATGCTCATCCTTCAATAAATCTAGCTTAATCTTCAATCGAATGCTCTCATCCTCTTTAGCTCTCATATTTGAATTTGCAGCCTCTAACTAAATTTTGAGATCTTAGATGGTCTCCTTATCCCTTTTAGCTTCTTTAGTCATGTCATCCTTCAATATACATGATTTCTCTTCAATAATCTTTATAGAATCAAGCTTGAATTTCAACTCATCATGCTCACCTTACTTTGAACTCAACTTGGCATTTGTCTCTCTTAACTAAGTCTTGAGATGTCTGGAGTTTTCCTCTTTTGAACTGAGATTCATCCTTGTAACTCTTTATCTATCCTCAAAAATGTTGATCTTATTTTTATCATATTTTTATCTTAAGATTGCCTTCAAGGACTCTATCTCCTTATTGAACATGATGCACTCATCTATAATAGCCTTAAAGTTTGAGGCCATGAATTTTTTATAAGCTTCTTTTTTATCATACTCTCTCATATTACCACTGTAATTATCAATAAGTGCCTTGATCTTATTGTATTTTTATTCACTTGATTTTATACATTCATAAGTAAACTCTACTTGTGCCTTCAACTATTGGTTTTCTTTCTTTAATTGATTAGCCATGTTGTACCTTGGATCACCTTCAAGTGGTTAAACTTGCATATAAGGTCATGCTTTGATACCAATTATTAGATGTACAATCATTGAGAGATGGGGGTGAGTCAATGATACAAGATAATCCAATTCAATTCCCAACTCTTAAACATTTAGCATACATCAATCTTGATCAAGCAGCATAAACGTGAAAGTACATATATCTAAAGCATACATAAGAACATACATCACATGAACACATTATATATGTGGGAGACCCTCTTAGGGGATAAAACCCACTGAACTCTAAAATATGGACTATAGTCTAATAAAACATGATCTAAGATTTAGACCAGCACCAACTGATCAAGGATTACCCACCCCTTAATTTAGTCAAGCACCCACTTGACCTTTAGCTAGCTCCAACTAGAAATGAGTCTATAACCCCCTAGGAAACCAAGCACCCACTCAAATAACTTTATCTAATCTCCACCTTTGATCCAACATCATCTACACCTAATGATGGAATTCTATTACTTAAACTCTTTCCCTTTACACTCACAAATTTGCACACATAAGTAATGCATCCAAAACACCTTTTTGGATCTCTCTTCACTTCTACGCATATGCACAATAAAAAAAATATGCAAAAACTTTATCACAAAATTATTAAAATTATCTTTTTTTCTTTCTTTAATTGATTAGCCATGTTGTACCTTGGATCACCTTCAAGTGGTTAAACTTGCATATAAGGTCATGCTTTGATACCAATTATTAGATGTACAATCATTGAGAGATGGGGGTGAGTCAATGATACAAGATAATCCAATTCAATTCCCAACTCTTAAACATTTAGCATACATCAATCTTGATCAAGCAGCATAAACGTGAAAGTACATATATCTAAAGCATACATAAGAACATACATCACATGAACACATTATATATGTGGGAGACCCTCTTAGGGGATAAAACCCACTGAACTCTAAAATATGGACTATAGTCTAATAAAACATGATCTAAGATTTAGACCAGCACCAACTGATCAAGGATTACCCACCCCTTAATTTAGTCAAGCACCCACTTGACCTTTAGCTAGCTCCAACTAGAAATGAGTCTATAACCCCCTAGGAAACCAAGCACCCACTCAAATAACTTTATCTAATCTCCACCTTTGATCCAACATCATCTACACCTAATGATGGAATTCTATTACTTAAACTCTTTCCCTTTACACTCACAAATTTGCACACATAAGTAATGCATCCAAAACACCTTTTTGGATCTCTCTTCACTTCTAAGCATATGCACAATAAAAAAAATATGCAAAAACTTTATCACAAAATTATTAAAATTATCTCTTTTCTTTCTTTAATTGATTAGCCATGTTGTACCTTGGATCACCTTCAAGTGGTTAAACTTGCATATAAGGTCATGCTTTGATACCAATTATTAGATGTACAATCATTGAGAGATGGGGGTGAGTCAATGAAACAAGATAATCCAATTCAATTCCCAACTCTTAAACATTTATCATACATCAATCTTGATCAAGCAGCATAAACGTGAAAGTACATATATCTAAAGCATACATAAGAACATACATCACATGAACACATTATATATGTGGGAGACCCTCTTAGGGGATAAAACCCACTGAACTCTAAAATATGGACTATAGTCTAATAAAACATGATCTAAGATTTAGACCAGCACCAACTGATCAAGGATTACCCACCCCTTAATTTAGTCAAGCACCCACTTGACCTTTAGCTAGCTCCAACTAGAAATGAGTCTATAACCCCCTAGGAAACCAAGCACCCACTCAAATAACTTTATCTAATCTCCACCTTTGATCCAACATCATCTACACCTAATGATGGAATTCTATTACTTAAACTCTTTCCCTTTACACTCACAAATTTGCACACATAAGTAATGCATCCAAAACACCTTTTTGGATCTCTCTTCACTTCTAAGCATATGCACAATAAAAAAAATATGCAAAAACTTTATCACAAAATTATTAACATGACTTATAGGTCATGTACACACTCTTTAACCTGCTTAGCTCCTCAATCCATCCACTTAAATCACTGGATCAATCTGCCACTTCTAGGCTTATTAGGTCCAATGACCTATGTGTTCACATTCATCAACTTGATGAGATAAACATGGTTCATCCTATTTTCTCTTTGATGGTCTTCACTAACTTGTTTCTTCTCTTTCAAAGGTTCATTCACTCAATATCACATCTGCACTTGTCTTCAGTCTTTAAGTTATTAGACCTGCCAAAACATTCTTCTTCTAAAGCACAATTTACTCAAACAACATTTTATACATTTTAGAAAAATTAATAAATAAATATTCAACTTTAATAATTTATCGATAATTTAATTGGTATATTTATTTTTATAAATAAATATGTGATGTCTTTGCTACCTTACCTCCAAACCAAGATAGTAGTGCAGTATCCCAAGAATCGTTTAAGATCATTTTTTTTGCATCAATCATATTCAATTATTCATCAACATATACAATTATAATCACAACATCCACCCTTACTCCTTGAGGTAGAGGTTTGGATCATATGGACTCTATTGGACTCCATGTTAAACAAGATGTTCATCAATCTTGATATATCATGCTCGAGGAGTTTGCTTGAGACCATATGATGAATTGATGAGTCTACATACATTTTTTTGAATCTAGGTGTGATAAAACCATTTGTTTTGGTCATATAGACTTTTTATTATAGATATCCATTCAAAAAGTCATTTTTAACATCCATCTAATGAGCTTTCCATCCAAATTATGAAGCCATAGAAAAGACCATCTGATAGTATTTATGTTGGTTTTGGTAGCATAATCCTCCTAATAATCATTTCCTTATTTCTATGTGTATCCTTTTGATAAATATTTTGACTTATACTTAATCAATGTTGACATATACTCTATACTTGGTCTTGAAGACTCATTTACAACTGATAGACTTCTTCCTTGTTGGAAAATCAACAAACTACCATGTATGTTTCTTGATTAGTGACTAATACTTTACATCCATGGCCTCTTTTCAAGGTTTTGACTTTTGGGATTCACGAACCATTTAGGGATCAAATGATTTTATAACTATGCTCATAAGGTCTATATCACCTCTTAATAAGTCATGTTATGAGTCATCAGTCTTGAAGTGGAAGTGTTTGGGACTCCATTAAATTTTTCATATTGAATTATACTTATATACCACTTGAGAATACATTGAACATTATTAATGGGTGGTGGATCTGGAATACATTGCTAACCATCATCATTTTCCTCATCTTGACTACCACTATCAAAATTATAAATGGTTACATGCCTGATGCTTATATCAAGTGCCTATGTGGAGGGTGTATTGGACTCACCCTTATAATAAAATATAAAATATCTAATGATATATAACTTCTTGGTATTAGGATACATGAATGGTTAGGCATTTGACTCTTCGATGTACCTGATAAATATACATTCTAAAAAAATCATCTAAATTTGGTCTCTTCTTCTTTGGAATGTGCATATGTGCTTTGTAATTAAAAACATCAAGATGAGACATAAAATGTTTATTCCCTAACCATGATTCTATTGGAGTGACACCATCGAAAGCTTTGGTGGGTGCACCATTCAACAAGTAAACCATTGTGTGAACTACTTCTACCCAATATGGACATGCCAAGTGGACATCTTTAAACATGCATCTCATCATTTCAATAATGGTATGATTGCATCACTCAGGAACACCATTTTGTTGTGGTGTATAAGGAGAAATTAGTTGATGTAAAATGCCATGTGCCTTTGAAAATACATACAATTAATTTCTAGTGTATTCCCCCCATAATTTAAGTGAAGGATATATTTGTGATGACCAAATTATCTCTCAACTAGATATTTGAATTGTTTGAATATTGTAAGGATTAATCCTTGGTCTTCAAAAACTATACCCACATTTTGTGTGAGAACCATTAACAAATATATAAAAATATTTAAATCCACTAAAATTAGGAGTGAAATTTATGCACAATTAGTGTGCACCAAATCCAATGGACCAGTTTCCCAATATGTTCTTATGTGAAATAGATATCTATGTTTTTTCCTTGATAAATAATTAGAGAGAAAATTAATGGTATTATTAAGTGAGGGAAGGCCTCTCACCATGTTGTGTCTAATTAATGTAATCAGGTACATAAATTTAAAATTTCCATATCTCTTATGCCACAGATTAGTTGAGTTTGTATCTTTGAAAACTAGAGATTGATTATCTTTGTAGACAACACATCAAGTTGAAATATTTTGGCTACATTAGAATTTATTGCAATAATTCTTGAGCTTTCAAAATTGTCTCAAATAAGACAATTTTTTTGTCATTTTTATAATAAAATTCAACAATAAGGTTGTGATCAAGCAATTAATTTATATATAATAATTTTTGGTTAGGATTGGAGCATACAAGACATCTATAATTTTACATTCATGACTACTAAGTGGTAAAGAAATGTCACCTATACCTTGGACATTATATGATGTGTCATATCTAATTGATACATTACCAAGATATGATGAATGGTTCAAAGGGGTGAACCAATCTTTCTAACCAATCATGTGCCTTGTGGAACCAGAATCTTGTTGGCTGAAATTTTTATAAGGGCTACAAATTTTGTGGGTTCGATCAATAGTGTAAGGGAAAAAACCCCTCCTCTATTAGAAATAGATGCTCCCTTTATTATTATTATTATTATTATTATTATTATTATTGAAAACATGCATTTATTGATAAAATAAATTATAGTACAATGTTAGTCATACAAAAAATATAGGTGGGAAAATCACACCCCAAAATCCAAGTCGTGCAAGATAATAAAAGGTCATCAATAAAAAAATTCATAGATGACCGAATCCTGTATCCACCATATGACATTTTTTCCTTTTTCTTTTGAACCTTAGTCCAACACCCTGAGAAACAAATATCCATTGGACTAGAAATAACCATCAAAATCACATGATTATGTTGAGGTTCAAATAGTGGTTGATCCTTATCAAATTTAAAAATTTCAGATTCATGTGCTCATTTTATGTCTTCCCCTAAAGCAATATCTTGAGATGTCATTTGACAAGAGAAATATACCATAGTCAATTCTCCAATAAACTTTAAAAATTCTTTCTTCCCTATGTTATCTTTAGATTTTTCTATGTCCTTGCATGGAAAAGAGTGATCATATGGTTTTAACCTTTATGATGAGAAGACTAATCCTTTTTATTTTTTTGTTTTCTTGAATGAGGACATAGTCCCTAGAAATGGCTCATTTGGTGGCAAAAATGACATCTAAAAATAATGTTTTCATAATCCAAGGTTTTGATCCAAAGGATTTTTTCATGTTTCAACTAGATTCTATAAAGGAGACCTTTGTTAAGGTCCACCTCCACACAAATATGATCATAGGTATACAACCCTTACTTAGTCCAATCAAAATCTATCTTGATGAATCTTTCAAGCATGTTACCAATAGCTTCACATGCTGAGGAGTGCTAGAAGGGAAGACAAAGATTTGGGAGCCAAACCCAAACCATGATTTTAGACACCACCATTGTTGAGAGATCAAAATTAAAAAACTAAGGGGTTAAAAAGAGCCCATATCTTACCCAAAACCAAGGTCCCTCTTGAAAACATCTTTGATAATCCTTAAGCTCAAAAAAATAAACTATGAAATACCCTCTAGAGCATAAATGGATCACATAATCATTGGTCTAGGTAGCATAGAACCATTTATGCAAATCTTATGATTGAGGCCAAAACCCATTAAACATAAAAATAAATACATAATCTTCAAATGCATAAATTAAGCCTTTTACCTCTGAAAGAGAGATCTCCACTATAGGCACTTCATTTGATTTATCCACAATGTATGGATTGGGGGAAACTAAAGGTGAATACAAGGGAGACTTGGGGAAAGAAACATAATTTTATGAAAAATCAAGGTTATGTTTCCTCAAGCCACTAGTAAAAAACCTATATGCCATATTACAAGTTAGAAAGAAAAAGAATCACCGAACACACAATAGTATCGCTTAGGACCCTAACTGATGTAGGCCTCTATCTTCATTACTACCCTAATATGGTTTGCAATCACCACTTCCCCATGTAATTTGATCCTCTATGCTCCCTTTATTGAAAATAGGTAAATGTAATAAAATAAATTATTTATAGTATTTACATTTAAAATTGTTCTATGGTGTTTTATATATGAATAAAATGAAATACAGTGAAAGGATATGGAAAATAAAAGATATAGATGAAAGGGAAGAAAAAATTAACAAGAATAATTAACTTTGATTAATTGAATAGACACAAAATTTAATTAATTTATCACATTATAAAAATACCCAAATTGATGACAATTCAAGAATCAACATTTTGCACAATCAAAAGAGCTAGAACTAAATGGAATAATAAACATAGGAATATTATTCATTCTCCCAGATGTTAAGAGGCACAAAGTCCTATCAAACCTTCTTCTATTAATTCTCAAGAATAATACAAAATTTCTTCCTCTCTTTTTTTGTCCATTTTTTTTACATTGTAAAAAACACATGTTATAATGGGCATAACTTGTATTTATAATCTAGGTTTTCATAAGAAAATAATAAATACCTTATAACTACCTTTTTGAGGTAGTATTTATATTTTAACTTTCACTTTTCAAGTTATATTCACAAAAAAAAAAAAAATTTAATGTTTTAAAGTTACATTGTCAAATATAAAAAGTACAATGAGAAAATAGAAAAGGGTAGAGAGAGAAAGATTAAGAAGTTTGATAAAATACAAAATATTTATACCTACACATCCTTATTTCCTATTATTGAAACTTGTTCTTATCCTTAAATTTATGATGACTTTATCATGTATGTTCTCAATTGTTGTACTACTAGAACCATTCCCTTTTTCTTGGAAATGACTTTATTTGATGTGTGAATAGTTCATTTTGTACCATTTTCTAAAATTTATCTATTATTTATGTTGTTTTATGAAGTTTAGTATCATAGTATTTTAAAAAATCACAATTAATATCCAAGATGTATTCCTGGATTTCATACTTTAAATCATCACACATTTTTTTATAAGTTTACAAATCTTTTACAACTTCTATAAGAACAATGATCTTCCATTCCATGTTTTGTAACCAAATATGTGAATAATCTTATTCTAATTTGATAAATACTTATTCTGATATGGATAATTTCCTCATCAATGAAATCTATATCTTGAAGATCTCTGGTCACATTTTTAGCAAAAAAATCTTTTGTCACATTTTTTATGTCTTCATTCATTTTCTTGTAAACTTCTTGAATTAAAGAATATGTTTTCCTTATATCCTCAATTAATTTGAGCCCATTAATGGTGTTTTTTTCAATCAAATTCTTAATGACTTTTCCATAGCTTTGATATTTTCATATGCTCACAATGGTTTCTTTATCAACATCTTCTTTTGAAGTTGATTGTACAATTACTACTAAAGGGATTTCTCCAACTAGATCTAATATATGCATTGATAATTATTTTATTAGATCAATTTGGCTACTCATAATTGAAAATAATGAATATCTTCTTTGAGAGTTTCTTTTCCAAGATCTATTCAATTCATGACATAATATACTGGCGTCGGATCTTCTTCATTTTTCTTAGGAATAGGTTTAACAATTTCTATGAATTGTGTACCTAAAAAGTATATTATTAATCCTAAAGTATTCTTATCATTATCATGGGAATTTGTAAAAAACTATCAACAATATAAAAATTAGGAGAAATGGCTTTGATAATTATTTTTTATTTTCTTTGTGACCATTTAGTGTACCTAGGGAAAAGGTGCATTACTTAAGGAATCAACCATTTGAGTGCCATAAATAATGGTGGGAGGCACAGAAGGGGTGATTGTCTAAATGGTAAAAATGTAAACTCCTACCTTATCATTTTTTTTAAGGTAAATGATAAACATGGTGGAGAAGGAATGTGATATGGAGGTGGAGGAGGCAAAATAAGAGGAGATGGGATGCACATAGGAGATGACACTAATGGTACTTGAAGCGTGATGGTACTAGAAGTAGTAGGTTGTTGTGTTGTATTTTAATTTGGAAATGAAGAATCAACACCTTGTTCTAAAGTCTCAATGGCTTTTTATTTTCTTGGTGACCATTTGGTGTACCTAGGGAAAAGGTTCATTACTTAAGGAAATAACCTTTTAAGTGTCCTAAATAATGGAGAGGGGCATAGAAGGGGTGATTGGCTGAGTGGGAATAATGGAAACTACTGTAGTATCATTTTTTTAGAGGTGAAGCATAAACATGTGGTGAAGAATAATTTGATATGAAGGTGGAGGATGCAAAATAAGAGGAGATCAGATGCACATTAGAGAAGACACTATTGGTACTTAAAGTGTGCTAGTAGTAGAAGTAGTAGGTGGTTTTGTTGTATTTTCATTCAAAAATTAAGAATCAACACCTTGATCTAAAGTCTCAACACTTTATTTAGGTGAAATACTTGGATATATTTTGATATCTAATTTATTTCTTGGTTTTGAGTCATCAACACAATTTTATTCAATATTTTCTTCTTATTTGGGTCTTATCTATCACCTCCACTTTATTGGCTTATAGTTTTCCTCAAACTTTTGGATTCTAAAAGGAATGTCAACAAGATCATTCTAAGCTCAATATTTCAAGAATTAATAGCAAAAGCATCATAATAAGAGTTATAAGAGTTGTAAAGATGATATGCAAAGACAAAGGCAATATCATATAACATCCATAAATTAACTTCTATATATTACAAATAAGTATCCTTGCATATATAGGCAAGGACAAATAAGAAGTAAGTTAAACCAACCAATGTGGGATAAATACACAAAAATAAATTATAGATGATTGATTTTAAGCCTATTTTAATATGCCTAGAGATAATATTTCATTTTTATTATTTATATCCATCACCACCATTAAATGCCACTCTCTATTCTCAATTGATTGAAAGTCTCATTTACTTAACTTACACTAGACCAAATATCAATAATGTTTTTAAATAGCTTTCAAGATTCATGAAAGAACCAAAGGTGAGTCACTTGAAATAAGCATAGTAAATATTGAAATATATTAAAGGTACTTTGGAGCGTGACCTATAATATACGAAGAGTGATAAGTTCTTCTTGACAAGATACATAGACACAGATCATGCATGCTCTATTGATGGTAGGAAATCTACATTTGGATTATTTTTATTTATAAGATTTGGGCCTATCTCATGGGGGAGAAAGAATAAAAAATTTGTTTATAAATATTCCACTAAAGAATATAATCATGAAATATGAGTAGTTATACGTGAATCTATATGGCTACATCACATATTTGAAGGATTAGGAGTACCACAAGAAAAGCCAATGATTATGTATTATGACAATCAAGGTGTTTTGTTAATTATTCACAATCTAGTGTTTCATGATTTGACAAAGCAAATTAAGGCTCAAGTCCATTTCATACATGAGCATGTTCAGCAACACAACATTCTGCTTCAATTTTTCCCCACTCAATATTAATGTGCATATGTCTTTACCAAGTCAATTGTACATGAGAAGTTTGAGGCATTCATAAAATATCTCACTTATAATCTTAAGACTATGGTAAATTAATGTGGGTAATGTCAAAATAATTAGATAGATCATATTATAAATAAGTGTTGGTGAAAATATTAAATGTCATAACTAACAGTGTAAATATTAGATGTGCATCTATAGGATACGTGTCACCACCTTTTGTACATGCCACCATTAGTGTGGATAATTAAAAAATAAGGGTTAGCTATTATTTTATTTATATATACCCTCATTTCTATGTCTTGAGCATTTTCATTGATTGTTGAGTTATGCTATTACTATTGTCATTGATGTCAAAGTTTATTTTAAAGGTTCATGGTCAAGTAAACCTTGAGGTGTGTGTATGATGAGGTTTGTTTCCAGCATAGTGAGTGTTATTATTTTATAAAATAAGTAATGTAAGATTACTATTTAAATAATGTTCTTATGTTAGCTTGAGAAATATCATTAAGATCAACATAAGTAAGTATAGGTCAGTATCTCAAGTGTTAAGTAACTTGAAAATCTTTATCTAGACCATGTGAGATGGTATGTGCAGGTAGCATGATGAAATGAGTGAGCTCTGAAGAAAAAATTATATACTTTAAAGATTTGTGTAAGTAGCTCTAAATAATAGTTGACATTTTTTGAGCATGAGAGAGGTTGTTTGAGTTTTTACATGAGGTTTTGAGGACCTTGAAAATTATTAGAAAGTCAACTCCTAAGATCTATGTATACAACTATGATGATGTTCTAAGTGAGCTATAAAAACCCCAATCGAGTTCCAAAGATATCTGAACTGCTCTAAAGATGCTCTGAGTGAGCCACAAATATGATCTATTGAAGCTGTAAAGAAGATTAGTTATATAAGGTTTCTTGAGCATCCATAAGAGGCATTGGATCACTTATGAGAGTTTCAAGGTGAAGTCTATAGGGGTAAGTACTTCAGTCCAAGTCTACAACTAGACTAGTTCTAGATCCTACTTGGCCTAATGAAGAATTATGAGTTATTGATAAGACACATGAAGAATTTTTAAAAATAGTTAATAATGGTAGGAAATTACATGACATGTACATGTGGTGTTGAGAGCTTGGGCAATGACTGGAAGGTTAATTTCAAGGCCTAATGAGACTTGTAGGTCAAGGCCTAGAAAGCAAAGAAAGAGATGGTGGATAGATTTGATATTAGGATCAGTTTCCATGACATGGCTGAGTAAATTAGAATTTAAAGAGTTAATTCAATATTTTTTAAGTATGTGCATGAATTTTTAGGTCATGGTTTACAAGACAATTCTCAAAAAAGTGTTTCAAGGTCTCTCGAGTGCATAGGATGAAGAATTGTCTACTCGAGAAGATTTTTAAAGTGTTCATTGGCATGTGAAAAATCTACATTAGTATATAATATATTCATAATAGATGAGTAAGGATCATATATCAAAGTTTCAAGCATTGGTTTTTGGAATGGGAAGCTAAGTTTTATGAATGATCATTAAGACTAGAAGTCAGTCTAAACCCTCAAAGAACCCTAACAATGACCTGATGTTGAAGATATTGTTATAAATAGATCATAATGGTTTGATATGTCTAGTTAAGTTATTGGAGGTTATATTCAAATCTCCAAGGCATCTCTAGGTGTGATTATTTTCTCAAGTAAGTGAGTAGACCCTACAAGAAATTGCTTATTTCTTAGAGATTTACTGTAGAAGATAGAGTTGTTCAAGTAAAATGTGATAAATGGATGAATTCAAAAGTGTGAGACTTGTATTTTTTGTCAATTAAGGTTTATATATAGGTTATATATCTCAACTATGGAAATTTGGTGATCTAAATTATCGGTTGCTAACAAATCCAATGGTGCAGACAATAAGAAAATTAGGCTGAAGTGAGAAGATGATTCATGATGTGTTTTCATGTAAGAGTGATTAATTTAAGTACAAGATTATGTTTTTTGGTTATTGAATAATATATCCATGCTTTTCATAAGCTTGGAAGTTAGTGTAAGAAGTTGGAACATTTAAGCCAAAATGGCTTATCTGGCTGAGTAGAGTTTGTGAGAGAGAAAGTCAAAAGATTGGTCCATAAGACCAATATATTCCATTATAGATTATGATATATTTGGTTTATATTTATTTAAGTATTTCATAATATATTTTACATATATTTAAATCCTCTGAGTATGTTCAATTAGATTTCAAAATTTTATGTTTTCTTGACTGTGTTTTGAAGTCAGTTGGCAGTTCTGAGTGAATAGATTATAGAGAAGAGTTTGAGCTTCTATATCTTGAGTTTAAGATTATAATGAAGCTTTTTATTACCCTAATATCATAATTTTTATGAAAATATAATTTTTTTCCATGTTTGTTTGGAAAAATTGAGTTTATGCCTTAGTTATTCAAGATAGATTCTTTGTGTATGCACATGCCTTTATGAATATTGTTTTAAGAAAGGGTTCAAGTGGTGATTAGACCTAAAAGGTGTTATGGGAATAAATTTAAGTTTTATGAGGTTCATTAGAGTATCATATTATGTTTTTATACCATGTGAAGTGTTTTAATATGCTTCAATAAATATCAAAGGGTAGCATGTTGTTAAGAAGGCCTATTAGGTATCCTTAAAGCCTAAAAGAGGAGTAAGGGCTAACTGAGCTATGAAAGACATAATTTATTGGTTTATTCATGATTAATACATGTTATTTTAGTATTTTAATACATATTATATGGTAAACCTAAGAATATAATTATGTGTGACTGGATAGAAGGATATGATTAAGTGACTTATATAAATACTAGGCAATTTAGGCCTATTTAAGTGTGCTTACAGAGAGCAAAGAACAAGCAAATGATATATATAATTGGTGAGTATATGTAGGTAATTAATAAAATTATAATTATTTCATGAGTATCTAACATAAGTTATGAATATGATGATCAAAATCAGAATACCTAATCAAGCCATGAAGAGTGCTAGTTGAATGAAGAAGGCTAGAGGCCAGTTTGAGAGGGATAGAAGTGAGTGAAGAGACGAGGATGAATATCATAATATATTTTATAATAAAAAATATTTTATGAATGTGATCAATTTTTTTAGGTGTTTGATCTGGTGATGATTCATTTAGGGGGCTGGTGCCTCTTTACAAGTGGGTGTTTGCTAAAGCCTAGTTGAGTTAGTGCTTAGTTAGTTGGGGTTGGTGTTCCATGTGGAGTTGGTGCTTCATTAAAGATTGTTTTTTGTCTTATATTACTATAATCCATTTGTATCATCAGTATTTTTTATTTTTCTTTAGTTTTTCCCATGTATATATTATGTTCATGTGTTTTATGCTCTTGTGGATTAATGCTTATGCTTGTTAAGATATACATGATTGTTTCAATGATCTATGATTGCTAAAGTAAGTTTATTAAAAAAAATTGAATAATGATTTAACCCCCATATAATTAATTTATCTTCCAAAAATTGGTATCATATCTTAGTCCTTTGAAGCAGGTCTAAAATCCTAAAGGAGATCCTAAGAAGTAGGGATGACTAGTCAACAAGCTCAAGGTGGTTTCTCTACCAATAAGGCTCCATTATTAAATAGATATAACTATTCCTTTTGTAATGTCATAATTAATATATATTTGATGTCATAATGACATGATATTTGGTTTTTAGTTGTGTATGGTTATATTTCTCCTCCTATTCCACCAATAGATGCAATAGGGAAGAAGGTTAGTTAAAATAACTCCAAGGCAAAGAATATCATTTTGTGTGGCTTATAAAAGGTATATCTTGTAAATGTAATCTATTATGTATCATTCAAAAATATATGGGAAGAATTGAAGACCATTTATTAATAATTGACTAAGTTTAAGTTGGTCAAGTTACATACCCATAAAAGATAGTTTGAAAGCCTAAAGTTGAATGAAGATGAAACCATTGTATCCTAGCTATTGAGGATTGATGAAGTTTTCAACAACATTAGAGGATTAGGAGAAGAAGTGAAATAATCTACTATTGTCCAAAAGTTTTTTAGATCACTAACTCCTAATTTTGACTCTATGTTGTTTGTAGTAGAAGAGATGCAAGATTTGGACAAGCTAGAGATGGATGGGCTTCATGGAATCTTAACTGACTATGAGATGAGAAAAAATTAAGGAAGACCTCCTAAGAAGGAATAATCTTTAAAATTTGAAAATAATTCAAAGGCCAAGAAGTTCAAAGATGAGGTATGTTCAAATATTGATGATGATGAACTCATATCTATGTTTGCTAGGAAGTTGAGGTTAGGTTTAGGTAAGTACAAAGGTAAGTTGCCATTTAAGTGTTTCTACTATGGAAAAATTGGATATTTTGCAAATAAGTGTCCTCATAAGCATAAGGCTAATGATCATAAATAACATGATGAACCTCATGATATAGACAAGAAATATTATAGGTCTAAAAAGATGCTATGACCTTAACCTTTGGAATGTTTAGGGATATGTGTGGTTGACTTGTGGCTTACATACCTCTTTTATATTCTTGTTACATTTCTATATGTTCTTAGTTAGGTCAGACTATGATATAACCATGGTTAAGTAGACTATATATAGGAGGTAGTGGTTATTATTAGATCATCATATGAATTACTTTGTGTTTATTACATTATTGTGGAGGTTTCCCCCTTGAAGTGGCTTTGTTATATTATCTAGTATTCTACTCTGGTGTCAATTATTGTTGTGTGATCTCTCATATTTGCTTATTTTGTATGATATATAATAATTTTGTGTGAACATATAAGTAATTTCATTACAAGTGGTATCAAATCTTTAATTTGAGCAAGTTTTGTATGATGTTGTTTTTTTAGATCTGGCGAGGTGTGACTTCTGTGAGAGGAAGGAATGAAAAAACATAACTTATAATCTAAGAGGAAATAATTTTTTCTATCAACGTAGTATTGTTTAAAACACTTTTTTGAAAAAACAATTAAAAAAAGGAGTCTGGAAAAAAAATCCCTTTACACATTTGAAGTCATTGGAGTCATCTCGATGAGATGATCGCAATGGTATATTTTACTGGTACACTTTCTTGGTGCCAAATATTTTTACCCTAGTGTATAAATGCAGTCATTAGATTCATCTTGGTAAGGTGATAAAAATAATACCATCTCTTGGTACACTTTTTTTGGGGCAAAAACCCTTATAGGGTTCGTATATGGTAGGTCCTAGTACTAGGGGAAGAAAAGGGGCCCAAGACACTCCTAAGACTCCTACCAGCAACATGGAATTTGGAACTTTAGATCCATTGATTTCTCAACTTTAGGATAACATAAAGGGATTGGTACGGCATGATGACTTTGTTGTAGTTCAAACTAATGTTTTAGGGATGCATGAAGAGATTAATGGGGTTCACACTTAATTGAATTAGATCACTATGTAATTGGTTGCCCTTTCATCGTAGGTACAGTCATACAACCCTCAACTTCATCATTCGAGTAATCATCCTCTCAACACTAACAACTCCAATTTTGGTATGAAACTGATGTTTCCAAAAGTATACATATGCAAGTTTTATGGTAAGGATCCTCACACTTGAATTAACAAAATTGAAAATTTATTTGATCTACATCAAACTCCTAATTCTTAGAAGGTGATAGTGGTATATTTGTATCTAGAAACTTGAGAAGTTTATTTGGTATCATTGGTTATATGCTCTAGATGAAAAGAATGGTGCTCCTATTACATGGTCAATTTTCAATAATGAGTTGTCTCATTATCAAAATAATGTCTCTAAGAACTACTTCAGCTAGTTAGCCAAACTATGACAAACAAGAATTATGAAGAATTATATTCATCAATTTTAGAATCTATCTTTATAGGTGGAAGACATCACTAAGAAAAATTTGACTAATTTTTTTTGGGTCGCCTCAAAGATAGCATCTAATTTGAGGTTTAGATGTTTAACCCAGCATCTATATTAGAAGCTATTCAAAGGGCCTGCATGGTAGAATAAAAAGAGATGGTCAAATACAAAACTTTCACTACTAGTCATGATCACACCTTTCCAACACCATCATTTCCTCAACCCAATAGATTGGCACCTCAACAAATTAAGGAGATGAGAGCCAAAGGGTTTTGTTTTGGTTATGATAGAAAATGGAGTAGAGAATATCATTGTGTTGACAATAAGTTATTTTAAATAAAAGGTGCCAATGAGGATGAAGATAATGAAGAGGCAATTAGATAGGATGAATAAGTTCCTAAGGAGGAATATAAATACTCTCAACCTAATATTTATTGTCATGCCCTTGCAGGTATTATTACTCCCCAAAATCTTAAAGTGGTGAGTTTTCTTAAGAAATAAAATTCACTATATTACTGATTCTAGGAGCACACACAACTTCATCAGTAGTAAGTTGGTGGCTCGATTAGACTATTTCATTTATCCCACTCAAGAATTTTAGATCATGATTGTAGATGGTGGTATTATCAACTGTTCAGGAAAATTCCATAGTATTAAGCTAGCTATGGGAAACTACTTGTTGGATTCTCCTATGTTTGTTATTCTCATGGGAGGAGCTAACATTGTTCTAGGAGTACAGTGGCTCACCACTTTGGGCACTATTGAGATGAATTTCTAGGAATTATTCATGCACTTTCATTCTGAGGGAAGGACATTGAGCTAAGGGGATTAAGGGATAAATATCAACTCATTATCTCTCATCAAATGATAAATATTCTCTGTAAGGGTGCTAAAGGATTTGTAGTTCACTTATTTTCCATATAAGTTTAGCCAACTCAGCCATTAACACCTCCTGGTCTATAACAAGTGATTGATGGCCATTCGATTGTTTTTGGTGACATGTCAAAAGTACTTCCACCTATTCGCATGCATGATCATGTTATACAACTTATTATTGGTAGTACACCACCCAACATTAGGCCATACAAGTGTCTTTATGCCCATAAAATTGAAATTGAAAAGATGGTACATGATATTTTTGATATAGGAATCATTTTCCATAGCCAAAACAAATATTCTTTATTAGTTGTCATGGTGAGAAAGAAATATGACACTTGGAGGATGTACCTAGACTATAGATAACTCAATAAGTATAGTATCAAATATAATTTTCTTTATTTCTATATTGATGATTTGATAGATGAATTAAATGGTGCTCTTTATTTTACCAAGTTAGATCTATGTTCTAGGTATCATCAAATCCAAATCCATGATGAAAACATACCCAAAACAACTTTCAGGACTCATGAGGGCCATTATGAGTTTGATGAATATTATTTTTAGGCCATTTTTGAGGAATTTTGTTCTAGTATTTTTTGATTATATCCTCATTTACAGTAAAAATTGGGAAGACCATTTGCACCATGTGAAATAGGTACTCTCAATTTTAGAATAATATTAGTTGTATGCCAAACCTTCCAAATGTACTTTTGGAGCTTGTGAGGTTGAGTATTTGGGTCATCTAGTTTCACATAGAGTGAAAGTGGATCCTAAAAAAATCCAAGCAATGGTAGACTAGTCGATTCTTAAGACAATCAAGAAACTAAGCATATTTTTGGGGCTAACTAGTTACTATCACAAGTTTGTCAAAAATTATAGTAGAATTGTAGCCCCACTCACCTCTTTGTTGAATAAATATTTATTTTAGTGGATTGATAAAGCTACTAGGGTATTTGAATAATTGAAATTGGCTATGTGCACTACTCCATTATTGGCCACTTCTAATTTTTCCAAGATTTTTGTGGTTGAATGTGATGCATCTGGGTATGGTATGGGTGTTGTACTCATGCAATAAGGAAGATCTAATGCATTTAAAAGTCATCAACTAAAGGGTAAAAATAAACACAAGATCATCTATGATAAGAAAATGATGGCCATTTTGAATGCAGTCAAATAATGGAGACCTTATTTGATAGGTCATCACTTTCAGGTAAAGACTAATCATGATAGTCTCAAATATTTTTTGGAACAATGGTTGTCATTTTAAAAACAAAAAAGATGAGTAACTAAGATGTTAATCTATAATTTTAAAATAGTTTACAAGAAAGGTAAGGACAATGTAGTGGTAGATGCACTACCTAGGAAGGATGAATCTGTTGAGGCATTGCTATGTGCTTTAACCATTCTGTAGGTAGATTGGCTAGAGAAAGCATGATCAAAATGGGAAAATGATAGTGCTACCCATATTTGATTCAAAATATTTAGCAAGGTTTGGTTGGATTTGAAAAATTCACATAGAAAGGTGATGCATTATGGTATAAAGATAGATTATACCTATGTAAGAATTCTCTTCTTAAACAAAAAATCCTTCAAAAATGTCATATAATTCCAATTGGGAGTCATTCAATATTTTTGAAAACCTATCATAGAATCAAGCAAGATTTTTCTTGAGAAGGACTCAAGGGGGATGTCTAGAAATATGTGGTTGAATGTATGATCTATCAACAAAATAAAAGAGAAACCATCAAAACCCTAGGTCTATTTCAGCCCTTATCCATCCCTAGCCAACATTGGGAAGAAGTGTTTATGGATTTCATTATAGGGTTACCGAGATTTGATGGTAAAAATATTGTCATGGTTGTGGTGGATCATCTCAGTAAGTATGCTCATTTTTATTCTTTATCACAACCATTTTTTCTAGTACAATAGCTTTTGATTTTCTAAATATAGTTTAGAAATTGCATGGCACCCCTACAATCATTGTCATTGATAGAGATCCTATTTTCATTGGCAATTTTTGGACTAAGTTATTTGCATGTTTGGGCACCCAATTTGCTCATAGCTCATCCTATCATCCTCAATCAGATGGACAAATAAAGGTAGTTAACAAATGTCTAGAAGGATATATTTGTTATTTTATTTTTGATGAATAGGATAAATGGGTTCATTGGTTTCCACTTGTTGAATGGTGGTATAATTCTTCTATTCATAGTTCTTCCAAAATGTCACCTTTTTATCACTATATGGATACCACCCTCCATCCATCACTTTAACTTTGAAGGTCCAGCCTAAGGTTAGTGCAGTTAAAGATCATATTCACCATCAATAAGAGGTCCTTTCTAGTTTTCATGAAAATTTAGCCATGGCCTAGAATCACATGAAGCAGTAGGTAGATCAACACATGAGTGAAAAGAATTTTGACATTGGTTATTAGGTCTTTGTTCACTTTCATCCATATAAACATATGTCCTTAAATTAATAGAAAAAGTATAACAAGATGTCCCCTAATTATCATGGGTTTTATCATATCTTGCAAAAAATTGGTAGTGTGGCCTATGAGTTATATTTTCCTTCCTCCACTCATATACATCCGGCATTTTATGTATCTTACCTAAAAAAAGTCATTTAACACAAATTTTCTACTCAAACTAAGTTACCAAAATTGGATGAGGAAGGAAGAGTTATTCTTGATCCTAAGGTAATCCTTCAAATGCACACTAAGAAACTATGGTTTAGAATGATTAAGGAGTACCTAATCAAATGGAAGAATCTACCTTATAAAAATTCCACTTGGGAGGATGAATCCTTTATGGAGCAACATCCAAATTTGACTCAACATTTATTGAAGAGGAGGGGCATGGTATGCTCGTACCTTTAGTGTGTCTAGGGATATGTGTGGCCAACTTATGGCTTACATACCTCTTTAATATTCTTGTTACATTTCTCTATGTTATTAGTTAGGTTACCCTATGGAATAACCATGGCTAAGTAGACTATATATAGAAGGCAGTGATTAGTCTTTGATCATCATATGAAGTATTTTTCTCTTATTGAATTGTTGTGGAGGTATCCCCCTCAAAGTGTCTTTTTTATATTATCTAGTATTGTACTCTACTATAAATTATTGTTGTGTGATCTCTCATATTTGCTTATTATGTGTAATATATAATCATTTTATGTGAACATCTAAGTAATTTCATTACACAAGAGCAATAATATTTTTAGAAAGTATGAAGGTGAGAAGAACTTATTCAAGAACAAGAGAAGCTTGTACACCAAAGAAGATAGTAGTGCCTCAAATGAGAGTGAAAGGAGAGATTTTGAAAGTGATGATGAAGTTGTTGATTAGGTTAGCAATGAGTCCTATTCATGACCAAAGAATTATGTTACTCCAATGAATAAGAATGCATGACTTTTGGAGATATGTATGATAGTGAAGAAGGAGAAGCTGAAGTGGATTTTGAAGCTGAGCTCATGAGTACCTTAGAAGAGTTAAATCTTATGAATAAAAAGAATAAGAAACTAAAGTTATTAGTTTAGGACTATGAGGAATAAATAAATTTGTTTGAAGAAAGATAAAATGGAAACACCAAGGGGCATGAAGAGATCATACATTAAGTAGAAACCCATATGGAGATTGTGAAAGCAAGCCTAAAGGCTAAAGAGAAAGAATGCATCAAGTATGAAACTAAAATATAATATTTAAAATTTGAGTTGGATCAAACATCTAGAAAGGTGAAGAGCTTTGTGAAATTTGAAAAGAACACTGAGTCTCTAGATGATATCTTGAGTAGTCAAAGGTTTGTAAGTGAAAAGATAGGTCCTGGTTTTAAAGAAGATCAAAAGAAGGAATCTCAAGTCAATAAGAAGACTTTTGAAGACAAGAAGGTCAACATGAAAAGACCTATCAGACAACCCAATGCTATAATATATGATATTTCTTTAAATGGTTATTGTTTTGTATAAAGTTAGTTTAGTTATAGAGTAAGAGAATGTAGAAAACCCTCCAAGAATGAGTACTCATGGAGCTATGAAAGGAGTCAAAATTCATATCAGTCAAATGATATGTATAAGGTAGTCTATTACAGCTATCATAATATAATACACATCATAATATTCTATCCTAATAGAGTTAAAAAGTCATCAAGTCAAAATAGGAGTTTTGGAGTTCCTAGAGTGCAAGAAAGAAGGAAAATGAATGTATGAAAACCAAAGGTAGTAAAGATAAGTTATGATCAATATAAAAGCTCAAGTGGACTACTTGTTGAGATAAAGCATGTCTCAGATGATAAATCAAGTGAGAAATTTTTATTTTCAGCTCACATTGATGATCAAATGGTTAATGATCATATCAAGCCTATAGTGCCAATCAAGTCTAGAAGGATGTTGAAGAATATTTAGTCTTGTGAAAATATGGAGATCTAGAAATCTCCTGAGTTCATGTTGTTTGAGTGCCCTATGAAAAGGGGTGGCTCCATTAAACTTCATGGAGACATTCTTCTATCAGTAGAAACATGAGGTTTTAGTCAAAGAAGGTTTCTTTTTTAGAAGATTCCAGGTTATCTTTGTTGCAATAAAGGATATGAATATGGATATTATCCATTCCTATGTTGGTAGCTCTATGGTTTTGAAGTATAGTAGACAACATGATGAGAGATATAAGGTTGTTATAGGGTATCTAAAGTCAAAGTATAGATAATTGGTATATAAGAGGTAAGATTTTGAGATCTTGTTTGTATGATTAGTTGATATTTATATATAAAGACAAAGGGGGAATCTCTATTTCTATAGTTGATGTCAAGAGTGTGATTTTATTCAGTCATATCAAGGAAGGTAAGTGATCTAAGTTTATATTTATATTAAATAAGATATGATTGGTTTAAGAGGGAGCTTGGTAGTTCTAAATTCTTTGTCAAGTGATTGATTTTGATATTCATGGAGTTAAGGAGATATTGTGTTTGAGATGCTTCATATGCTCTATTTGTTGAGATTTTGATGGATCAGTAGGGAGAGTGACCTAATTGAGAAAATTTTCTGAGAATGGTTGTCATAGGTGGTTGTCATAGTTTCTAAAGATGTTTGCCATATAGTGTATTTGAGAGATAGTATCGGCTCAAAGGGAGAAAGTATGATTTCAATAGTTAAAGGTGACCTTTGATGTCTACTATTAACATAAACATGGTGGATGCTTGGTTTGTGGGGGAGCTATTCATTTTGTTAACTAAACTTTATATGTGTTAAAATGGTCTTGTAATCTAAGTTCATTATGAAAGAGATGATAGTCTTGGAAGACCTTTGTCATTAATTTCAAAGGGAGATAAATATTATAAAGGGATAGAAAAGGGAAGATCAGAAAGGATGAGAAGAGGATGAACTAGGTCTAAGAGATGATTGTCATCAAGAGTGGTTGACATAGTTTTTTGAGTTTGTTTTCCATCAATGACAAAGGTAGAGATTATTGATCATTGTCATTGATTGTTGAGTTTTGGTATTAATGATGTCATTGATGTCAAAGGTTCTTGTAAAGGTTCATGGTCAAGTAATATTTGAGGTGTGTGTGTATGACAAGTTCTATTACCAGCATAGTCAGTGTTGTTGCTATATAAAAGTAATAATGTGAAAGTATTGTTTGAATAATGTTCTTATGTCAGCTTGAGAAATATCATTAAGATCAACATGAGTAAGTACAGGTTAGTATGTCAAGTGTCAAGTAGCTTTTAAATATTTGTCTAGACCATGTGAAATGGTATGTGCAGGTAGCATGATGAAATGAGTGAGATCTAAAGAAAAGTTATATGCTTTGAAGATTTCTGTAAGGAGCTCTAAAGATAGTCTAAAGAATAATTGACACTATTTGAGCATGATAGAGGTTATTTTAGTTTGTACATTAGGTTTTGAGGACCTTGAAAATGATTAGAAATTTAGCTCCTAAGATATATGTATAAAACTATGATGATGTTCCAAGTGAGCTATAAAGATCCCAATCAAGCTCCAAAGATATCTCAATAGCTCTAAAGATGTAATGAGTGAGACACAAAGGTGATATATTGAATCTCTGAAGATTATTAATTATATAAGGTTTCTTGAGCATACATAAGAGGAATTGAATCACTTAAGAGAGTTTCAAGGTGAAGTCTATAGGGGTAAGTACTTCAATCCAAGTCTGCAACTAGACTAGTTCTAGATCTTGCTTGGCTTAATAAGGCATTATGAGATATTGACAAGACATATGAAGAATGTTTGACAATATTTAATCATTATAGGATATTTCATGACATATATGTGAGGTGTTAAGGGCTTGGGCAATGATTGGAAGGTCTATTTTAAGGCCTAATGAGACTTGCATGTCAAGGCCTAGAAAGCAAAGAAAGAGATGGTGACCAGATAAGGTATCAAGATAAATTTCCATGATGTGGATGAGTAGGTGAGAATTTAAAGAGGTCATTTGATTTTTTTTAAGTATTTGCATGAATTTTTAGGTCATGGTTTACAAGAAAAGGCTTTAAAAAGTGTTTTAAGGTCTATCGAGTGCACATAATGAATAATTATCTAACTGAGAAGGCTATTCAAGTGTTCATTGGCATGTGAAATATATACATGAGTATATAATATATTCATGGTAGACGAGGAAGGATCCTATCTCAAATTTCCAAGCATTAGTTTATGGAATGGGGAGCTAAGTTTTATGAATGATCATTAAGACTAGAAGTTGGTCTAAACCCTTAAATAACTCTAACAGTGACCCAATGTTGAATATCTTATTCTAAAGAGCTTAAAATGGTTTTATATGGATATATAAGTGATTTTACGTTGTATTAAACTATCACAGGCATCTCCAAGTGTGATTATTTTCTCATGTAAATGAGTTGACCCTACATGAAAGTGCTTGTTTCTCAACAATTTGTTATAGCAGATAGATTTGACTGAGTCAAAGTTGTTAAATGGATAAAGTTAAAAGTGTGAGATTTTTAGATATTGTAAATTAAGGTATATATATAGTTTATATATCTCATGTGTACAAATTTTGTGATCCAAGTTGGTCAATCACTAACAGACCTAATGGTGTAGACAGTAAAAAAATTAGGTAGAAGTCAAAAGATGATCCCTGATGTGTTTTCATGTAAGAGTGATGCATTGAAGTGCATAATGATGTTTTTTGGGTCTTGAATAATCTATCCATTTTTTATAAGCTTGGAATTAATTGTAATAATTTGTAACATTGAAGCCAAAATGGCTTATCTAGCTGAATGGAGTTTGTGAGAGAGAAAGTCAACATATTGGTCTATAAGACCAATAGCTTCCATTAGAGATTATGATATATTTGGTTGAGATTGATTTGAAGATTTTATAATATATTTTACATATATTTAAATCCTTTGAATGTTTTCAATTAGATGTTTATGTTTTGAAGTTAGTTGGTAGTTTTGAGTGAACATCTTACAGAGAAGAGATTGAACATATATATCCTAAGTTAAATATTTTGATGAATCTTGTGATAAACTTGAGTTCATAAGGTTTTTTAATATATAATTTTTTACCATGTTTTTTTTTAAATTGAGTTTATGCCTCAGTTTTTCAAGACAAATTTTGTGTGTATGCATAGGCCTTTTATGAACAGTGTGTTGAGAAAGGGTTCAAATGGTGATTAGACCTAAAAGGTGTTATGAAACTAAATTAAAGTTGGATAAGGTATATTTTAATGGAATGTGATGTTTTTATATTGTGTGAGGTTTTTTAATATGCTTCAATAAATATCAAAGGGTAACATGTTGTTAAGAAGGCCTATTAGGTCTCCTTAAAGCCTAAAATAGGAGTAAGGACTAATTAAGCTATGGTCAACCTAATTTACTGGTTGATTCATGATTAAGTTATGTTATTTTAATATGATAATACCTATTATATTTTTTACCTAATTAGATAATAATGTGTGACCGACTAGATGGATATGATCAAGTGACTTGTATAAATAATATGCAGTTTAGGCCTATTTAAGTGTGCTTAGAGAGAGCAAAGAACAAGTGAATGATATATATCATTGGTGATAAATATTAAGTTATGATATACATCATAGGTATTTCATTAGTATCTAATAGATATTTTTCATATGAGGATCAAGATCAGAAGACCTATTTAAGCCATGAAGAGGGCTAGTTAAGCAAATAAGGCTAGAGGCTAGTTTGAGAGGGATAAAAGTGAGTGAAGAGCTGAGGATGAAGATCATCATCTATTGTATAAGAAACAAGATTTTATAAATGTTATCAAGTCTTTTATGTGGCTGAGTTAGTGTTGAGTCATCTATGGGGTTGGTGCCTCCTTACAAGTGGGTGCTTACTAAAGCCTAACTGAGTTGGCGCTTAGCTAGTTGGGATTGGTGCTCCATGTGGATTTGGTGCTTCACTAAATATTGGTGTTTATATTATATTAATATAATATATTTGAATCATTAGTGGGTTTTATTACCCTTGAGTTTTTCCCATGTATATATTATGTTCATGTGTTTTATGCTCTTGTGGATTGATGCTTATGCTTATGCTTGCTAAGATATACATGCTTGTTTCAATGATGTGGATTTGGTGATTCAATAAATATTGGTGTTTTTATTATATTAATGTAATAATTTTTCATCATTAGTGGGTTTTATTCCCCTTGAGGGTTTCTCATGTATATATTATGCTCATGTATTTTATGCTCTTGTGGATTGATGCTTATGCTTGCTAAGATATATGTGCTTGTTTCAATGATCTATGATTGATAGAGTAATATTATCAAAGACATTTTTTGAATATGGATTCAACCACCCCATCTCAATCATTTAGCTTAAAAAACTATGTAATTTTTTTATCAGGTTGAATATAATTTTTTTCTCTATCATGCGAAGGTTTGTTTAATGTGTTATTAACCCAGACTAGTGGTAAGAACTCTGGGTTAATTTTAAATTTTTCATGATAATGATAAATGAGGGATTTGAAAAAAAATCATGAACCTAAAATATTGTACATATGTTTTTAATAATAATAACATATTGGGTAGGAACAAAGAACCACAAATAACCTATTTGTCGTATTACTTTGTTAAACTTACAAGATAGATAGTTGTAAAACATGAGATCCTAATATGTGTTGTTCTAATATAAAAAATTTTAATTTAAGGAAATATATTATTTGTGTTATTCAAATTAATTTTTTTAATCTAATTCTATCCCCAACTAGAACTTGTCCATGTATTTTCCCATGAAACCCCTTATAATGGAAAAATAGGGCTTTGGTAAGAATGAAATTATGACCATGTAGAATTGTATAAAGTTTTATGATAAGAGTAAACATATTGATTAAAATTTTTTAATAGTCTTAGTAAAAAAATAAGACAAAAAAAATATACTTTTTACATTCACACAAACACAATTATTCAATCTTAACTCACCCAATAATGGTTACATGCACAATCTCTAGTCTATGCGCATTTGTGTATCAAAACAACATAATGTTTCAAACCCATAACATATTTTTACATAAAATATAAGAAGAGACATAAACCATTCAAAAATTTATATTTACAAGGATCCAATGATTCCATGCCCAATTATTTATGTTATTTAAAGGAAAAATCTTACCTTGATTTTATGCTAACTCTGGCCACCTTCTAATGAAAAACATGCCTTTATAAGAAGCCAATGATTACATGCCATCATACAATAGAAAGACTAATTTTAGTGTCTGACATATTATTTTCATTATATTTACTTAGATGTCCTCTCTTTTCATGCTAAGTTGTTGCACTTTACATGTTATGATCCAATGTATAAAGTGTACTCAACAAATTTTCTCTCTACATAGTTTTGCTCATTTAAATATGAAGCTATAAAATCCTTAATGTATTCTAGGCTCTAAATATTTGTTATATGTTGAATATCAACATGATGAGGTAGAACCACAATCATAAAAATGTTTTTACAAACCTTTTTAGGATGTATTTCATGGAGTTCATGATCTATAGTAATTAAAGGATTGAGAAAAATCATTATATTAGTTAGTATTAAATTCCCTTAGACTTTGGATGAAATGATTAAAATTTTGACATGCACTTACAAAAAAATTAATTTTTATGTAGGTCTATGATCAAAAGATCATAAGTATATGCATTATGAATACAACCAACCTCAATCATTTTCAATAACTTAAATATCCATGTTGTAAGTAATTTCAGCTAGAAACAAAATCCTCTTAAGAATAACACTAAACACTTTAAATGCGTCAGTATGAAAATAGTATAAGTTTCAACATTTGGTTAGTAGTCATTTCTCATGGTTTGTCATTATTTATAGGTGTGCATAAACTAGGCTTAGTGATTAAAAAAATTGCATATTTTAAAGAAAATTATTGACAAGTCTCAAGCCAAATTTATCATCCTTTGTGTGCATCATCCCAGCTTGAACCATTCATATACAAACATTATTTCAGTGTGAACTTATGCATGGTTTAGTTTTGAATGAAATGATAGATATGCATGCTAAGTGTCACATTATATATATGGAACTTATTTCATTTGATTAAATGCCTCAGAAATATGCATTTGTATGGACCACAATCATTGTTGGACATGTATGTAATGGGTTTGTTAATTTAGCCTTAGATAATTTTAAGCAAAGGTAATTAAAAAAAATATTTCCAAATGCATCCTCCCTGATTATGAACAAATTAGGGATTTGGAACAAGTATGAATGGGGCATCAAGATGGATGGGTTTATATTGAGTCCTTCATTTAATACCTGATTGATGGTCCACAACCGATGTTAGAGGATGAATATGACCACATCACCCTATTATTGATATATTGTGCATGTTTGTGCGACCGCATCAAATGTAAAAAATGTGGTTGATGGTTTATTATTGTCTATCAGTAACACAATGCCAAATATGAAAGGTTGACTTACCAATAAATTGAAACAATAGTGTGGGTACCTATTTTCCCATGCTTGCAACCATGGTGTGCATATATATATATGTCATTAAATTAAATGCCATTAATGTTTTTTGTCATGCATTTAAATTTGTATGTAAAGATGCGGGGGCTGAGTTGATGTGTTATTAATCCAAATTAATGTTGACATTAATAACACGTTGATTTTTTTTAATTTAAATATGAGCTCACCATCTATAATAGAAAGTCTGATATTGCATTGAGAGCAAGTTGGTTTTAGGATTTCAAACTAAAGAAATTTTAAAATATATTTAATAATATTAGATAACACATTCCTTAGTAAATTGCATCAACAAATTTTATTTAGTTGAGGCTAGCATTAGTTAAAGGGTAGGATCTGTCATTTGAATAACACAAAGACTTGGATATGTTTAATTTTTTTTTTAAATAGTATTATGTTGTTTGATGGCATGGATTGATTGTATTTTTGTAAACAAATATTTGTTAATGCTCATTTTTGTTCTATGGTAGGTATGTTGTGAAAACACTAATAATATTTTTTGTTTTATGGTTTTATATAAAGTGTTTCATGGGAAACCATATGAACAAGTGTAGGTAGGATCTATTCTCTAAACAACACTAAGAATCAGTTGTGTTCGCATTATTTTTTATAGTACTATGTTATTTGATGGATTGGTATCATTGGCTTTTTGTAAACAGCTCTCTATTTATGATTTTCTAATTTACACACTTTATTTCACCAAAAAGACATGCAAAACTCCTTTTCAATCTCCACTGTGATCTCAAAGCATTTAATTTTCAAACAAAGAATTAAAATATTGCATTACCAATGGCCAACAAACCAAATCATAACCAAAAATCAGTTTGATGTTTATAATTATCTCCATTAAAAAACAAAAATTTATCCCATAAGAATAGATACAACTATCCATAGATGTTTTACATCACAAACCTTATTTAAAAAATATGTATATCAGTGTCAACAACACAAATGAGACAGATAAAATATTCTCATTGTAATCATGTATGGACCTTGATTTAATTTTAAATCACTTGAAAATGGTTTCATGCCCAATATATAGTCTATGTGTGTCAAGATATCAAAAGCCCAGACCTTTGTTATCCCACCAAATTAAAAAAACAAAATTTTCACTATGCAGAAATTAAAAATAATAGCATTTGCACAATAGAATTACCATCAAGAAATAATAATAAATGTGTCTCATATGATGTTAATGTAACCATTATATTAGTGTAAGAACACATCAAATGGACCTATTAATCCTTACATGCATAGAAAAATATAGAAAAAAATTATATAAAAATGTAAATATTTTCAAAATAACATTTACCATCAACAAAATTTAAAAAAAAATCAATATCAAATTCAACATGAAACAAACTTACCATCAAATAAAAAGGTATTAATTTTATTGATTCAACTTATTGACATCTCATCCTTTTGTACATGCCACTGCATTACCAATGACCAACACATTACTCACAATCACACTCCAAAAGTGCCTTGTATATAATGAAACAAAATAAATATCCACAAAATAGACTTACAACAGTGGAAAAAGGTATGAAATGCAAGGCTCAATTTTATGATATGTGTTAGGATTAGGAGAATGCCATTACATTCATCCTCTATAAGTAAATCTGTACAGTCAATTAGGTATTAAATGTAAGGCTCTATCTAGAAATTCTATGTAAAAGAGTTATGTATTTGGCCATTGAGAATGCCACAAGATGGCACCAACTAAATATTATTGTTTTGTGAATACTTTTTGACATTTTGACTAAATGTATGATTAAATCTCAATCTGGTGATAAGTTCCAAGAATAGTAGACTATAATCATATTCATCTTCCATAATTAAATGTGTATTATGGATAAGGTATGTAATGTAAGATTGAATTTAGTAGGTACGTGTATAATAATTATGTATTTGGCCATACACTACCCATGCCACATGATGGCACCAACTGAAGGTTATTTTTTTGTGAATATTTTTTGACATTTTGACTAAACATATTATTGAAATTCCTAAAGAATACTAAATGATTTCTAATTATAAGTAAACTAATTTGTGCATGAAAAAATCTAAGTGTTGGTTGAAAATGTGCATGATCATGGAAATCATTTTGTTGGTTTGATTTATTGTATAAATTTCTAAAAAGAATTAACATTTGTTTGTATGCTTTTATTGGATCTTTATAAATTTAACATGCAAATAGCATTTTTGTAAGTTTAATAATAATTTGATGCAATTTAAGAACACAAGTTTGAAATATTTGTGATATTATTAAAAAACAAAATAAAAAACGAATGTAATAGAATTGGAAAAATATTTTAATGCCACACGATATTTGACTATATACCTATGTGTTTATACATATTATATAAGAAAAATAATTTTTGATTTATTTTTGTGCTACATTATTTTGTTTGTGTTGGTGTAAATTTTGATCACATTAATTTTGTGACTCACCCAACAAGAAGTGATGCGAACTCACCAACAATTGGTAAAATCACTATAGAGATGATGATTCTCATCTGCATTTGAGAGGGGCAATTCCCTCATAGGATATTAATATTTTGGGGTTTTGTGTACTTTTACTTGAAAGCAAAAAATGAAATAAAATAGAAAATAAAAGGAGAAAAGAGTAAAAACCTAGAGCATGACAAAAATAGAGAACCACTGAGATGAATCAAGAGTAAGCAACATAAATAAAAATCCTTCATCTCACATAAAATTGAACATAAGAGCTATAGGGGTTTTTAGAATAAAAGAGGATGCCTAGAAGCACAAAGTCTCCTCAAAATTAGATTACACACACTTGGTATAAATTTTCCTTGAGATAAAACATGCCTAAAACTTGTGGACATCAAGAAATCTCATACATGGGTTTTTCAACACAAAGTTTTGAAACACTATAGGTTGCACATAATCAAAAATGTGTAGAATTTTAATGAAGTATTCATTTACAAATAGAAACATGTAATTAATAAACAAAAGAATTAAAAATATACAAAATGCAATAACAATATCACCCAATTACTTGTATTTCATTTCTTTAATCTAGAAATTACATATCTTTACACAAAGTTTTAACTAACTCTCTCCAAGGGATTGAAAGAAAGAAGAATAACCCTTAAAAAATCTATATTTTTTCCTTTTGTACAATCTTTTCCTCCACCAAGGAAGATGAAAATTCATTCATTTACCCTTTTTCGATTTTATTACTTAGTAAAATTGGCAATGTTTGGATTAAGGTAAACCCACTTTTGAATTGGTGTTGAACCCAACTCGAACACATCAGGAGGTCTAGGTCTCCCTGTAAAATACACAAGATAGAAGAAGGTATATCTCACCAGGAAAATAAAAAGGACCAAACCAAGAGAGGAAACAATAGTGAAAAGAGCAAGAACTATAATTTATTGGTGAAAGAACCAACCAGTTTTATCTAGATCAAAAACCATCCTAGACTAATGGAGAGAGAGGCCCAGGTCTCAATTCTTAATGTTAAATGCACTTTTCAATTTGCATTTACACAACAATACTAATTCTAAAAAAAAATCACTAAATGACCAAAAATACATAATAATTTAATGACTTTAATTAATTATAAAATAATTAATAATGTAATTAAGTCGATAAATTTCTCATTGAGTCCACAACATCAAATCTATAACTTACTACCTGTGGGCCAGTCAAAAATGTTGCCTTGTCCATTAGGATATAGGATCCCATAAAATATCATTAAAAACAAGATAATATGAAAATTAATGGAAAAATGATAAAAATGGAATAGTAAACTTTGGATGGCCAAATTTCACTACAATAGTTTGAATGGTTTTTCTACATTTTTGCATGTTTTAAGCTTTTTGTATATAGTCAAAATTACGCATATTACATGAGAGGGAGAAAAATTAGACATTTTTTTCTATTTTACTTGTAGTTTTAAAGAGCATTTAGACTTGGACCACATCTTACTAAATCAATAAAGTTATTTGTACTTGTAAATTTGTAGTTTCCTATATTTTTTGTGCTTATGAAAATTATTAAGTTGCGCTCTTGTTTGTTTTTTTGGAATTTTTTTAAAGGTTTTGTAATTTACCACATATATGATTTTGTGGGGCTAACTACTATAAATGTTTTTCCATAACTTATATCAAAGTATTAAATAGTGTTTTTTAGTGCATGATAAATTTGTGTAGAGCATTTTGCTATGTTGATAAACTTGACAATATCTTATAAAGCTATTTCATTTCTAAATGTTGCCTAATTTTTTTAATAATTATAATTTGTATAGATATTGATTTGTTTAATTTATTTCATTAAATTTTAATAAAACAAAACCTATTAAGGGTCTTAATATTCTAAACCCTAATAAGATGGCTTCAATGAGTGATGGTAGTGGAGTAGTGAAGGCATGGGGTACATAGTAGTTGATGTTGGTAATGGCAGTCATCTCTGGGTGGGTGGAGATTAGTGAGGAGTAGCTAATAAAGCAATGTTTAGAGGAGGATCATATGGCAAAGAATAGCTTAAGAGAGGTGGTAGTTAGGTTTGGCCAAGGGATGGTGGTAGTAGGGATGAAGAAAAGGGGAGAAGGAAATTTGGAACCCAAAATTCAATAAAGTACATGATTCAAAAATAAGATAATTCTTGGGTGAGTTTGGGAGAGTAAAGGTTAGGGGAAAGGGTGAATCTAGGTAGGCATAGGAAGAAAATTTTCAAACATTTTTCTAGTTTATTTGCCTCTCTTCTTGCTCAAGAAGATGTGCTCTTTGAGGATTTTTTTGAGTTAGAATGGTCAGTGATGGACATAGACCTTTCTAATGGAAGCCAATCTCTTGGGATGCAAGAAGATATAATAAAAATAAACCCACCTAGGATTTCTGCAAAATATTTATTTTTTCTAAGTTGCATCAATATCTCAAACCCATTTCATGGCTATGAATATTTTTGTAAAGATCTTATTCTCAGATCTTATCTTGGCTTAGATCTTATTTTGATTCCCAGAAGTTAGATCCAAATAGAAAAATCTTTAGAGGAGGATAAAGTGCCCATGGAGGTTGCTAAAGAGCCTATAGAAGAAACTTCTTCAAAGAAATAATCCCTAGAAATGTCTTTCTTAGGTGATATTCCTTTAGTTTATTTTGATTCCCCTACAATTTTTGAGATTTTTGATATAGAGATTTTTAAATTAGACTTGAAAAGAGGCCAGAGAGCTTTGATTGGTAGGTGTATTGGAAAGTGGACTTCATGGGAATCTCTTTCATCCTAGTCTTAGGAAACTTGGCCCACACTTAAAGATCCTTATCTCTTAATCTTAGCAAATGGATATCTTTTGCTCTTGTTTGAGTCATCAGAGGATAGAGACTATGCATGGGCTATTGGTCAATGGTTTGTTGGAAAACAGGGGGTGTTTCTCTATCTTTGAGATCCATTATTTGACCCTATTTCTTTGGTGATTTCCAAAGCCCCATTTTGGGTTAGTTTCTACAATCTTCCTTTGGCCTTGGAGGTTCCTAATCTATTTAAAAAATTGGTTAACAACCTGGGAGTCTTTGTTAAAATTGCTGAATCTATTGGTGCTAAGATGAAATATGTCAAGGTGTGTGTTTTAGTGGATTTGGCTCAACCCCTTCACCATTGCATCCATATCTCATCCTCCTATGGTATCTAGACTTAGTATTTTAATTTTGAATATTTATCCTTCAAATCTTTTAAATGCAATCAATTTAATCATAAAAATGCTTCTTATCCCAAGAAAAGTTTTTAAGGATCTCACTCAATGTTCTTGAAGAAATGGGTCAAAAAGATAGGCTATCCTAATCAGGATTTGGTTCACCAAATGTAATTTCTTTCAAAATCTACCTCCATTGGAACTCCACTTATTGTAGTCTCTTAGGAGCTTCAAGCCAACCTTCAGAATGATGAGTGTTTGGTGACCTCAATAGATCAGATCGATAGTGAATTAGGATAGCCTATCTCTCCCCTCTTGGGAAAGGATGATGTCTTGGAGGGGACCAGGCTAGAGTAGGTTAACAATTTCCCTTCTTCAGAGGATTGAGCGTAGGATGACTTTTTTGATCATGTTGAGGATTGGGATGAAGAAGAGGAAGAACTAACAAGTAGAGCAGTTCTTTTGATTTCAAAATAGCCTAGTGTTTTGAAGACTCCTAACTACAGCAAGAAAGGGAAAAGAGGTAGGAAAATAGAAGTATAGAGTCTTCAAATGGTTGCTATGAACTCCATTAATAGGGGTACATAATGGACAATGGATTCTTTATTCTCCAATAGGGGTAGGCATCTGTTGGTAGTAAAAGGATGATTTAATAGTTGGATTTAAGCAATTAGATGAGTAGTTTCTTTTGTGGTATTTTTTCATTTGTAACTTTTTGTTTTTCTAGTTTGGCTCTTAGGTTTCTATTGTCTCTTGAGGTTTTTGTCTTATGATTTGTTCTAGAACCTAGTTTTCCTATTTCATGTTCTCACTTTCTTCCAGTTCTTATGTTTTCTCTTTTTCTCAGGGATTGGTCCCTCAAATTATGCTCCAAAACTAGTTAAATTTCTAGTCAAAAACTAGTATTTATCCAAAAAAAAACCTTTTAAGAAAATATTATTACATGCCTTAAAATGGGGTATGAAAAACATTATTATATGTTTCATTAGCTTTTAACAATCAAGATATAGAATTAAATGCTTGTTATGAGTTGAAATATGGAACGAAAATAATGAAGGATAGTGTTTATAAAAAATTTCTTTTTATTATAATGTTTTTTTTAATTGAATGTATTATTGTTTTTTTTTTTTTTTAAAAATATTGATAGCCTTCGAGTTTTGTATTTCTTAATATTGGAACATAATCTATGCAATTATAGAGTTATATATATTTTTTGATATTAAATCTATTTTGGGTTTTGCATATTTGTGGAGATTACTCAAGTGGGCTAGCTATGAGTTTATTTTTTTGAGGTGTTGTTTCATTCATAATATAGAAAGATGGAAATGAAAGTGTGATGCTATAATTTGTTTCCACTACTATCTTGTCATTTTAATTTATTGCATGTAGGAATTATAATTTTTGTTTTTAAGAATAGGTAATTTAAAATAATTTTTTATTTTACGAAAACATATTCTAACAAATATATTTTTTTACGTGATTGTTTCTTCAAAAACAAAACTTTTTCATGGGTGAAATGTTAACTAAGTGTGGAATTAATAGGACTATTTGTACTTCATGTGGAAAGTTGAAGTCTATTGATCATGGTTTTTTCAAAGCAAATAAATTTATAGGTTTTCCAACATAAGGGTAGGGTACTTGAAGTCAAATGATAATGTTTTTTTAAAGAAAATAAATTTAGAGGTTTTCCAACATAAGGGTAGGGTGCTTACTAACTTATTAAGAGAAGTTATAATTTGAATTGTATATATGCAGAGTTTTTTGTAGCTAGGAGTTCCATAAATTGAGATTTTTTTTAAGAATAGGTAATTTAAAATAATTTTTTATTTTACGAAAACATATTCTAACAAATATATTTTTTTACGTGATTGTTTCTTCAAAAAAAAAACTTTTTCATGGGTGAAATGTTAACTAAGTGTGGAATTAATAGGACTATTTGTACTTCATGTGGAGAGTTGAAGTCTATTGATCATGGTTTTTTCAAAGCAAATAAATTTATAGGTTTTCCAACATAAGGGTAGGGTACTTGAAGTCAAATGATAATGTTTTTTTAAAGAAAATAAATTTAGAGGTTTTCCAACATAAGGGTAGGGTGCTTACTAACTTATTAAGAGAAGTTATAATTTGAATTGTATATATGCAGAGTTTTTTGTAGCTAGGAGTTCCATAAATTGAGATTTTTTTTTAAGAATAGGTAATTTAAAATAATTTTTTATTTTACGAAAACATATTCTAACAAATATATTTTTTTACGTGATTGTTTCTTCAAAAAAAAAACTTTTTCATGGGTGAAATGTTAACTAAGTGTGGAATTAATAGGACTATTTGTACTTCATGTGGAGAGTTGAAGTCTATTGATCATGGTTTTTTCAAAGCAAATAAATTTATAGGTTTTCCAACATAAGGGTAGGGTACTTGAAGTCAAATGATAATGTTTTTTTAAAGAAAATAAATTTAGAGGTTTTCCAACATAAGGGTAGGGTGCTTACTAACTTATTAAGAGAAGTTATAATTTGAATTGTATATATGCAGAGTTTTTTGTAGCTAGGAGTTCCATAAATTGAGATTTTTTTTTAAGAATAGGTAATTTAAAATAATTTTTTATTTTACGAAAACATATTCTAACAAATATATTTTTTTACGTGATTGTTTCTTCAAAAAAAAAACTTTTTCATGGGTGAAATGTTAACTAAGTGTGGAATTAATAGGACTATTTGTACTTCATGTGGAGAGTTGAAGTCTATTGATCATGGTTTTTTCAAAGCAAATAAATTTATAGGTTTTCCAACATAAGGGTAGGGTACTTGAAGTCAAATGATAATGTTTTTTTAAAGAAAATAAATTTAGAGGTTTTCCAACATAAGGGTAGGGTGCTTACTAACTTATTAAGAGAAGTTATAATTTGAATTGTATATATGCAGAGTTTTTTGTAGCTAGGAGTTCCATAAATTGAGATGGGTAGTTTTTTAAAGATAGGGATGATGATCTCCTCAAACTTTTTGATAGATTTAGGAGTATTTCTAAGGCATATCCCATCTCCAGACTAGAAAATTCTCCACCCATGTGTAGCTAAGGTGGAGTATCACTTATTGAAGGACTCTTACTTTGAGCAAGCCACTAACCCAAATTCAAATTTGGTGAGTACCTTCAAGACTGATCAAAATTTTCAAGAAAAATAAGAAGTACAAATTAAAAGCAATAGTTATTCAAAATCATCTTGCATTGGGAAACTTTATCCAAATATAAGCTACGGTGGTGTGTTGGATCTTGGGATTGAAAGGTTTATTGAAAATAAATTGAACAAAATCATGGTGAAGCTTCAAGATTACATTGATAAAGGGAATTTGAGTAGGAAATATAAATTTGTTGAGAATGTTAGGGTTTTAAATATGGGGTAGATGTTGAATCAATTTTTCGAGACCATCTATATTTTCTCTTCTTTTGGCTTGTTCTACATTTTAGATATAGATAATATTTGTTTATTTATTGTTTGTAAAACCTTATCACCTATAATTTCAAGGTTTAGAGTATGTATAATGTCTCATTTTTTATCTATTTTTTTTTTATAGTTATAATTTATTCAAACCTATGCTTTACCTTAAAACTTTATTTAAACATACATTTATTATTGTACAAATTATATAATTCCTTACAATCTTATAATAATTGATTCCAGTGTAGTCCATGTTTCCTTTGATATTATTTCCTTGTCTTTATCATTTAATTTATAATACAATTATGGTTTTCAAATTTTGAACTCTATAAAGATACATTAGATATTGTTTGTTAATTATGTTGTGTATTTGGCATCTATTCTATTCATTACATTTATCCCTTGACATCTCTTAATGAAATGGATTAATGATTCAATTTATTTGAATCATTTGTGATGTAGAGCAATTCATCTATACTCTGTTCTTCCCTTGACTCTAATACCTTCCTTGGACATTCATGCATTCAACCTTCTCATTCTTGCTCTTACCTGCCAACTTGGTCATAACAGACGAGTTTATTCTCTTCTAAATCTTATGTAGTAATCACCTTTAAATCCCTTTGTTATATAACCTTGAACCTTTCACACCTCACTTACCCTTCATTCCAATCATTCTTAATTCCTCTACTATCAATTTGCCTTCACTAGACTAGCCAAACCACCTATATCTTTACCAAGGCTTCACATGTGAATTTTGTCAACATGAATAGTCTCCTTCACATGCAACAATCTTAACTAAATTAAATTTAACTACTCTCTCAACCTATAGCATCTATTTATCAAATCAAACCTTCAACCCTCTTTACATATTAGTAGCCTTTTTGTGTTTTATTTATTATACGGATTAGTACGAAAGTATATTGAGAAACTACACAAATTTTGACACACTTTATTTTCCTTGACCTCTCATTGAAGTTTCAAGTCTAAATTCTTCCTCTAAATTCCTTTTCCAACACTAGCACAAACCTAATTAGGTTTCTAGGTTTCATTTGTACACACAGTCTTCAAAATACATATGGACATGTACTTTTAGGTTATATAAAATTGAAAATCCTTTTCTAAAGCTTCAACCTTATCTAACCACAAATTTTCACCACTTTTCACTAGTGGGAATATTAGATATGTAAGTTTTTGTTCTTAACCCTAAGTTAGGGTTTTTTGCATGCCTACTACCAACCCTAGAGGGTTTAAAAGTGATTTTAAAGGGTTTTACTTGGATTAAAACATTTAAAACACCCAAATAAGGTTTTTATAACCTAAATACAACTATTCCAAATTCAAACTTTCTTAATTACCTTCTAGGCCCCTTCTAACAACACATTTTACAGTATTTTACTAACACAATCCGAATGTGTGTGAACTGTAGCAGGGTATGAGTGCAAATTTGCCTTAATTAGAGGTTTTTAAGGGTTCCATAAACTTTATGATAATTTTTATCATCTATCTACACTATATTTTTTATTATATAACTCATATCTTGCTTGCAACTCGTTATGCAAACCATACAGGTCACTTGATAGTTTCTTAGAAAATAGGGGACTTACATGCAGTCTATTTTAAAAATTGGATTTGTTTAAAGTAAACATAATGTATTTATGCCTTGATACACCCTACAAATTTATTCTTACCTTTTCCATTCATGAACTCCATTCCACTTATCAGATTCTTTCTTTATATGCCTCTTGGCTTCAAGGAAATAACACAAAACTTTCAACACAGTTCTCAATATTTATAGGTGATACTATAGAAGTATAAGTTCAAATTTTTAAGGCTTTCAAAAAATATAGTTATAGTCATAAGTAGTATCAAAACAATGGCATAATAGTCTTACTTTAAATATTTCAACTTCTATTGATTTTAATCATGATTATTTACAAGTATGTCCTTTTGAACAGAGTATAAAGGTGTTAGTTATCTTTCACCTTTCTCTTTTCCATTCTTATGCTTCCTTAAAATCTTGTCACTTCCTAACTTCCCCTACTATACCTATCCTATGAGAGACTAACATATTTTCTTATGCAAAAACTTGTTACATCTATGAAAGAAAACTACTTCTTGAAACTACCTACCTTGTTAACCACCTTAACATGGACTTTACATATAAAACTCTTTTTTTCTTTGTAATTTATTCATGACACATACGTGAAACATCTTCACTAACACACCTAGACCTCTTAAGACCTCTAATACACACCAAAAATGCTCCTAACACTCTAACCAAATTTCAAATTTTGAAAATAGTGTTTTGGTGGGAAACTCTCTTAAGCCAAGAACACCTCACACAAGGACACTAAAAGACTTCTAACACTATCCTATGGTCCTTATTGAACCTTTGACACCAAACTAGGCCAAAATCATAACAAAACACATTGACTACCTAAGCTTTTTTGATTCCCCTACATCATACTCCCAGGGAAGAAGAGATTTAAACTCCAATGAATTTTTACATGCTTCTTCCTCATATTCCAATTCTTACCTCTTAGATCCTCCATTTATGATGTTATTTTTTCATGCCTTAACTACTCCTCTTTGATCTCTCACTTTCCTTTGTCATAGGTAAGTCTACCTTCTTACTTGCTCCTATCAACACTTAATATGCACTCACACCTGAAGTTTTTTCTTTGTATAAGGGTTGTATATGTCCCCAAACACTATTGAAACACTTATACTCTCACCTGCACTTATTTCCATCTTCATCCTATTGTAAAAAAAATGTCAATTTCATGCATACTTTCTATCTCCATGAGTTTTAAGCCTCCATAAGGCTCTATGTCTTCAACCTACTTCATTGTTACCCACAATGTTCCTTCTCCATGCTTCTTATCCTCCTTCATGAGGCTCTCACCTATTGCAATCTGCATATTTTCTTCATTTCCCATCACTTCACCATTCAACGCTCTCTCTAAGGCTGCCACTTCTACCTCTGATTGCTCATTGCTATCATATACAAACTTGTAATCAAATTCCATACCTTTACCCATCATCTGCATTTCATTTTTCAAGCCTTCTATGAGGTTTTCAAACTAATATTTTTCTTTTTCTTCACTCAAATTCTTCTCATCCTCCACAAGGCAATGTTTTTCTTCATCACTATGCTACTCACTTTGCTAATTACTCATCCTATACCTCTTGATCTCACCTTTGATTTGCTTGCAAAGAAATGTCTTCTACCTTATTTCATCTCTCTTTGCTTGCATCTTCCTTTTCTTTACTTATTGCTTAATTGGCCACTTGAGTGGTTTCCTCCTCATCACACATACATTGTATGGGCTCTCCATTTATCTCACTTGATTTAACATGACTAGTAACTTATCCATCTAGTGCCTCATCTCTTTCTCCATCTTTATTCTCTTATTCTCCTTGTTGTAGCTTTCATCAACTTTTCCATGTCTTCTTCTTTCTCTCTCTTTCCTCATATTTTTAAAGATGTTTATCAATGTTTTGGTATCATCTAGACCTATACCTCTCTCTTACAAGCCTTATCTCACTTTCCATATCATGACCATTCACTTGGTCTCTTCTCTTTCACTATGACCTCACCTAGGTCATTCAGTTCTCTCTTGTCCTTTCATAAGGACTTATTTCTCTCTCCTCAAGCACACCTATGATATCTCTCTCATGATCTTCTTAATATCTCTCTCAATCAACAAGCCACACTTGGATTCTATAATCTCACAAATTTCACTCACACTTCAATATAATTCATGAGAAAATCAAAAGAAATCAAAATGAAAACTCATTAACACATGTATCTCATTTGATTATTGGTTGTACTCCAATGCTTCCCAAATAAACTCTTGATATAATACCAAAATTATGCAAAGCAATTCATCTATACTATTCTCTTCCCTTGACTTTGATACCTGCCTTAGACATTCATGCATTCAACCTTCTCATTCTTGTTCTTACCTATCAACTTGGTCATAATATACAATTTTATTCTCTTCTCAACCTTAAGTACTAAGTACCTTTAACTCCCTTTGTTCTATGACCTTGAACCTTTCACACCTCACTTACCCTTTATTTCAATCATTATTAATTCCTCTACTATCAATTTGCCTTCACTAAACTAGACAAATCACCTATATCTTCACCAGGGTTTCACAAGTTCATTTTGTCAACATGAATTGTCTCCTTCATGTGCAAAAATCTTAACTACTCTCTCAACCTCTAGCATCTATTTGTCAAATCAAACCTTCAACCCTCTTTACATCTTAGTAGCCTTTTTTTCTATTTTCCTACTTATACAAATTAATACAAAAGTATATTGAGAAATTACACATAGATGCTAACACCATTTATTGTCCTTGACCTCTCACTGAAGTTTTAAGTCTAAATTCTTCCTCTAAATTCCTTTTTCAACACTAGCACAGACCTAATTAGGTCTCTAGGTTTCATTTATACACATAGTCTTCACAATATGTATGTACACATACTTTTAGGTTATAAAAACTTTAAAATCCTTTTCTAAACTTTCAAACTTAGCTAACCATAAATTTTCACCACTTTTCACTGGTGGGAATATTAAATATGCAAGTTTTTGTTCTTAACCCTAAGCTAGGGTTTCTGCAACACTGTACCAACCTGAGAGGGTTTCAAAGGTGTTTTAAAGGGTTTTACTTGGATTAAAATGTTAAAAATTCCAAAATAAAGTTTTTATAACCTAAATACAACTATTCCAAATTCAAACTTTCTTGATTACCTTCCAAGCCCTTCTAACAATGCATTTTATAGTATTTTGCTAACACAATTAGACTATGTGTGAACTGTAGTAGGGAATGAGTGCACCTTGGCCCTAATTAGAGGTTTTAAAGTGTTACATAAACTTTATGATCACTTTTATCATCTATCTACACTATTTTATTGATTTTATAACTCTATCTTGATTGAAACTCATTATGTAAACCATATAGGTCACTTGATAGTTTCTGGGAAAATAGGGGATTACATGCAATTTATTTTAAACACTGGATTTATCTAAAGTAAACATAATGGATTTATGCCTTGATACACCTTAAAAAATTATTCTTACCTTTTCCATTCACTCACTCCATTCCACTGATCAGTTTCTTTCTTTATATGCCTCTTGGCTTCAAGGAAATTTCCATAAGAGTTTTCAACACAGTTTTGAATCATTATAAGTGATACTATAGAAGTATAAGTTCAAAGTATGAAGGATTTAAAACATTATAATTACATTCATAATCAGTATCAAAACAATGGCACACCAAACTTACTTTAAATATTATAACTTTTATTAATTTCAATCATGAATTTTACAAGTATGTCCTTTTGAACAAAGTATAGTTTTGAATAATTATAAGTGATACTATAGAAGTATAAGTTCAAAGTATGAAGGATTTAAAACATTATAATTACATTCATAATCAATATCAAAACAATGGCACACCAAACTTACTTTAAATATTACAACTTTTATTAATTTCAATCATGAATTTTACAAGTATGTCTCTTTCACCTTTCTATTCTCCATTCATTTGCCTCTTTCAAATATTCTCACTTCCTAACTTCCCATACTCTACCTCTCCTATGATAGAATGACATATTTTTGTTGGAAATATTGTCATTGATGTCAAAGGTCTAGCATTATTGGTGATAAAGGCCCCATTGCATTTAATGTTATTTGTAATAGATATATCGTGGCTAATGTGAGTTAATATTTATTTAATATTAACGAATATATTTTTGGTTGCATATGAGACAAAATAAGGGCCCATTGAGAATTCAAAGAGCCACAGGGTAAAGACAAAAGAAAGATGGAATGCATTTTCCCATGAAGAGTCATCTTGGGGAATTCCAAGAGTCACCAAGTGAAGATAAAAGAGGAAGGGTGCAATTTCTCATGAAGGGACACTTTGAGAAATATGAAAAGTCACCAAGATGAGGACAAAAGAGGGAAGGACATTTTTTCTCATGAAGGGTCACCACATGACTTTTCAAAGGCAAGGCTATGAAGGGTCACACAAGTTTGGCACCATTTTCCATGAGGATTGAAGGGTCACAAAGGGGGAAGACCAAAGGTCATTTGAAAAGCTATAAATAAAGGCTTGAGAAGCCATTTGTAATATGGATTAGAGAGTTTGATTTGATATTGTATTATCTAGATTAGAAGAGCATTTTGTGAGAGATAAATATGATTTGTATTTGTTATATCTAGCTTAGAAGAGCAAAGGTGAGAGAGAGAAAAGAGATGTAATGAATTATCATTTGTTGAGATAGCAATATTGAGAGATAATTGTGTGGTATACACAAAGGGGTTGGTGCTCCTGTGGGTTGGTGCTCACGAATAGTTTTTGGGTTGGTGCTTGGCAAAGGGGTTGGTTCTCCTGTGGGTTGGTACTCATGAATTGTTGTTGGGTTGGTGCTTGGCAAAGGGGTTGGTGCTCTTGTGGGTTGATGCTCACGAATAGTTGTTGGGTTGGTGCTCAGCAAAGGGGTTGGTGCTCTTTCAAGTTGGTACTTGCAAATATTGTTTGGGTTGGTGCTCATTCATATACTTGAGATTGTTTTCAGTGGTTTTTTCCACATTAGGTTTCCATGTTATATCTGGTGTCTCTCTTTTGTGTGGTGTTTATTGTTTTAGTTTTATTGCATTTCTTGAATGTTTAATTAAGGGAAAGTTTTATAAGATATATGATATACTGATTCACCCCCCCTCTTAGTATATTATATGCTTAACATTTGGTATCAGAGTAGGTTCCTTTTTGAAAAAGTTTTACAGCTTGAAGGTAGATCAGAAAAGCACAAGATGGCCATACATGAAGGTGCCTAAAGCACAAGATGGCCATACATGAAGGTGCCTCTGCAAGCAAAAGAGTAGTTGATCAAGAAGAAGAAGAGGAGAACTCGTGTGTGCCTTAGAAGAGTTAAAAATTGTTGAAAAGAAAAATTGAAGATTGAAGTGCCAGATCAAAAAAAATGAAAAGGAGTCAAAGGAGATAATTGAAGATCTAAAAGCACACTTTGAAGAATCCAAGAAGAATCAAGAATATCTAACGGTACAATTAGAAATAGTAAGAAAAGAATGTGAGAGGTATGTTATTGAAATTGCTTCTTTAAAAGTAGATCTTGATAAAACAAATAAAGCAATCAATGATAGAGCAGCCAATGATTCAAAATTTGAGAATAGCACTAATATGTTGAATAAGATATTAAAAATCCAAAAGGCAATATCAGATAAGACAGGTATCAGTCTTGAAAAGAAGAAGAGCTATGTTGAAGCTCTTACAAATGAGGAAACAAGAAGGGAAGAAGTGAAGAATACAGAGGACAAAGAAGGCTAGAAGAAACAAAGCTATAAAAGGCAATCAGGTCAGAGATTCACAAATAGGTCCTATTTTTATGATTACTATTTTTATTGTAATGGATATGGTCATAAGAAATTAGAATGTAGAAAAAGAGCTAACAATCTCAAAAATAAGGAAAAGGAAGGTCATGTAGAGTCAAGCAGAAGCTATAACTCTTTTGTTCCTCTATCAAGCTTTGATGAAGAGACCATAATTTGTTACAAGTGTAACAACTTCAGACACATAGCTCAGTATTGTAGAAGCATGTTCGAGTCAGTCAAGAAGGACCAGAGTTTTAGGGCTTCATTAATCAAGAAAAAGGTTTAGACATGGTAGAAGAAACAACCTAAAGGTTTTATGTTGGTCCAGATAGCTTTGCATGTAAGAAATTAAAAAATCCATGGTTTATTAATAGCGGATGTTTGAGGCATATGACAAGAGACAAGAGAAAGTTCATAACCTTGAAGAAGATCAGTGGTGGCACAGTGAAATTTGGAGATAATACTACTACTAGAATTACTGGAAAAGGTACACTAAGTTTAGATAATGGTAGAACTAAAATCAAAAATATTTTATATGTAGAAGGTCTTAAGCATAATATTTTGAGTGTAAGTCAAATGTGTGATCAGGGGCACACACTAAAGTTTTATGTAGAAGGTTGTGAAATTAGAAGAAAAGATTCAAATGTATTGGTTGCAGATGCTCAGAGAATAGGTAATAACTTATATATGCTATCAGACATTTAAGGTCAAAAATGTTGTTTGAGTCAGATTGAAGAAAGTTGGCTATGGCACAGGAGAATGGGGCACATAAATTTTGACAATCTTGTCAAAATCTTCAAAAATCAAGCAGTTAGGAATCTTCCAAAGATCACAAAGCCGTCTAACATGCTTGGTGGACCTTGTCAGCATGGGAAGCAGGCTAGAAGGTAGTTCAAAACAAAGGAGTACTCGACCACTCATATGCTAGAGCTTGTTCTCACTGATCTATGAGGACCTATGAGGACTCAAAGTACTCAAGGTGATAAATATTTTATGTTGCTTATTGATTTTTAACGTATGACTTGGATAATGTTTTTAAAGAAAAAATCAGAAGCTTTTAGATAGTTCAAAGCATTCAAAGCATTAGTTGAGAATGAAACTAATCTGAAGATCAAGTGTCTAAGATCAGATCAAGGAGGAGAATTCATGTCAGATCAATTTATTGAGTTTTGTGAAGATCATGGAATAAAGAGACAGTATTTAGCAGCCAGAACTCCAAAGTAAAATAGAATAGTTAAATGAAAAAATAGAACAGTTCAGGAGATGGCAAGGACAATGTTAAATGAATCCAAGATAGCAAATAAATATTGGAGAGAGGTGGTTGGTATAGTAGTGCATATTCAGCATAGAGCTTTATTAAGAGTCAATAGTGACAAGACTCTTTATGAGCTATGGAAAGATAAACTAGCAACAGTTGATTATTTTAGAGTTTTTGGTAGCAAATGCTTCATAAAGAGAACCAATGAAAACCTTGGTAAGTTTGAATCCAGAGTAGATGGAGGTATATTTCTTGGTTATTCTTGTAAAATTAAAGCTTATAAATGTTATAACAAAAGAACCAAGAAAATTGTTGAAAGTGCAAGTGTCAGGATAGAAGAAGATGGAACATAAAGAATCAATGATCTAGTAGACATTCCTGAAATCATTAAAGAGGAAGGCTTTGAAGAATTAGATGAAGATGAGGAAAAGGAGAAGGAGAAAAAGGGCACCAAGACTCCATCCAAATACATTTATAAAAATCATAATGAAAGTGGCATCATCAGGGATATAAAATAAGGAATTCGCACCAGAAGAATGATGGTAAGTGAATCTAAACAAGTTAATTTCTCTTTGTTATCTAAAATTCAGCCTAATTTTTTTTTAGAAGCTAGACATGATGAGCATTGGGTTAAGGCTATGGATGAAGATTTAAATCAAATAGAAAAGAATGATAGTTGGGAATTAGTGCCTAGACCAAAAGATCACAATGTGATAGGAACAAAATGGGTTTATAGAAATAAGTTGAATGAAAATGGAGAAGTGATAAGAAATAAAGTAAGATTATTATGTAAAGGATATGCTCATATTGAGGGAATAGATTTTGAAGAAACTTTTGCACCAGTGGCAAGGTTAGAGGTTATTATAATGTTTCTTGCATATGCAGTGTTTAAAAATTTCAAAGTGTTTCAGATGGATGTCAAATCTGCCTTCCTAAATGGGAATCTTGAAGAAGAGGTCTACATTGAGCAGCCTGAGGGGTTTATTCTCTCAAATATTAGTAACCATGTATGAAGATTGAAGAAAGCATTGTAGGGATTAAAACAAGCTCCCAGAGCTTGGTATGCAAGACTTGATAAGTACCTACAAGATCAAGGATTCAAGAGAGGATTTACTGATAGTAATCTTTACATCAAAATAGAAGGTGAGCATCAATTGATTATTGTGGTATATGTTGATGATATCATTTTTGAAGGAAATATTGAAAAGATGACAAAATAATTTTTTGATAAAATGCAAAAAGAATTTGAGATGTCTATGCTTGGAGAATTATAATTTTTCTTAGGGTTGCAAATATTTCAATCAAATAAATGAATTTTCATATCTCAAAGTAAATATGCTAAGAAAATGTTGAAGAAATTTGGTTTTGAGGATTGTGCACCAGTTGGCACACATATGTGTATAGGAAATAAGGTGAGCAAGGATGAAGATTCACCTATTATAGATTAATCTTTGTATAGATCTATGATTGGTAGTCTTTTATATTTGATAGCATTGAGACCAGACATCATGCATGCAGTAGGTATGGTTGCAAGATATCAGTCATCTCCAAGAGATAGTCATGTTCAGTTAGGGAAAAGAATACTCAGATATATAAAGGGGACATTGGATTATGAATTATGGTATCCCACAGGTGAAGATTTCACTTTAGTTGCTTATATAGATTCAGATTGGGCAGGGTGCTTAGATGACATAAAGAGTACAAGTGGATGAGCCTTCTTCCTTAGTGATAGCTTAGTATCATGGCTAAGCAAGAAATATAACTCAGTATCACTTTCTATAGCTAAAGCAGAATATATTGAAGTAGTATTGTGTTGTACTCAAGTACTTTAGATGGAGCAAACTTTGGAAGATATCAAGGTAAAGTATAATGAACCTATTTCCATTTTTTGTGATAATACAAGTGCTATAAATATTTCAAAAAATCTTGTAATGCATTCTAGAACAAAACATATTCCCATTAGATATCACTTCTTGAGAGAGCAGGTTGCAGATCAATAGGTTAAGATGGAATATATTAATACTACAGAGCAAATTGCAGATATTTTCACAAAGGCACTACCAAAAGACACATTTGAGTATCTGTGAGAGAATTTGGGAGTAATTTCCTTTACTTCCTGCCATTGAGGTTCAGCATCAGTTGAGGGGGAGCTAAGTGTTAGCTCTAAGTAGGCCCTTTGCCATTGATGTCAAAGGGGGAGAATAAAAAGTACAGGTACAGGTGCAAAAATAGATACAGGGAATAGGTACAGGTTGTTACAGTGAGGGGGAGTTACTGTATGTTTTTAGATGATAGTATGTGTAAGTGATAGGATGTGGCAGTTTCAGGATTGAGGTTGCCATCAATGACAAAGGGGGAGATTATTGGAAATATTTTCATTGATGTCAAAGGTCTAGCATTATTGGTGATAAAGTCCCCATTGCATTTAATGTTATTTGTAATAGATATATCTTGGCTAATGTGAGTTAATATTTATTTAATATTAACGAATATATTTTTGGTTTCATATGAGACAAAAGAAGGGCCCATGGAGAAGTCATAGAGCCACATGGTAAAGACAAAAGAAGGATGGGATACATTTTCCCATGAAGAGTCATCTTGGGGAATTCCAAGAGTCACCAAGTGAAGACAAAAGAGGAAGGGTGCAATTTCTCATGAAGGGACACTTTTAGGAATACGAAAAGTCACCAAGATGAGGACAAAAGAGGGAAAGACATTTTTGCTCATGGAGGGTCACCACATGACTTTTCAAAGGCAAGGATATGAAGGGTCACACAATTTTGGTGCCATTTTCTATGAGGATTGAAGGGCCACAAAGGGGGAAGGCCAAAGGTCATTTGGAAAGCTATAAATAAAGGCTTGAGAAGCCATTTGTAATATGGATTAGAGAGTTTGATTTGATATTGTATTATCTAGCTTAGAAGAGCATTTTGTGAGAGATGAATATGATTTGTATTTGTTATATCTAGCTTAGAAGAGCAAAGGTGAGAGAGAGGAAAGAGATGTTGTAATGAACTATCATTTGTTGAGATAGAAACATTGAGAGATAGTTGTGTGGTATACACAAAGGGGTTGGTGCTCATGAATAGTTACTGGGTTGGTGCTTGGCAAAGGGGTTGGTGCTCTTGTGGGTTGGTGCTTAGGAATTGTTGTTGGGTTGGTGCTCAGCAAAGGGGTTGGTGCTCATGAATAGTTATTGGGTTGGTGCTCAGCAAAGGGGTTGGTGCTCCTGTAAGTTGGTGCTTGCGAATATTGTTTGGGTTGGTGCTCATTCATATACCTAAGATTGTTTTCTTTGGTTTTTCCCACATTGGGTTTCCATGTTATATCTGGTGTCTCTCTTTTGTGTGGTGTTTATTGTTTTAGTTTTATTGCATATCTTGAATGTTTAATTAAGGGAAAGTTTTATAAGATATATGATATACTAATTTAGCCCCCCTCTCAGTATATTCCATACTTAACACTTTTATTTTACAAAAACTCAATACATCTATGAAATAAAACTACTTCTTACAACTACCCACCTTGTTAACCACCTTAACATGGACTTTATATACAAAACTATATTGTTCTTTGTCATTTCCTCATGACATATACATGAAACATCTTCACTAACACACCTAGATGTCTTGCATACATCAAAAATCCTCCTAACAATCTAACCCAATTTCAAAATTTCAAAATAGTGTTTTGGGTAAAAACACTCCCAAGCTAAGAACACATCACATAAGGACACTACAAGACTTCTAACACTCTCTTATGGTCTTGATTGGACCTTTGACACCAAACTAGGCCAAAATCATAACAAAACACATTGATTATATAAGCTTATTTTATGCCCCTACATCACTTTGTGTTGAGAAAAATTTTGGACTCTCTTGTTCATATTTCACCTCCTTATTTTGAACCATTTACAGGACACTTCTTCCATTTTATCGCTATTTACATTTCTTATTTACCATTGCATACTTATTTTGTTATCTAATCTTCTTAACCATTTTCTAGAAGATCTATTATTGGCAATTTTCATTTCCTTTATCCATTTTTATAGAATCAAATGGATTTTCTTCTCTCCTTAAGGATGAATATAATTATAGAAATTATTCTTCATGATTTTTCCACTTTTTTTTTAATTTATCAATATTTGCACCAGACTATATGTATTTACAATGTCTTCATAATAAAATTGTATGAGTGCATTTATGAATTTTATTTTTTAATATTTTACAAGATTATATTTTTTGTAGGTTAAACTTCATTTCTAAATTTAGTAAGGGATGTAGTAAAATTCTATGCATTTTTATGAGTCTTAGTTTTATCTCAAAACTGCTCACCCCCAACATGAGTGGACTCATGCCAAATTATTATATGTAACATTTCCCCCAGTGATGGTGGAGAGTATGGTTTGATTTAATTATGGGAAGATGGAATCTCTTGAACTTCTAGCTTCATCCATATGTACAATAACTATGTGACCGAATTCTATCATAAATCCCATGATGTGTCATATTATGAGTATTTGTGAGGATCATGTGATCTTGAGATACCTCCTCTTAATGAGTAAATTCAAAAGGAAGTTGATACATGGTGAGACAAGCTCAAAGTTAAAGAGACTTTACAATCTTAGGGTGCCCAAATCTATGCACATATGCACCTATTGAAAATTGGAGACTGGGCTTCCAAATAAGTTGTGTCCCTTATTCATTTTAGGTAGTCAATGGCCAATCAAAATTTGACATATTTTCATGACATTTTGAGATATTGTTTCTCTCATTAGTATGGTGTCTTTAAATCTCAACCATCTACCCAAACATGTAAGGATGTGATCACAAGGTGTCTACAAGTTGTTCCTTGTAAAATTGTTTAGGGTTAATGCATGGCCTATGATCATGTATTATATTTAGAAGAGCTTCATGAAGTGATTCAGTATATGATTATTGATAGGTTTCCTAGAATTGATGGTGTTCCTTTTTAATTATACCATTTTTTTTGGGATATTGTACATCCAAATTTACATAATTTTTATTTACATATTGTTCATTATAAATCCCTTTGAAATTTTATCAATGAAGGTAACATTAAGCTCATTCATAGGATGGGGACCGAAATATCATTACCAATCAACATCCAATTACCACTTTGAATGTATACTAAAATATATTTTCCAAATCCCTTACTCTCAGGGTGAGGTTATTATTACCTCTCATTATCCACATAGAATAAAATGGATTTACTCAAAATCAATACATCTTAGATATTGTTATTTTAGTTTTGAAATGGAAGGGATGGAATGGGATATATCCTCATAGAAAAATTCCTTATTCATCGAGATTTATTTTGAGAAGGAATATGAGAGAATTGACTGGCCATTTATCCTTGCATCTCTTTAAGATTTAGGGTTTAGGTCAAGATTTATGCAAAGTTAGTATTTTTTTCAATATGTTGGTGTTTGTAATTTAGTGCAATCTAAACTCTTTGTTATGGTCAAATCTATGAGGCAAGGCTTCCCACTTTCTCTTTGTTTGTTAATAGAAGGATTTAGTTAACTCTTTGCTTACAAGTTACACCTTTAGAGGTTTGATTAAATGAATTATTTTCCCTCAGTCATAGAATCAATAGTTAAATTATCATTTTACTATTGATTATGTATTCACCCTTGTTGAAAACAAGACATTTGTCAATAATTCCATGGAATGTCTAGACATATTTTGCCGAGCCTCTAAATCTACTATTTAGTAAAAGAAAAGAAAGCATTTGAAGCTTCTGATACTCATATTCCAAATTGGATTCAAATATTAAATTAGTATTATATTTATCCTAGATAACAATTAAATTTCTTGGTCATTCATTTTTATTTTTAGGAAACCCCCTTAGATATTTAGAACTATGTGGTGCAAAGGGTGGGTAAGAAAATAATGTTTTACATTGTTAAACCACTCTCCCTAATTGGTAAGTCTTAGGTTTTATTTAAGATCATTAAAATTAATCATGTATATTACTCTTCCTATTGATCACCATCGAAGGGTGCATATGCTAAACTTTAACATATTCTTAGATACTTTATTTGGGCCAAATTTGAATGCTCCAAAGTGTTTCATAGAGTTTCTTGGGATAATTGTTTCTAACCTAAAGAGATGGATGGCCTTGGCCATCTAAATATCAAAGTACAATGAACTTACCTATGTATTAAATGGATCATTTGTTCCCTTAAAGGAGATGAGGCTTGGAAAAATATGCTTCACCATTGCATTATTGAAGGCATCCCTTTAGCAAGACAACATGGAAAGGTCATAGTATTTAATCATTTCTACTCACCTAGGTTATTATCAAGATAAAGGGTTATTTTTTGGCTCAAAGTATATGAAAATATTGATATTTTATTAAATCTCACTTAGTCTAGGATGGAAATGATTTATATTGTGGCTATTTTAAAATTATCACTCCCTCTAGTGGTCTCCAGTGCTCTCCTATTATGGTGTTCCCTTTGCCACTGTTCCTTGGATTAAAATTATTTGAAGTTTAAAGAAAGGGTTAAAGGTGTTTTCAATTTTTTTACAAAAGGTCTCAAGAGTGAATATCTTGGGCTATCCTATGTGTTTGCCAATGACCTTGCTTTACATTTTGAAGTGACAAAAACCCTCCTAGATGAACATGTTAAAAAATTTGGTGTTCAAATACTTGTTAGTTGGTGGATTGATTAGAAGTGGCCTATTGAGATCCCCTTCCATCAGTATAAACCCTAAATTCATTATAAATTTATTTCCCCCAGAACATTCAATTATATTCTCTTGATGTTCTTTGGAAAGTTAATTATTATACAAAAACATGGGGGTGAAGGTTTGAATTTTTTTTTTATAAATATATTATTGAGCCCAAACATGCCCATTTGCTTTGGTGCATATTTATTTAAGGTTTATCCACTAGAAATAGACTTATCCATCTAAGTGTGGATGATTAATCCATTTTCCCCTTTTTATCAGCACCCTAAGACACATAATCATATTTTTGGGGGTCTTAAGCATGCTCACTTGGCTTGGAGGTGGATACATACACTTTTCTAACCATTTCACCCAAAATAATTCTCCTATAAAATGATGTTCTTAGTGAATTTGGCCAAGTTACTTGCACAATAAAATAAAATATGGTATATATTTTGTTCTAGGATTATTTTTCAACTATGGAAAGAAAGGAATAATTTTATTTTTAACAATTTAATTTTAGATGGTTGTTTTTTAATTACTAACAAGGTGCAAGTGATTCTAATTATCATTTTAAGATACAAGTGCATGAAAATAGTGTCTAAATATAAATCAAACACCTCCAAATTTTGTTGGATGACTAGTGAAGTGCCCCCTGTATAGTTTTTTGATTCCCTCCTGACTCTCCTCATCAACGATCTCCCTCTTAGGGTAGTGGTTTTGGAGCTCATGGTAGGTATCATTCATGTAGTAGGTGTTGAAGTGGTTTGTTATATTTGTGGTGATCATAACTAGTGAATACCTTTCATAATGGAATATTTGAAAATACTTGTGGGTGGAGGGATCTAAGATAAAGAAAGTTTCCTTTACTAGCATTAGCCATTTTCTCACCTAGGCAAGGGCCAGTGAATGAATAAAATAAGGACAATAAAAATGAAGGGTGGGATATACTACCTGATACTATATATTTCCCATTGGTAGTGGTTAGTGTTGGGTTGATAAAATAGATGAACCTATGATACCATCAACTTAGGTGATTGCTCATGTTTCCTAGTTCTTGTGTTATGTTATCATGGTGCCCCTTAGGCTTTACATTGTGTCTATTTTGAGTTTTATTAAAAAAATTATTGAAAAGTTGTTATTATACACTATATTTTAAAATTTTAAGTTTCCTTAAGCTTTATCTTAATCTTTAAGCTCAATTTGACTCAAATAAGAGTGATACCATACCACTAATTTTTTTTGTAAGAATGGAATTGTATAATTTTTATTATTAATATATAATGCTTTTTAATCTAATAAATGAATATTTTTAATGAAACAAAATAATTTTTATATAAAAATAATACATGACCATAAAATGTGTTATTTCTTTGTGAGGAATTCAATAAGAGAGCATATTGGATCCAAGTGTGAAGCATTTAAGGACCATTAACCAAAAACTCCTATAGATTTTAGTTAATATGTTTTATAATATGGCCATTATGGTTACCTACAAGAATAGATTCAATGTGCAAGAAACTAAGAACATTATTTATTCAATAATTTTTGGGTTTATTCTGGTTTACCAACATCCATTGTGTTTGACTATGACCTGTGGTTTGTCAATCAATTATATAAATATTTCAAAGGTATGATGGATACATAATTAGACTGGTCAAAAAACATTATCCCAAAAAATGGACAAACAAAAGTTTTAAACTACACACTTGATCATTTATTGCACATGTACAACAATGCATAGTCATGTACTTGGGATGAGAAACTACTTTACATTCAACATGGCTATAATAGAGCTTCACACAACTCTATAGGTAATTGTCCATTTTTGACATGTCTTGGGTTATAACTAGTGTCACCTTTAGACATATCCTACCACACACCATACATAATTCAGTTGTACACATAGGAAGATGAAGTGGATAAGGCACAAAATTATATGCAACACATTCAAGGTGTTCACCACTAGCTTTAATGGATACCCTCACACCAACAACCAAAGTATCAAGAATGCCATGATACACACCACACATATCATGAGTTAAATGTGGGTGAAAAGGTTTAATTTCATCTTCAAAATAAACACTTTAATGGTCCACACCATAAAATCAAGCCTTTGTGCTATGGTCAAACCATATTATGTGTAATTAGAGAGAACATGTTTATTCCTTAATTTTTAGTAATTGGGTTTATATCTAGTCTTCAATGTGGAATTCCTCAAGCCTTAATTCCCACCTTTGCATGAGATAAAAAACATTCAAGATCCTTTAGACTTAGATCCTCAACACTGACACCCAAAACCAAAGGATTAGATTGTTAAAGTGACAAAAATAACTATCTACCAAGGAACACATAAATTATTTTGAGTAGTCAAGGTTGATCAATACATTAATCAAGATAAGTGGTACAACCTTAATCAAATTTAGGTTCAATTCCCACAATTGCCTAAAGACACAATGGGGACCATTGATTCCAAAGAAAGGGTGATTGATCTATGCATAGCTTCCATATGGGTATACACACTCCTCAAAATAAACTTGAGATCTCTTGTTATTTTATTATTTCATAACATTCACAACACATTGACACATGTTATATACAACCATGACACTATGTACGTGACTACAAAACTCACACCCTGTGCACCACATTAGAGTATCTTGCATCACTTTTTAAAGCCTCACAGTAACCTATGTGCTACTACAGTGCCATGCAGACTCCTATGTAGGTCCCTTACACTCAGTAATTATATTGACACTCAAAATTCATGTGTCAGATCCTTGATACCATGTGGCATTTCAGGTGGCACATTTTAGGTATACACCATGTCATAGAACCTATAAGTAATACCCATATAATTGGAAGTCCAATTAGCATACTTGCAAGAAAGCCAAATGTCACTTAGTTAAAATATGAACTACCATATCTTTTGTATTTATTGTTTTTTTAATCACCTTCTTGAAATGATGTATATATTGTAACCATATGACCCATAAAGGATCAAAGATAATAAAATTCACACATGTAGATATGAGATTGTTAGCATGATTTAACTATCTATCATGTCACACAAATATATATCTCATGTTATATCTTGGAAAATTAGAGGAAGGGTTTTCCCCTTATGAACTTGCATTCCTAACCTTGTTGTAATTTATACACATATGCACTTTTTCCTATTATTTCCATTGAATATAAGGTGTACCATTCTACAAATACTTTCACTTTTAAATGTGTGTGTGATTTAATTTTTTTAAATATTACCTTTGTTCATTCTAAAACCTCTATCTTGCCATCAAGTAAAATGCTGACCACAAAAACATCATCTTGGGCCCCATGGTGTGAATCACTACCTATCTTATTTTCAATGCATAATAAATTGTTAGACATTTCTCTTAGCCTGATGGATGTGGTATTCACATTTTGTGTGATGTTTTCCATTCCAATACCAAATAATTTTTCAACCCTCACTAATATGATATTTAAATGTGAATCCCTTAGTTTGCAATGTTTTAATCATACACATCTTCTATATAATAACAATAATGGGAGTGAATATTTTATAATACTCCTTTGATAGTCTCAAAATATCCAAATCCCCACCCATAGGTCAATACCTAGCCTAACATATGGCCTATTATCAATAAACTAATCCAAGTGATTCCCAATAAGAAGGTATGACCCCAACATGGCTCTCCATTATATAAAACCACTTGTTTAATATTTCGTTGGAGACCTAATTCACTCTTCAATGTTGAGGGGTATTGCATACTTTTGTCTCATGATATATTTATATAAGATATTTAAATTGATCATTATCCACATATATTTTGTACCCAATAAAGTAGTAAAATTATTTAATTCTTTTATCCCCCATCCACCCTCTCTCTTTGGTTGAGCAATCATTTTCCATTTGACATGGTGAATTGATTGCTCCTTACTCTTTCTATACCATAGGCCTCTGAAGAATTTTTTTTAACCTTGATTAAATATACTTTGGAATGATAGAGAGGGACATATAAAATAATAATGTAGACTCTATAAGACTTTTGATAAAATTAAGACTACCCCTTAAAGAGATCGATCTATTTTACCAAAAAATAATTTTTTTCTCTATTTTCTCATTAATCCACATCCAATCTTTTAATGAGTAGTCAATTTTATTTTAGATCATAGCCAAGATGCTTTACACTTTCATTAACATATTTTATTTATAAGGAGATATTTTATTTGACTATTTTAACCATAGGAACATCTAATCTATCGAAACACATAGTTGGATTTTGTTGATTGATTAACATGCATGTCATTATGATATATATGTTTACAATTCTCCTTATAAAACTTTATTCTCTAATATTACCATTGCCAAATAATAAAGGGTGGGTAATGTTAAGACCTATTAACACTTGAATATCCTTAAAACCCTAATCACCCATCAAACCTTTTAGGATCCTACTCAAAACTTTAGCAATAATAAGAAATAATAGAGTAGACACAGGGCATCCCCATTTTAGTCCTATGTGAGGATGAAAGAATATTAAAAAATCACCATTAACAAGAACTACATATGATAAAAAATTATAGTAACCCTTGATTAAATTAACAATGCTTATATCAAGACTGATATATAGCATTTAAAACCTTAGAAATGTTTAATCCACCCTATCATAGGCCTTGGATAGATATAAATTTGTGATAAAATAGGGAGGATTTTTTTTTCAAAAAATGAAATGGAGGGATTCTTGGGCCACTCCAATGGAATATTTTATTTGTATTCCTTCCATTAATTCAAATATTTAGAAATGACATTAGAATAATAAGCTTGAATCATCTAGCAATATCATTGGTTATAATTTAATATAAATAGATAGAGAGAGATGAATCTAAATGAATCATATGTCAAAGGTTGATTTTTTTGGGAATGGTGGAAAGGAATATTGAGTTAATAGGCCTTAAAATATTACCTCTCCTTTAATATTCCTCAACTACCATTAAATGATCCTTCACTAAAACATCATAGAAGCTTTTATAAAACTCAACTAGCCATCCATATGACCCAGGGGATTTATCATTCTAAAAATAATCCAAGGAATCCTTTAAATCATCGTCAACCACATGAACAAAGAGTAAATCATTATGTTCATCAAATATTAACCTATCAAAATTTGAGAGGGTTAAGAAGAATTCTATAATATTATGCTTACTAAGGCCCTAGAATATGCCTTTGAAGTTATAAATAATTGTCTTGGTTATCTCTTAAAATCAAGTTTTTATCCTAATATCCTTGTATTGAATATCTCAGAAAGTGTTTTGAGTTTGTATAGCCTATGAAAATTGAAAAAAACACTTAGTATTTTCATCTCCTTATTTAAGTTGGATTGCCTTGATATTTTATCTCCACTTATATTCCTCCCATGTTAATAATCTACTTATTTCCATTTCTAATAAATAGATTACCACTTTAATTTTTTTGAGACCATCCCCTATTTAGGAGTTCCATAAATCACTTCCAAATTATCTTTTATGTCTAATAGCTTACTTTCATTTTGTGTATTATGGGCCTTTATCTGATCCTTACATATTGCTTGATTTTTTTGAGATTGTCATGGAAGGCATCTAGAGCACTCCTACCCACCATGGGGTTGAAAGCAGCTCATTCATTAAATATCATCTTTCTTGAATTCCTCAATCACAATCTTGAACCAATAATTTTTTTTATAATGAATAATAAGGGAAGAGGGGTCCTTACCCCATGGTAAAAAAGTATTTGATAAGAATATTAGAATAAGAAAGACATAAAATGTATCTAAGAGAACAAAAGGACACAATCAAAATTTTCTAAAATCTAAACAAACACAAAGTAACCAAGCCACCATACAAGTATGATCACCATAGATCAAAGGACCAAGTCCACTCCATAAGATAACATTTAACTAAAATCTTAAAACTCAAAATAGAGAAAACCATGAGAACATGGTGGAAGATTTACAAGGAATAAAGCTCTACATTTGGCATGTTGATCCTCAAACCTCTTGAATTGCATCCCCATAAAAAGCATAGAAACTTGAGAACTTGAATGACAATAATGTTATTGGATCCAATTATAACAATTGATAACTTCCATAACCCAAATGTGAAAAATATTTACTTGAAAATCTTTTTTGGAGTCTTCTAAGGAACTTAGAATTGTCATTAAACTCAGAAAGAAAGTGGGGATGCAAAATTTGAAGCTGATAAGACAATAAAAATTGCCACAATCCTCATAATCTCAATTGGGAAGTTGAGTGAAAGTCAATAATTTATTAATAAGTTACTTGCATTATTCCCAAGTAGGGTGACCTTTGTAGAACTAATTTTTGTTAGGAAGAAGGTAAAAAGTCCTAAAGTCTTCCAAGAAATTTGCTAAAGAATTAGTTTCATAATAGTTATGGGAGAAATAAATAATTTTAAAGAAAGGAATGACTCAAAATATAACTTGAATGATTGAATTGAGTTACCAGTGGTCATTTTTACTTGCTTTGACAACATTGATGGAAAAAAATCACCTTCAACATTTAATTTTTTGAAATTCGAGTCAACAACGATTCTCAAGTCTCTGGGAAGAGTTTTAACTTTAGCCAAATTATTTGATACCCATATTTTAAATGCATAACATGAATTCACTTGTCTAATATTATTTTTGAAGATGCTTCCATTTCTTGAGAGACATGGATTTCCTTTAGAAGTTCCATCAAAGTTAAGCTTAACAAATTTGTTGCTCGGGGGTTTCCAAGATTCCATCAACCTTTGGTTGCTTTGATAAGGAAGATTGGAGTTATTTTCCAATTATTTCCATTTTAAGATAATTTGACAGTCCTCTCCCATGATCTTATTTTTTGGGTGCAAGAATTTTGCCTTAAAAACCTTTTGACGAAGCATCTCTATTTTAATAGTTAAGAGGTCTTATAAGAGAATCAAATTTATAAAGACTCTATTATTTTTTTCTCACCATAAACTCCATATATTTAGATATAGGGCCATTGCCTAAATTTGTCTAACTCAATCCCCACCCTCCTTGATCCAATTGATTACTAATTCCTGAATAAGACCCTCAGCCACCCAAAATATGTTCATTTTATGAAATAACTAGGACCAAATTCTATAGGCAAAGTTACAATGGAGGAGGATATAGTCCAGGGATTCAAAAGTATCCCTGCAGAAGACACACCAAGAGGTCCACTAAAATCTAATCCTTTAAATTATGTCCTAGAAAAGAGATTTCTTAATTATGGTTATCCACAACTTTATGTTAGCCATATGAATCCCCCTAGGGATCCATAATTTTTACACTGACCATATTGGGAGATTGACATGAGAGATTAACTTATTATAGCCTCGTTTCAAAAAATAATTAATTAAAGGGTCTCAATTCCATTTAATAATATTTTTATCCTTTGAATTGTTGATATGATGAGAATTCAAGAATTTGTTGAAAGAAATGAGAAGATTAGTGGGATGATTAGTAGCCATAAGAATCAGGTTTTTCAAAATTATTTGAAGGTCCCAAACACATTTATTTTCATCCCAATAATGGTAAGCTAGGGCCCATAGGTTTGATAAGTAATCTTATATAATGTTGACGTAAGGAAGATTGTAGAGGGGACCCACATTAGACCAAGCATCCTTCTAGATATTGATAGACCCCCCCATTATTTATCTCCTAGCAGAGGGAATTAGAAATTAAGGATCTACATTTACCAAGGATATTATAGATGTGTGACCCATACCTATAGTGATATGTGGTAAAAATATGGGTAGGATCCTTGACATTATCAAGGTACTTTTTTCACAACAAGATAATCCAAAATTTGTATTTGTCTTGATAATTTCTTTGTAGAAGTTTGGCTCATAGAGTTTGATTCATCATGAAAAAATTATTGATCCTAGCACCCCATTTTGATTTAGGCATGCAGAGCTCTTCCCATTTCATTAATTCAATTTTAATATGCTTGATAAGGCCATTCCATAAAATGTTTTTCATGATTTTGGTTAATCTAGGCTTCATACTAATTGGGGCTCCTAATACTGACATTATGTAGACCAAAATAAAATAAATGAATGATTGTATTAATTATATTTTCCATACCCAAGAGATCCATTTACCTTTCCAATAAGCCAGTTTATTTTAAAAGGTGGTAGTCATATTTTCCTAGAATTCCTTATTTTGATCAACCATCAAAGAGATGGGGCGGGGCAGAGTATTTTCTAGGAAGAGAACCTTTGGGGAAGCCAAGGATTTGATTAATTTTGTTTTATCTAGGCAAATAAGTATGGAATAAAAATATGCTTGATTTTAAGACATTAACCACCTGGACCAAAGCTCATTGATACCATTCAATAATTTTATTTAGTATTATAGCTTTCTAATTATGAGTTGGGTTACCCAAAATTGTATTGTCTTCAAATTTCCCATGAAAAAAGTTTACATTCTTGATAAATTTGATTTCACTAATGAGATTCAAATATTTAGCCTTTGAGAAAGTTCTACCCAAAGCCTCAACCATGATGATGAAAAGGTAAGACAAGATAGTATCTCCCTAGTGGAGACCTCTTGAGGCATTGAAAAACCCGTTGGAACTCCATTTATAAGTATTGAAAACATGGGATTAGAGACAAAATATTTAATTTAGTCACTCCTGCCCTCAAATAATCCAAACTTCTTCAATATTTTGAGAAGAAATTTTTATTTTACCCTATAATAAGCTTTACTTATATCAATTGTGATGATCAGAATCTCTTTCTTCTTCAAATTTGTGGAATGGATCAACTAGTGCATAATTATAACACCATATAAGATTAGTCTATTTTGGATAAAATCACCTTGTTGTTCAAAAATGATGGGATGAAAGATAATTTGAAGATAGTTAGCCATGGCCTTTGACATTATTTTGTAGATGGTATTATAAAGAGTTATTAGTCTAAATCTATCTATAGAATTTTCATTATCTTTATTAGGGATCAAAGTAAGGAAGGTGCATTTGAAATCCTTCCAAAATTTTCTCAATGATATTATTTTTAGATTTCTTAGGGATCATAGTCACTTCCTTCAATTTTTTGGAATAGATTAACTATTACATAATTACAACACCATCTAAGATTAGTCTATTTTGGACAAAATTACCTTGTTATTAAAAAATGGTGATAGGTAGGACAATTTGAAGATAGTTAGCCATGACCTTTGACATTATTATGTAGATGGTATTACAAAGGGATATTGGTTTGAAGTTGTCTATAAAATTCACATTAGATTTGTTATCCCAATCAAAGAAACGAAGGTACAATTGAAATCCTTTAGGGCTTTTCTTGATGATATGGATTTGTTAAAAACTTTAAGGATATCTTTTTTAATAATTTCCCAAAAATGTTTAAAAAAACCCAAATGGAATTCATTTGGGATACATATTTGTAATTTTCCATGTTCTATAGTGTTGTCTAAATTTCTTCTTTTGTAAAATGCCTCATTAATTTTACATTTTGATTTTCACCAATTGTAATTGGAATAGGATTCAAAAAAAAAATATTCCAAGATAAAATTAGGGGGGAAAATCTTTGAGGATATTTTTAAATAAATTGACTGTGTCATTTTTTATCACATCCAAATATTTTGAGTAAATACCATTACAAGTTTTGAGCTTCAATTAGGGTAAATTTTAGCAGTGAATATTCGTTAATTCATGAATATTCTAGTTTGGGAAATTTGAATTTGGTGATTTTTTTCAAGTACAACATATGACCCATTCACTTAAAATTTTAGGATGTTATTTTTTATGGGTCAACTTGCTAATGATTTACAATAATTATGGGGTTATCTATTTAATTATCACTATATATATAGTACATAAGTTCCTAGAGGTCACCAACTTACCACCAAAGTATCTTTATCACATTGTGAAGATCTTGAGACTTGAGGTCAAAATACATTGCATGACTATTTTCAGTAACAACTAAACTATTCAACAAAAATACACCACCTAAAAATAACATGATGCTTGACATCACTATGTTACATGATGGTAATCTAATGCTCAATAACACTATGTTTCATGATGGTAAATTGATGCTCGATAGCATTATGTCATGTGATCGTAACTTGATGCTCGACAACACTATGTCACATGATCATAACCTAGCACCCAAAAGTACTATGTTATATTATCATAACTTGACACCCAATAACATTTTGTCATATGATAGTAACATGATGTCTGATAGCACTATATCACACAATAGTATCCTATCCTCTGATAGCACTATGCTTTATGACAATAGCCAGATGCCCAATAGTAGACTGAAACCTGATAGCACTAAATCACCTAGAAACAAAATTTTTGACAAAACCATTTTGACTTATCGATAGCATTATGTCACTCAAAAAAATCCTACCTTAGATACTATGGCATTAAGAGGTAATGATAAGGGTAAATCACCATAGCAAATACTAGGAAAATACAACATACTATCTTATTTTATAAATCTAGGAAAGAAGATTGTGTAAACAACATGCACTATAAATATAGGTAATTCTAAAACTTTTTTAAATATATCAGTTAATTTTTTTTTTGATTTTATAATAATTACAAAACCATTTCAATACAAAAATTGACATGGATAATGACACTATTTCATTATAAATAATTAATTCTGATAACTTCTCACTACTCAAAGATTTTATTAATGGCATGCCACCCCTATAAGACACTCCTCTGGGCACTTCACAAGAGAATTGTAGTTCTCTTTAGACACCAATTTTTGTTTAAAATTCCACTTAAAAAGGAAGAGAAGTACATGGACAATAGGAAGGTCTTTTCAAGTTGACTAGGATGCAAAATATCTAACTAAAAAACCTGTAGAACCAAAAAATAGTAATGAGCCTCCAACAGAATGTAGATGTACACTTTTTAGTTCAAAACTTGGAAAAGAACATAGAAAGCAACTTAAATTGGACACAATTGAGAAACATTATGAAAAAATATATACATCCATGAAGTACCTAGATGGATAGATATTAAGAACACACAGATAGAAAAATGGAAAAGAATGCATGCATGTAAGATATGCACATGAATATGAAAATGATTAGAGATGACAAAAACATCTTGTTGAGAAAGGGGGAGCAATCAAGGTGCAATTTGGAAAAGTTATGCAGTCTAATATTAAGGAAAAATATGTACAATTATCTACTATTTTCCAGATTTTAAAAAAGGGCAGACACATTTTTGATTTTCTAAATTACAAAATTTTGTTTCAACATAATGGGTTTTTGGATATTCCATAGTCACATTGGTCAGATAACAATGCTTGGGAAATGGCAAAATGTCTAGCCATTGTTGAGAAGGAAGATTTTAAATAAAATGTTAAGAGATCATTGTTTATCTCACTATCTATCAATGAGGTCACTGCAGTTGACAACACAACATGGGTTTGCATACATGTGTATACTTTTGAAAACTATTCAAGGCAACCTCATCTTTTAGCTATCCATAAAATGGTAAAAAATTACAATGTAGAAAACCTTCATAAATTGGTTGTATGAAATTTAGGAGAGAGTTATGATGGATGATTATGCCATAGCTACAAAGCTGGTATATTTTGGCACTGATGGTGTATCAGTGATTTAGGGGCATAAAAGTGGTCTTTGTGTTCACCTTCAAATAATAGTTTCTCTCTTTGTGATTCTAATTCATTGCATGGCTCATAGGATGAATTTTGCATACAAAATTATTAGCACATTTAGTAATATCTTAAAAGTGGAAGATCTTATTCATGACTTACATACTTACATGTTAAGTAGCCCAAAAAGATTTATAGAGTTCCAAAAAAATTCAATTAGGGTGATAGATGGAAAAAAACTACTGAAAGATGTTGAAACCAAATGGATTTCCATGTATGAACATGCATGCATAATTATTGAAGAATGTCCATCTTTGATAGTTTTTATGTATAACTATCACAAGGAAGTTGACAAAGCAAAAGATTTTTTGTGTTATTAAATAGATCTCAAAACTTTACTCACATTATGTAGTAGTTTGTCATGTTAAAGGAAATCAACGATTTAATGAAACATGCCCAAGATATATCTATCTATATTATTGACTTCATACATTTGAGGAAATGTTTATGTCAATGTTAAGATGTATTATACACATTGAATGAAAGCTTTCACAGACCTATTTTTAGAACATGTTAAATTTTGATAGATTTTCAAAATCTAGAGAGTTATTTGAAATTCAATATACATGATCATCTTTGTGTCATGATAAATGACATTAAGATCCCAATGCACACATGCTCTAGAAGACTTGAAGTTGTGGGAGTTGAACCTAAAGATGTACATATGGCATGTGTACTATATGATGTTATTTTATCTAAAACATGAATGAAATTAATAAAAGTCTAACAAAGTTTATCCATTGAAATCAGAGAACATTTTCAAAGGGATGAGTTGTTGGAGGGCATGGGATTTGTGAATCCCATTTCTAGAACAATGTTAACATTAAAGAATAGATCAATAGTTTATTTCACAAATACATGGGTACAATTATTATGAATTTTTATAAATCTATAGATGTGAATGGAGTTCAAATTAATGGTATTTTAAATAAATAATTATTGACATCTTAGTCAATGAAATTTGGGATTACAATGATGGATCAATTTCAGTGTTTAAGTGACCCAATAAGAAATGGTGCCATTACACATCTATGGAAAAAACCTGTACCTAAGTAGCATCTTACAAGAAACTATTAATGAATACTTCAGATTAAATGAACTTGTTCAAATAATGATTTTAGGTTCTATGGAAGATGAGCAATTGTTTAATGTATTATCCTTCATAAAGTCAAAACTTAGAAATAGATTGGATAAAAATATAGAAACTTGCTTAAGACTATATGTTTCATGTTATTCTATGGACAAGTTTCCTTATGACATAGTATTGGAAATGTGGAGTTATCTAGCTAAAATAAGAGGCATGAGTAATATAGCTACCAATAAATAGAATGTGAATACCGAGATTGAATATATAACTAGTATGGTAGATGCAAATCACACTTATGATGAGCAAGTTTCTCAAAGATTGTTTTATCAACTCAACATTTAGTTTGATAAGTATAGTAATTACTATTTTTTAAAATATTTCATATTATTTCATCTTTAAATATATTAAATTCTATAATCCATTTCCTGCATGTAAACTTGTAAACCTACCATAATTATGTAATTTATTTATGAAATAATTCATATTCTTTCATCTTCCCAATTTAAATATGTAGACATCCAATTCCTAACACCATTTATGTTGAAATTGTCAATCTTACTCGAATTGCACTCAAGTACACATATTAGGTCAAAATCCATAAAATGCCCTAAATGGTTCGAACTTGTTTGATGAGATTAGAATATGGCTCATTATTGACATGTTATTTCCCTCAATTCATCTCTTGAATGATATTATCTTATGAAAATATTAGATTTTTAGATAACTATTACATGGAAAATAGATATTTGTCTTGTTTATATTAAACCAAAGATTAAACCTTTACTTTGTCATTAATGTCTAATACATAGCATGTTTTATTGATTTCTATTGTGAAGAATGCTCAAAAAGAAGACACAGGTGATGTATAGTGAACGTTCAATTTTGATCTCCATCCAGCAGAACTACTAACTCTGTAGGCTTGCTTCTATGGACTCAATCGGCTTGTTTCTATAGACTATGTAGGCTTGTTTCTATGGACTCTACAGGCTTGTTTCTATAGACTTTATAGGCTTATTTTTACAAACTCCACAAGATTGTTTATACGGACTCCGCATGCTTATTTATACGGACTCCATAGGCTCATTCCTTCCAATTCTGTAGGGTCAATTCTATGGATTCTATAAGGATGAAGCTACAAATAGGGAAGTTGGCAGCTAGATAAGATAAGAGAGAATCATTCCAGCTGGAATCAAATAAGGAAAATAACCACCTATTTTTTTAGGATTTGCTTTTGATAAAGTGGTATATATATTTAGATTTTAGGACTATTATAGGATAGGATATCTATTTCATCAGATTAATTGGATCTCTTAAAAATCCAATATCCTATCTTTGGATGAATGGATCAACCAAAGAATCCTATTTCTTTGCATCCTAGTTTGAGTTGATTTTCATCATTGAAAAGATATATATTATATATCATATGATAGAGATCAGAGAATAGAGGAAAATATTTGTGCAATCATATTATAGGTTTTAGCCAGATTGTAATCATTTCGGTTTTATGAATTATCACTTCAATTTCTAGCATTGATTAATCTTTGTTCTTGAGTCTGAGAGGAGCAAGGGCCCTCTCTCCTTGGAACCAAGAACTTCGTATAGTATTTATGTTATGTTTTATTAATTTTTTGTTATAACTAATTAGAATCTTGTTAATTTTTACATTTATTCATAAAAAACATCAAAACAAATTCACAGTTTAAAAGGCATTTTCTTATTCCAAAATCATTTCCTTTCTAAGCAAAGTGTGTTTTATTTTATAGCAGAAATGTGAAGTAAATTTCCTTTTGTTAGTTAGGAGTGTGAATTTATTTTCCACGCAAGCGTAAATAGGAGTGTGATTTTTTACTTTCAAGCAAAAGAGTGGATTGATTTGATTTCTTTCTTTTTATCAAAAGAGTGAATCAAGTAGTTTAGGACATATTTATTTATTTAGTCAAAGTTAGAATAGGACAATCAAACACCCCCATGAGTAGCCTTCTAGATCTACCATCCTATACTTTACTGCAGACAGCTTTGGACACCAACCCTGGTTGATAAGACATCAATTAAATATTGATTAAATGAGGATTTAAATGACACTCATCATTTTTGGTGCCATTATCGGGGACACAAGGTGTTAGTAAGGTAATAATTATTGGTCTAGATTGAAAAATAAAAAACATTGTAAAAACACATAAAATCTCATAAAAATTCAATAAATTGATGTACCATCCTAGAGATTCTAAAGGATGATTCATTCCAAAATTTTCACCAAGAACACAAGTTGACACTCCTTCAACATCTCTGAGTAGTGAACCAGAAGTTACAAGTGAAACCTATCTACAAGAATCTTCAGAAACTTGGATAGAAACTAGGCCATTGCCACAAACAAGCCCCATAGGACAAATTCCTCAAGATCAATCTCTTGCAAGAAGACATTATTTAGAAATTGCCAAGAACTTAGAAGAAGCATTTCAAAAATCCATAGATGAATAAAATTTTGAGAAATTTAAACAACCCATAACTAATACCACAAATATTCAGTGGGAAGATCATCCCAATTTTGAAACATCATTAGAAGAAAAAAATATGGCTTTCTAACAAAATCCACAAAATCAACAACTTGCACAACCAGGAAGGACTTTTTTCTTTCTTATTGTTGTAAATATTAATGATCAAACCCCCATGAAAAATATTTCACCAGCTAATATGCCAAATTTTTGGGGAAGATTTATAGAAGATCCTGATCAATTCCTATTTGAGTTTAAGGTGCTATGTCAAACCTATGATTACATAACAGATAGCTATAAATTAAAACTATTTCCCTCTACACTTAAAGATCTAGCTATGAAATGGTTCATGGGTTTACCTGGTGATTCTATTAGAACATGGGATGACATGGAAATAGAATTTTTGAACAAGTACCAAGATTACTACTGAGTGCGAGAAAGAAAATAAGATTTATTCAAAATAAAATAGAATGAGGATGAATCTTTAGAGGATTATTTGGATAGATTCATGTTCACTCATAAAAGAAGCAATTATCCACTCACTGAAGAAGTTCAAAAATTGTTTTTCTTGAAAGGGTTAGATGAAGATACTAGAGATGCCTTAAATCTAATGGGAGGTGGAGATATAAATAAGTATGCTTTTGATCAGATTTCTAAGCTTTGTACCAACTACTCTTGAACAAAACCTAGAATTAGGAAAGGAAGGTTTGGCAAATCTAATGAAGTGGATAAGCTAATGGAAGAATTTTCTAATCTAAAAATAGATATTTTAGTTACACTAAATAGTACTTTGGATGGCCTTCAAGCTAAGGCAAATGCAATAAAACCCTTAACAATCTACTATCCTAAGTGTAGATAGAAACACTCTCTTAGAGACTGCCCCCTAATTAGAACTAATGTTTCATCGTGTGGGATATGTAATGCAATAGATCATGATACCAATCATTACACCCTTCTGCTTGTTTTAAATAATCAAATGAAAACACAAGTCTAGTCCACTGAAGAAGTAAATTATATCTAGAGATAAAACTTTGCCCTAAAAAACTAGGCTCAAGGTTAGTTTAATGCAAAAAACCCAATTAATCCATGGATGGCACCATGGAATGTTTTAGTTCCTTTACCTTTTTGGAATCAACCCTAAATTCCATCAATCCAAAATTCATGGGCAGGACAAGATTGGATACCAACACCTCCATGGATGATGCCAGAATGATAGCAATAATGGGTACCACAGAAGCAATGGATACCATAGCCACATCAACAATAGAATCAGCCATGGAACCATAGCCAAAATTCACCCAACCAAGAAGACCACTTCAACAAAAAACTATTATGCCACCCCTAGTTATTCATCAATAAGGACAAATCAATCAAACCTCAATGCCTACACAACCAATAGCAAATCCAAAAATTAAACAACTAGCACCTATTTATGTCAATGAATAGGAAGAGACAATCAATGTTGGAGCTATTGAGTGTTTGAACATAAACTTAAGATCAGGGAAAACCATACAAAAACCTCCAGTTCTCCTTTCTGAGATACCTGATGAAAAATAAAAAATAGACTCAATCTCAATTAAATATTAGAGAGGCTGAAATCAAAATGAGCCCTAAAGAAAACAAAGAAAAGATTACTACCCCAATAGTTCCTTTTCCCAAAAGATTAAAATAAATTGGTATTAAACTAGAATCAAACTTAGTCCATGAGTTGCAAAAGATCAATATTGAGGTACCCCTTCTACAAGCTATTAGGGATATACCTAAATTAAACAAGATCATACAAAACCTTTGTATCAAGACACTTGGGAGGAAAGAAAATATCTAAGAACCATTCATGTTGATGGAAAAGTTATTGATTTATTAGTAGGATAACTATTAGATCCAAAATAAGCAGATCTAGGAAGCCCAGTGATCACAGTCACAATTAGAGGAAAATAAATTTTTAACATCTTGGTATATTTGGGAGCAAAAATTAATGTTATGACAACTGATACTCTGCATACATTGTCTCTTATGAGAATGCAACCCACAACTACCATTCTTCAAATGGCAGACCAATCTGTAACTAAACTAGAAGGGACTGTAGAACATGTTGAGGTACTAATAAGTCTTGGGAATATCCAGTAGATTTCATGGTCTAGTAACCTAAAACAAAGAATCTAGGATATCCCATAATCTTAGGTAGACCATGGTTGGCTACTTTAGTGGCATTAATTGATTGTAGGTTAGGAAATATGACCATTTATAATGGGTTAAAATCCAAATGCATCTCTTTGTATCCTCCTGCAAAACCATCAAAAAATTGCATACAAGAACTTTAGGTGGATGAATCAGACAACACATTAAAAAAAAATTCCTCATTAGCTATGATCATAGTTAAAAAACAATTGGAAGAATTAAATGGAGACATATACCTAGAATCTATGAACTCTACGAGTCTAAAATCTACAGACTCTACCAGTCTGAAAGCTACAAACTCTACCAGTCTGAAAGCTACAGATTCAACCTGTCAAGAAACTATGGACTACCTTAGTTTAGGATTCTTGGGTCTGATAGAATATTCTAAAACCTCAACTTCTACTTCTATTATTTTCTCATTATATGATCATAGATTGATTCAGGAAAGTGGGTGGAAATTGGTAGAATAATAGCAAACTCATTTCTTAGATGCATTCCATTGTTCTTTAGAAAGACTAATTCCTCCTGGAAAAGAGTTTGTTGATAATGTAAACATATTTTATAAGCTACTTCCTCATCCATGTCCTTTGAACTCATTGATTAGTGAATTCAAGCAAATAAAATCCAACTACCTAGGTACAAAACCAATCATGGTATTACCTAGAAAGATTTTGAATATCAATAGTTGGTTAATAAATGAAGAGGAAGATCAACTCTTTGAAGTACTAGAAAGACATACCAAGGCTTTTGCTTGGGATTATACTGACATGAAGGGAATTCACCCCAGTATATGCACTCATCACATTTACATAGAATCTATCAAATCGATCAGACAACCATAAAGAAAAATAAATCTAGCATTAAAGGAGATAGTAAAAATAGAGATCTAAAATTTGTTGGAAGTTGGGTTTATTCACCCCATCTCAGATAACTAGTGGGTTTCACCTCTAGTAATTGTGCCCAGAAAAATGGAAAATTAAGGGTATGTGTAGATTATAAATAATTGAACAAAGCAACACTAAGAGATTACTTTCCTTTACCTTTCATTGATCAAGTTCTTGACAACTTGGAATGAAAAAAAAAATTCTTTCTTGGATGGGTTTAGTGGGTATAACCAAATAATGGTAGTAACTAAAGATCAAGATAAAACCACATTTACTTGCTCTTGGGGAACTTTTGCTTACCGAGTACTTCCATTTGGACTCTATAATGCTCCAACAACCTTCCAAAGAGTAGTTCTAGATATATTCTCTAACCTTATAAATGATTATGTTGAAGTATTTATGGATGATTTCACCATTTATGGTAGAACTTATGAAGAGGCTCTTACCAACTTGGAAAGATTACTGATCAGATGTAAGGAACATCAATTATCTTTGAGCCATGAGAAATTTTTGTTGATGATGGATGAAGGAATAGTGTTGGGACACCATATTTCTATAAAAGGCATTCAAGTAGATCCAATGAAAGTCAAAATAATCTCCAACTTACCTATCCCACAAACACAAATTGAAATTAATTTTTTTTTGGGACATGCTGGTTACTACAGATGCTTCATAGATAATTTTAGCCAAATAGCTACCCCTATATTTGCTTTGCTTACAAAAGATAGTACATTCAAATAAAATGATAGTTTACAGCAGGCCTTTGAGACCATCAAAGCTAAACTTATTACTTTTGCAGTATTGAGAGGACCAGATTGGACTAAGCCATTCCATATATACATAGATGCTTCCAATACAACACTAGGAGCAGTCCTTGGACAAAAAGATGAAGAGGGTAACATGTATGCTATATATTATATTAGCAAAAACATGAAATCTATTGAAAGAAATTATACCACAATTGAGAGTGAATTCCTAGCTGTAGTCTATGCAATTAACAAATTTAGACACTAAATTAATAAGATATAAGGTATTTGTCTATAGAGACCATTCAACTATTAGATATCTTACCAAAAAATCAATTATGGGAGGTAAGATTATTAGATGGTTGTTGCTCTTACAAGAATTTGATGTTACTATTATAGATAAACTAGGGAAGTCTAATGTAGTTGCTGATTTTTTTTCAAAAATGAACACTACAGGTGAAGAAGAACTAGTGGAAGATGACGTTCCAGATGAACAACTATTCACTATTTCATCAAAATCTCTATGGTTTATTGATATAGCCAATTACCTCGCCACAAGGAAGTTTCCTCTACAATTTTCATGAAAATAAAATAAACGTTTGATCAAAGAAAGTTCTTTTTTTAAATGGATTAATAGAATGTTATTTAAACTTGGACACGACCATGTGTTTCATGGGTGTGTGACAAATGGTGAAGCTTATGATATCATCAGATCTTGTCATGATGATCCAGGAGGTCATTACTCAGCTCAAAGAACCATACTTAAAATCCTAAGATCAGGATACTATTGGTCTCACCTTCATCAGCAAGTAAAAAGATATGTCAAACACTGTGATGTTTATCAGAGATTTGGACAACCTAATCTTTCAACAAAGATGAATTTGCACCCTCATCCTCAATTAGTTTTAGAACCATTCAAGAAATGGGGAATTGATTTTATAGGTCTTGTAGATCCTCCTTCTAGAGGAAAATAATATCTCCTAGTATGTATAGACTATGTGACAAAGTGGGTGGAAGTGGAAGTATTAACTCATGCAAGAGAAGAGATGGTAGCTGATTTCTTATATTTCAAAATCATGCAAAGATTTGGTGCTCCAAAGGAGATAGTCTCAGATCAAGGACCGTAGTTCATGTCAAACATGATAAATCACTTCATGAAAGTATATCAAACTCAACACAAAAAAACATCTCCATACCACCCATAGGCTAATGGGCAAGTTAAAGTCACCAACAAAGAACTAAAAACCATTTTAACTAAGGTTGTTAATTCTACCAAAAAGGATTGGGTAGATAAAGTACCAGAAGCTATTTGGGCTTATAATACTACTTGTAAAACAACAACTAGATTTTCACCTTATAAATTTTTTTATGGTAAGAAGCCTTTATTCTCTATTGAATTTGAATTACAAACTTTGAAAATAGTTGTAGAAGTAGGAATTGAATTAGAATAAATATAGAAATAAAGACTCTTACGGCTTAATCAACTTGATGAAATGAGGATGGAAGCACTACAAAGAATTGAATTGGTACAACATCAAAGAAAATTTTGGCATGATTCACATATCAAGCAATGGAAGTTTCAGAAAGGAGATTGGGCACTATTGTTTGATTCCAAATTTCAATAGTTTAAAGGAAAACTAGAAACAAGGTGGTTGGGACCTTATCAGATTGAGGAGATCTATGAAAATAGTTCTATTAAGATAATACCTATTAATGATAATAGAAGAGCTTTGTTAGTCAATGGACATAGATTGAAGCTTTATCAGAAAACTATCAATAAAGAAGAGTTTATTCAAAAGGTAAAATATCAAGTAGTTATTCTGGAGAGCTCTACTTCTTCCAGAGAACATGCTCCTTGATAATCCTATAGTAAATTATTATTATTATTATTATTATTATAAATATCAATGGTGAAAATCTTTCTAGGGACACTATTGATAATGCATGCCCAGAAAACCAGCTTGTTGGCTAGATATGCATTGCAAAAAGGGCTTTGGCTAGAAAACCAGTAATGGCTGGCCAAAGGGCAAAACAACAAAATTTATAAAAAAATATAGAATATCATCATGTCACTATGATTGGTCATGTTGACTAATCCATGCAAACTTATTTTTGTAGGACAAATGGCGAGCAAAGGATAAATCTAAGGCCAAAGTAAGACATATTTTATTTATCTATGTTTAGTTAACTAATTATCTTTGATTTAATTAAGATTTATTCTACGAAGACGACCCAAATTTTAATCTTCCAAAATGGAATGACATGACACTACCATAATGAAAAATCATGCAAATGAGCCACCAAATTTGTATGGATAAGTGTGCAGCTTTGATACAATCAATTGAGTTAGCAATCATAATAATGATGGGACATCATAAAAAGGGTTTTAAATGAAGTAATGAATCATTATCACTATTAAAGTGACACATCATAATTTCACCCAATTTCTAATAATGGAAAAAATGGCTAGCACACTCCATAGAAATGTGTGGCACTTAACTGTATCAAGTCATCATAACAAACTATGGACTCATGTAGTTGTAGTGTTTCATATGAACCATTTCATTTCTACAGACTTCAATAAAAGCTGGTCTACAAATCCTCAGTGACTGTTGCCTACCAATTTCAACAAAAGACTAGTCTAAACTGAAATCAAAGTTAAAGGGATAGAGTTGTCTATAAATTCACATAGAAATGAGATAGAAGATGAGATCAGAGATGAAGAATGTAGCAAAGTTTCATAAAGACAAAACTTATGTGGTAGTGTTTAGAGCCAATGGCTGGCTACCTTTCATTGAAAATTTCTAGGGTTTTTATGAAACAATGGTAAGTGAATTCATCACTAATCTCACCCCTAAATTTTCAATTGTGAAAGGCATTGTTATTCTTGTTACAACTCAAATTATAAGCCAAATTATACAAGTTATAGAAGACACAATGAGATCTACAGGTAGAATTTCATTTAGTGATTTAATTAGTTATTTTAATGGTAATGAGTAGACTAGGACTTCATGTCTAGTAGATTCCAAGGGAAAATCAAAAGGGATTAGTATAAATTCACTTCTTGAACCCTGTAAATTTGTAGCTAAGTGGGTACTCAAGTATATCATTTATGAGGGGCAACACAGTCTTTTAGGGGGAGATGCCATGAAAATGTTAATACACCTTAATCATGGGAGACAAAACCCTCAGTACAAAATTAACCTCCCATCCTTCTTATATGGTGCTCTGCAAATTATGTCTACAACCCCTAATGTTACTCTTAGGCATCATGGTCTTATTCATCTCATTATCCAATATTACTTCCTTCAGCAAAGATAAGAGGTCTAAGAGGAATTTTAGAGCAGTATGGCATAAAAAATTCCAAATCTGCCTGTACAAGAAACTTCAAATTCACCATAGAAACATTCATCTCCACCTACTACATTAGCTAAGAAAACAATGCCAAGGAAGAAATCATAGACTGTAGTCCCAATAGAAATCCCTTCTTCTTCTTCAAGAAGAAGAATCACAAGGTCTCAAAACCCTGAAGTTTCAAGGTCCCCACAAGAACCTCATGAAGATGAGATTAGAGATGAAGAATGTAGCAAAGTTTCATAAAGATAAAACTTATGTGGTAGTGTTTAGAGCCAATGGCTGGCTACTTTTCATTGAAAAGTTCTAGGGTTTTTATGAAACAATGGTAAGTGAATTCATCACTAATCTCACCCCTAAATTTTCAATTGTGAAAGGCATTGTTATTCCTATTACAACTCAAATTATAAGCCAAATTATACAAGTTTTAGAAGACAGAATGAGATCTACAGGTAGAATTTCATTTAGTGATTTAATTAGTTAGTTTAATGGTAATGAGTAGACTAGGACTTCATGTCTAGTAGATTCCAAGCGAAAATCAAAAGGGATTAGTATAAATTAACTTCTTGAACCCTGTAAATTTATAGCTAAGTGGGTACTCAAGTACATCATTTATGAGGGGCAACACAGTCTTTTAGGGGGAGATGCCATGAAAATGTTAATACACCTTAATCACGAGAGACAAAACCCTCAGTACAAAATTAACCTCCCATCCTTCTTATATGGTGCTCTGCAAATTATGTCTACAACCCCTAATTTTACTCTTAGGCATCATGGTCTTATTCATCTCATTATCAAATATTACCTCCTTCAGCAAAGATAAGAGGTCTGAGAGGAATTTTAGAGCAGTATGGCACAAAAAATTCCAAATTTGCCTGTATAAGAAACTTCAAATTCACCATAAAAAAATTCATCTCCACCTACTACATCAACTAAGAAAACAATGCCAAGGAAGAAATCACAGACTGTAGTCCCAATAGAAATCCCTTCTTCTTCTTCAAGAAGAAGAAGAATCACAAGGTCTCAAAACCCTAACGTTTCAAGGTCCCCACAAGAACCTCATGAATCTGTAGTGCAACCAATTCCCTTTTTAGGAAGAAAAAAATTGAGATGAGAGGTTGCTACAAGTTTTGAGAAGACTGAGGGTTTGATGATTATGAAGGAAAGCCAACCAAGTGTAGCTTAGAGAGTGACTAAAAGAAGGAGAGGCTCATTTTAATAGATGAATATGAACAAGAAGCTATAGATATTTTAGATAGTATTAAAATAGTATCTCATTCCCCCATATATCAAAATATCCCTGCACCTGTAGATGTTGAAGAAATTTATTTCGAAAGGAACTATCCAATCATAATGGAGGAACTAATTCTAGAGGAAAAGCCACACATGGCAGAGGAATCAAGTATGGTGGAACAACCACCTGTTCCAGTTGAAATTGCAATGGATAAAGGGAAAACTATATGTACCAATAAGAAAGGTGAATCATCTAATCTAAATGATCCTATTATGTAGTTAACTTTACAGCTTTTTAAAGCTCAAGCTCTTTAACAACAAAAAATAGTTGACATTACTGACTTGATCAGTCAATTGTAGAACAAGGATCATCTCAATTCATTGTTGGTGTAAAAATTAGACACAACATTTGTTGATCATGTAGTAGAAGTTCATATATTAGAGGAAACAATAAAGGAACATGAAAGTGAAAAAATAGATCTTTGGATATACGTAGAAAATATAAAGAAGGAAAATAGGAGATTGCAAAGTTTGGTAAACTCTTCCAAAACACCTGATGTTGCACCTTCCCCTGCTAAGGTATTTTTTGACCACAGTTGTCAAACAAGTTATGAATGTATTCCTCCCTTGAAAATAACACATCAAATTGAAGAAGAATATTCCATACTTAAATAGAAAAATAAAGATGCAACTTCTTCAAACAAACTCTTGAAAAATGAAAAGAAATAATTAGAAGCTAAACTCCAAGACTTAGAAGAAAATTTGCAGGATGCATGCAAATTAGGGGAATCTCTTTTGGCATGTAAGAATCCTTCTCCTGTATATAGTTTGTTTTTATTTGAACAATTTTATAGATGGCAGCTTTTGAGGATCTCTTGTCATCTTCCTTACAAGATGTTATAGCCAACAACATTTTTGGAAATTTTCTATAGTGTTGAACCTGATTAGTATGATTTGCTTTATGAGTTTTATTTGCATGATTTAATTCTAGGAGACCATGAGCATGATAAATTTTTGATAAAAATTCATGTAGGAGAAATTAAACTGAGGGCATTACATTCTACATTCAAAAATCAAATAGCATGGAAAATCAGATTTTAGGACTATACAAATCATGCTAAAACTACAGGATTGTGTGTCAGGCCAGCCTTTTCTATTCCCAAATTGATCAAAAAATATTTTAACTATGTTTTATTAAGCGATAAGGTTAAAACACATTCTTTATAGGCTTTATATGATTGTGTTATTTCTTTTGACTTGTTTTAAAGACAGAATTTTGATTCAATGGTGACTGCAAGTGTAAATAGATGGGACCAACTTTCAGTGCCTCTTAAAAGATGAGAGGTCATGTCCTCAAATAACTTAAGATGGAGTATGAGGAGAGCATCCTCAATTTTGGAAATCTTAATAGAGGTAATAAACTTTGAGAGAGAGCAGAAATGGATTGGTATGAGATATAGACCCCCTTTGTTGATCATACCTATTCTAGGATGGTAGAGTTGGACTCCACGATCAGAGGAAAAAATTAATATATGGAAATAAATGATTCAAGCACATCAGAGATTTACAATCAATTTAGACAAGCCTATAACAAATGAATTTGATGAATATGATTTGAGTCAGAGTGTGAAAATTAGATGCCAAAGCTACGAATGCCAATAAATGTTTGCAATGGGACTTGTAAAAGGTAAAGCTTAGGGGAGATGATGAGCTTAGAATATGGCTCATTATTGACATGTTATTTCCCTCAATTCATCTCTTGAAGGATATTATCTTATGCAAATCTTAGATTGTTAGATAGTTATTACATAAAAAATAGATATTTGTCTTGTATATATTAAATCAAAGATTAAACCTTTACTTTGTCATTAATGTCTAATACATAGCATGTTTTAGTAATTTTTTTGTGAAGAATGCTCAGGAAGAAGACACAAGCAATGTATAGTGAATGTTTAATTTTGATCTCCATCCAGCAGAACTATAGACTCAGAGGCTTGCTTCTATGGACTCTTTAGGCTTGTTTCTATAGACTCTATAGGCTTCTTTCTACGGACTCTATAGGATTTTTTCTATAGACTCCATAGGGTTATTTTTATAGACTCTAAAATATTTTTTATATAGACTCCATAGGCTCATTCCTTCCAATTCTATAGGGTCAATCCCATGGATTCTATAAGGATGAAGCTACAAATGGGAAAGTGGTGGCTAGATAGGATAAGAGAGAATCATTCTAGTTGGAATCAAATAAGGAAAATAACCACCTATTATTTTATAGGATTTGATTTTGATAAATTTGTATATATATTTGGATCTTAGGACTATTATAGGATAGGATATCTATTTCATCGAAATAATTGGATCTCTTGGAAATCCAATCTCCTATCTTTGGATGATTAGATCAACCAAGGAATCCTATTTCTTTGCATCCTATTTTGAGTTGATTTTCATCATTAAACATATATATATTATATATTAGATATCAGATGATAGAGAGTAGAGAATAGAGGGAAAAAAATTGTACAAGCATATTACAGGTTTTAGCCAGATTGTAATCATTTCAATTTTATGAATTATCACTTCAGTTTTCAACATTGATTAATCTTTGTTCCTGAGTCTGAGAGGAGCAAGGGCCCACTCTCCTTGGAACCATGAACTATGTACGATATTTATGTTATGTTTTATTAATTCATTGTTATAACTAATTAGAATCTTGTTAATGTTTAAATTTATTCATAAAAAAACATCAAAACAAATTCTTAGTTTACAAGGAATTTTCTTATTCCATAATCATTTCATTTCTAAACAAAGTGTGTCTTCTTTTACATCAGATGTGTGAAGAAAATTTCCTTTTGTTAGTTAGGAGCATGAATTTACTTTCCATGCAAGCGTAAATAGGAGTGTAATTTTTAATTTCAAGCAAAAGAGTGGATTGATTTGATTTCTTTTTTTTTTAACAAAAGAGTGAATCAAGTAGTTTAGGACACATTTATTTCTTTAGTCAAAGTTATAATAGAATAATCAAACACCCCCATAAGCAACCTTCTAGATCTACCATCCTATACTTTACTACAGACAGCTTTGGACACCAACCCTGGTTGATAAGACATCAATTAAATATTGATTAAATATGGAGTTAAATGACACTCATCATTGTCCCTTACAAGTGTCAATTTAGGTCAAAGTATCCCTAAATAGGGAAATGCATTTTATGGGCTACCTAACTTTGATCAGATCATTTTGAGTCAAAATGACCATTTCACCATTTAGTGCTCTGGATCATACTTTTTTTCTAAATTGATTAGTACACATCATGTACCTTTGTTATTTGTTGTTAGCAACATCATAAATAGGATTATGATTCGAACACATCTAGTATCACCTTCTAATTCTTCTTGAGTCAAATTACAACCCAATAATATGACTTTCTGACCATTTTGATTAGTTGAGGGTCAATTTTCAAATAATTACACAAATATTGATTAACCTTTCTTAAGTATAATTAATCCAAATCAAGAGCTTAAGTGGATTTTTCATGAGAGTTATTGAATATTTATTTTTAAAAATTGATTATTATTATCTACATCACCTAGTGACATCATCTATGGGGTAGCATCCATCAAGAGATAAGTGCATAAAATATCAAGATTTTGGGTCACCCATGCCTAGTTAATCCCTCCCATACCTCTTAAATTCCCCTTTTTCCAAAGTCATCTTGAAGATAATTATGGATTTAATTCTAAATATTAGGATTATCCTCAACCACACATCTCAATCTTGAGATGGAAGGTTCAGGTTGATCCTGACCAATCTCAAAAATATATAAATAGAGAGGCCATATATATCATTCTAATCTATTTTGGTGCAAATTTATTATGCTCAAATATCTTCAAATCTTGAAGATTGCAAAGTTATAATGTTAAATTGTTTCTACAAAGCTTCATTGATAGGCTAGTTTAGTGATTCCACATCAAGAGCCTAGATTTTTTAGAGTGTTATTGAGGCATTAGAGGAGCTTACCACCATTGTTTACAAACACAAGGATGCTTAAATAAGGGAGAACATGTTTTTGAGCCACATGGGCATGGTGAATCTATTTGGGAAGGTAATATGGTGTTTCTTTCTTTCATTTGTTTCTTTTTATCCTTTGTAATTCCCATAGGAATAGATAGGCTTGGTTAGTTAGTTCTTTATGCATGTTTCATTCTTTATGGACTAATGCTTGACTAACTTGCTTTGTTATCCTCTCTACATCTCGGCAAACTCAATGGGACTAGATGTATCCTACACCTAAAATAGATCCTTTTGCAAGCTTAAAAAACTTATTTGAGCTTTTAAAAATCTTACAAATTAGTTTTCTAACTTTTTTTACCATTTTTGGTTGCCACAGTTTTTACACAGTAACCCACGTCGATAAAAATACTGACATCAATTACTTGTATTAATCGACGTTAGTCAATAGAACTAACATCGGTCAGATCTCGGTTGCTTGTAACTAATGTTAGTGGTATTGACCGACATCGGTCACTGTGTTTTTCAAAAAACATAGACCTGAGACCTACTTTTCTAAAGTTGCTTGTTTCAAATTCAAAAGGGATTCAAAGCTATTGGATATGCTAAAAATTTTGCTATAGGATCAAGTTTAAAATTTGCTTAATACATGTTTAAATCACCTTTGCATGCTTAATAAATGATTAGGAAACTTGTTTTGGTGATTAACAAAGAATTTAAGTGTTTTTGGTGAATATTTTCAAAGTTTACAACTAAGACCAAGGGGTCAAATGAACACCACCAAACATTTCATTTGGGTTTAAAATTGAACACACTTATTCATTATTGTTTGAAATAGTTGATTAGATTAATCTTTTTAGACAAAAAGAGGAATGTTGCATGTATGTTCTTCTATTTTTCCCCTACAGGGAACCCTTGGAATTAAAATCACCATTCCTATTGCAAGTAGCCTAGTCCAAGGATTAAAAAGAATGTCGCCTAAAGTAATCCCCAAAAACTCACTAAAGTTTGAGTGATCTTGAAAATGACCCTAAATTCTTTCTATTTTCATGCTTTCTTTGTTTTTATGCAACTTGGCTTACGAGGGGGACTTCATCACCTCTCACAATTTCTTTAGGGAAGCTTTGACCTAGGGTTTTATCTCCTAGAATTGACTTCATTTGACTCTTTTTAGATTTGCACACGGGATGTAGTGGCAATTGGACATTGCACTACACTGAGCAAATAGTATTATGTAGTTATTGCATAAAGGACTAGACCTTTATGCAACAAGTTGAGTGATACAAACCCAAAATCCATGCTTTTATTTTGCATTGTTTGGTGTGAAAGTCATTATGCAATTGATTCCCATAGAACGTTGAAAACTTGATAGTTTAGTAGACCCCACTTATCCATAATTTATCAAGTTTAGACTTAATATGTTTGTTTTTTGTCAGTAGCTTACTTGGTCTTGATTTGTGTATAAAACTGCTTGTTAACTTAATGAACCTAACCAAAGCACATTATCCTCAATTTTATTAAGCAATGGAGGCGTTACGTTGTCCAAATCATAAATTCATCTTTTCCTTATTTAAATTTATTATCAAAAAATTTGTGTCATGACATCCACTTTGGTATAGTCATGCTACCCAATTGAGTCTAGAACTTTTACCTAGTTTGTTTAAATCCTTCATTTATAATCCACATTCAAAATTGATCCTTTCTAAGTTATAAGGGTTGGTGTGTCCAAGTGGGTTCATCATTTGTGCACTAGGCTCATTTTAACTAGGGTTCAATTTTCTATTTGGATTGAAGGTTATTTATTAAGACTCAAAATCACATTATCATCTTGGTGGACTCAAGTCATCTTGTGTATTACTCACGCTTTGGGTCCTAGGATATATTTTATCCTACTAGAATCATGTGGTGATGTTGTGCTACCCATTTGGTCCTATATTTATACTTATTGATTCACGTATGTCTTAACATCTTGAGTTACTTAGTTCATTTTGTCTTCTTCATAATCTAGAGAGCTTTGCTTTAATTTCTAGGGTTAACTTGTCGAAGTTAAAACTAGTTTTTGTAGTGTGGGTGTATCACAAGGATCTAGGCTTTGGTGTACTAGTTTTCACTTTAGATCTTTGAGTTACCTTACTCTCTTCCAATTTATATGATTTCAAATATACCAAAGGTTGTGTAATTTCATGAACCAAATCTTCTAAAATTATGCATGGTTTCAAATCACCCCCCTTATATTCTCATTGGTGCCTTGGTTATTTAATTAGAAAGAAAGCCAAAGCATACTTTGATTGGTTATCAAACATTGGTCCAAAGTTAGTCAAGCACATAGGTCAACTCTTTTTAGACATGACTCAAATTTTCATGCATAGTGGGGCCTCTTATGGCCTTAGTTATGAGGATGAACAATTTTATGATAGTCAAGATAACCCCATTGTTTTTTATGATATCCCCACAATAGTAAGATTTGAAGATGATTACAATGAATATCAACCCCAAGAAGATCAAGATGAAGCCCTTCTTAGATTGATAGAATCAGGTGCTAGACTACCTTCTAACTTTCCTACGAAATAATTGCATACCTTGGTTAGAGAAGGAGAATAATGATGGCAAGAGAAATATTTTACACAAATAGACATACCTTCTTCTTATAACAAAGGAAATTAAATACAAACAAATTCAAAATCCACAAATCCATGTCTTCTAGCTAAGATCAAGATAATAAGTCAATGATATGCAGACCAACTTGTTGTAGACTTAACTAACTCCCTCGTTGCCACTTCAATTAACAATAAGGCTTCAAAAGAAAATTAAGATATGGTGGATAGTACATAACAAACATTGGATGATAACATTACCATAGTGGATCAAGGTAATCTAAACAAATAGTTAAAGTCACAAGAGACCTTACAAGATGTTCCATTTGACATGAAACATACATTCTTTAATCATCAAGAACCTCTTGTAACTTTACAAACTTAGAAACCCAAACATTTAGTTTAGATTGAGGAAATCCCTCAAACAAACCAAAGATTGGTGAATAAACATAGACATTTCCAAAATCAACAAAATGTTAAACAACCAACTTCAAGGAATGTTTTACAATCCAAGAATCAACAGCCTATGCTCTCAACACAAGCAACAAATCAAAACCAAATCATGGATTGAAAGGTATATGCTCCCTATAGATCCATAAAAAACTAGGGGCACATTCCACCCCAACAACAACAAAACTAGGGGCACATTCTACCCCAACAACAATAAAACTAGGGGCACATTCCACCCCAATAGCAATATAATGAGGGGAACATTCCACCCCAACAATAACAAAACCATGAGCACATTCCACCCCAAAAGCAACAAAACCAAGGGCACATTCCACCCTAACAACATATTATCCAATCCATAAATGCACCAAACATGTAAGAAAGGAATTCTATGAAGGAAATTATCTAGAGATTGGAGACAAACAATAGAGTCAAAAAGTACAAATTTGATGAGATATGCCCATATCCATTTGACTTATCTATACTCCAAAACCCTTTTTCACCTCACTTTGAGGCACCCAAATTTGACAAATACAAAGGGAAGGGAGATCAACGTGAACACATACACGCATTCTTCATCTTGTGTCAAGAGGTTGCTTATAGTAGTGAGTACTTATTATGACTATTTACATAAAGTTTAGCAGGATAAGATCTTGATTGGCTACTTAAACTACCCAAGGGATCAGTTTTGGATTGGAATGACTTATCAAAAATGTTCATTAACCATTTCTCATACAACATAGAACATGAATTGACCATTCTTGACTTATGCAAAGCTAAACACAGTGATGGTGAAATTTTTGTTGCATATCTACAAAGGTGGAGAGCATTGGTAGGCCACTTTTAACATAATTTACCTGACAAAAAGTTGGTTGATATATTTGCACAGAATTTGAATCCTAAAGTTGTGCATAATCTATGGTTAGCTTGTGCTAACTCATTTGAATAAATTATTAACAAAGGAGTGCATATTGAGAAGGCTCTTATTTTTAGGGGCCTTGTTAAGATATTTGCACAAGGACAAGTGTCTAATCAGACTAAATCACTAGGTCCTCAGATAGTTATGCAAGATAAGTCTAAAGGTTTTCACAAAAATAAGAGCATGGTTGGAAATGGGGTGATAGAAATAAGACATGTACAAATGGTACAGACTATGCCTCCTCCAAATGTAGAATTAACTCCCTCAAATACACTACCTAATTTGTAAATATAGCCTCCAAAAAGGACATTACATAACAGTTTTAGAGTCTTTAGCAAGTTAGGAGATTCTATTAAAGCATTATTACAAAATCTCATTGTAGCTAACTTAGTTATATGGCCAGTATCAAGGCCATTTCCTCAAGATCAGCCAAAGCTAGACTATTACAAATAAAATGAATGGTGTAACTTTCATCATGTTTTTAGTCACGGTGCATATCATTACATTCAATTATGACATATTATTAAGGACTTTATTGAAAATGTTGAGATAAAAATTAAGTTAGCTCTTAATCAGGACACAAATTAGGATATGGGAATCTACAAAGACCCCTTTCCTGGACATGATCCACCACCAAGAAATAATCACAATGGTCATAATCAAGGATAGAGTAGAATCAAAACCAACAATAGGGTCAAAATCATAATGAGCATTTTTGCAACCCACATTGCTACTATTATTGTGACACCACGTGGTTGATCTCGTATTCCTCACAACACGAGACCCATCATTATAGGGTCAACACCCTCTCCCCTTAGTAATACCATGTCAAGTTCACATCATCATGTTGCTACTCTATTTCATGAATTATTAATCCTAAACAATGGTACAATTCTTTTAGAGGCTCCTCACTGACCCAAAATTATAGCAATACCATTAATCACCCATGAATCACCATACAAGGCCCTTTGCTTCATCCTTCACATTATAATGACTCCTTGCCACCTCTAGGTTGTGCAATCACAACTAGATGCTTGTGAGTTACCATTTAGGGCCCTTCACCAATTTCTTTCCATAAACACAATGAGAACATTGTGCCAATGGTTCCAAATCTAAATATTATTCTAATAAAGACTAAACTAGTTTAATCCACAATTCAAAGGCCTTATAGTCTAATGGACCAATTAGATAACACCCATGTGCAAATTTCCATATTAGAACTCTTGTGAACATCTGATGTCCATAGAACCATCCTCAACAAAATTTTACAAGAGTTTATTATGCCTAATGATATAAACCTTGATCAGTTCTAGAACCTAATTAGACATTTAACTTTATTTTGGTAAATCATATTTGATCAAAAGGACATGTCCACCCTTGGCGCAAACCATAATAACCCACTATACATTGAGATAATCATTTCAAATCACAAGTTCAAGTGGGTTATTATAGAAAATGGTTCAGGGTTGAACATCATATCTCTTAAATTGGTGTGACGATTGGGTTACATGGACAAAGACATTCAACTAGAGACTATTACAATCAAGTCTTACAATAACATCGAGAGGGAATTGTCTAGTATAATTTGGTTTCCAGTCATGGTTAGGGATATTTCTCATCACACATTATTTCATATTATGGATATTGAGCTTCCTTATAACATAATTCTTGGTTGTCCTTATATCCATGAAGTATAGGCAGTTCCATCTATTCTTCACCAATGCCTCAAATTACCCCATGATTGGATCAAGGTTACTATTCCCATTGATCAGTAGCCATACCAATATTACAAACATCTCAAAGTCAAGTTTTGAAATTATAAATATTGCCCAAGTTCTAAATTAATTGCAAAAAATAACAAAGCCATCATTTATCATCCATCTCCATCTAATTATATAGACCCTGGTGATCTAGCCTCCACCTCAACTGATCCATTTCCTACAGCACTGGACAAGCAGGTAGTTATTAAAGATGCAATCATTTCCACATATCATCTGAAGGATGTGCTCCATATTGCAAAATTACTAAAATCCCCTAAAACATTTGGTAAGCCTAAAACTTCCCAGACTCCTAACAGACCTGATCACATTTGGCAACCAAAGAAGAAGCAACCAAAACCTCTTGTGGGTTTTGTACCTGCAATCACACCAAAGAAAGAACAAGAGGATTTTACTGAGGGATATTGGTTATATTCTGAAGGCCTTGAAATTTTTTTTCAAAATCCAAAGTATCTTATCCCTAATAGGATAATGGATCATCTTGACTATATAGGGAAAGGTCTTGGCCCATAAGTACAAGGAATTTTAGAGCCCTTATCAACAGGAGTTGTCAATGGGAGTCATGGTCTTGGATTTAAACCACCATAGGATGACCTCATAACATTTGGTAGTGATTCTTCTAAAGTGACTGGTAATGAGACTTCTAGTAGTGATGCAATATCCCATTATATCCTTTTTGATGAGCTTGTTGATTCAAATTTATTTGATTTAATGTCATATTGACCATAACACCTATTGGATCTTCCCATCCTGAAGCAAAAACCTATCCTCATGGTGTTTCCCTTCCTAAAGTGACATTATATCTTTACCATTAGTACTTCCCATCTTGAAACAAACCCTCATTGTAACTTATGCCTTTGCCATCCTGAACTCATAGATTGGGATCAACAAAATCTGGTCATATGCCTCAATGAGTTTCAAAATGAAGAACTAATTGTAAAATACATGGGCCTATGAGATGCGTTTCGTATTGGTGATCATAAACAAGGTTTTGATTTTTCATTGAATCCTTCTACCTACTTTAAAGAGTAGGCAAACTTTCTTGGCCACAATAAAGAACAAACATCAAGATCTTTAGGTGAAAATCTCTTTGAGGCACTTATTGATCAGTGAAAAAGTAAAGAAAAAGATAAGCCTTTGAGTGAAAACCTATTTCAGGTGCTCCCAAGCAGGAAAGTTTTCTCATCCCCTCAGGATGTAGAAATTCCAGCTAGCCTAAGTTTCATAGATAGTACAAGCATCTCTCTAGAAAAACATCAAATATTTGAGTGTTTTTCTCTTGAGTTTCTAGAGGTCTTTGCCAATTGGCCTTTAGTTGAGAAGGCAAATTTGGATTCTTCATATTATCTAGATCTTTTGAAGGAACAAAAAGAAGATATAGTAGAAGAAGATGAACAGGACCTTACATTGCTTACAATTTTAGAAGATAGATCTACACTCCTTGTGGAGAGCACAATAGAAGTGAATTTAGGAACCCATGAGGATCCCAAAAATATTTATTTTAGAGCTTCCCATACTGAAGCAGAATGGGAACATATTATATCCATTCTCAAGGATTATATAGACATCTTTGCATGGGCATATTTTGACATGCTAGGCCTAGATCCAAATTTAGTTGTGCATCATGTAGTTGTTCACCCTAATGCTAAACCAGTCAAGAAAAAGTTAAGAAAGATGCATCCATGTATCACCCTTTTGGTAAAGGCTGATTAGAGAAGTTGTTAGGAGCCAATTTTATCAAACTTCTAGACTAATTTGAATGGATTTTTAACATAGTACCAGTAAGTAAAAAGACCCCAGGCATATGTGTTTATACAAATTTTTGTGATATCAATAATGCATGTCCCAAAGATGGTTTTCCTCTGCCCAACATCGAGATGATTGTTGAATCTAATACTAGGTACGAGATGATATCCTTAATGGATGGATTTTTTGGTTACAATCATATCAAGATAGCCCTTGAAGATCATCATAAGACTACGTTCACCACTCTGTGGGGGACATTCTTTTACCAAGTCATGCCATTCAGTTTGAAGAATGTTGGAGCCACATATCAACATGCAATGACTATCATCTTCCATGACATGATACATGACATCGTCAAGGACTATGTTGATGATATACTAGCAAAATCAAGAATAAGCATTGGATACCTTGACATTCTATGAAGAATATTTGAGAGGATTCATGCATATAAAGTTGGCTTGAATCTAAAGAAATGTGTCTTTGGAGTCACATCAATAAAATTTATAGGGTTCATTGTATCACAATGAAGGATTGAATTCAACCCTATGAAGGTCACCGCTATTATGAAAATGCCTCCACCCAACAATCTTAAACAATTATGGGGTCTACAAGGCAAGATCCAATCTATATGCAGGTTCATTTCTCAACTGGTAGATAAGTTCCACCCATTTACCCATCTCTTAAAGAAAGGGGTGACATTTCATTGGGATGAATATTTTTAAATAGAATTTTCAAAGCTTAAAACATACTTGGCCAATCCACCAATCTTACATCCTCCAACACAAGGAAAACCACTGCTTCTTTATATATCAGCCATGAAATATGCACAAGGGGCACTTTTGGCTCATCATGATGATCATGGTAAGGAACATGTGGTTTATTATTTAAGCCACACATTAGTATCCTATGAACATAATTATATGCCTATTGAGAAGGTATGTTTAGCTATGGTGTTAGCCACTCAAAAATTGTGACATTATATGCTCAATAACAAAACTTTTACTATCACCAAGGTAGATCCTCTCAAGTTCCTCTTGTCTAAATAATCTCTCTAAGGACTCATGGATAAATGGATTATGCTCCTCAATGATTTTGATATTGAATACCAAAATTAGAAAGAAATCAAAGGGTAGATTCTTGCAGATTAACTCGTAGAAGCTTCTATTATAGCCACTCAACCTCTCAACTTTGACCTTCCAGATGATTCTATCATGACAATAGAACAAGCATCATAAGAGCCTAAACAGTGGACACTCTATTTTGATGGATCCTTCACATCTCAAGGATCTAGAGCTGGCATATTGTTGATAATGCCACAAGTGGATTTGATCCCTAAAGCCTTCCATATATAATTTTAGTGCATAAACAATATGGCTAAATATGAGGAATTGGTTGCAGGCCTCCATCTTGCCATATAGTGGGATATTCAAAGCTTAAAGGTCTATGGAGATTCATAGCTAATCATAAATTAGACAATTGATTTGTATCAAAAAGAGATGATAAGCTTGTCCCTTACAAGCAAATTATTGATAACCTTAAAAGACATTTTAAATCTTTACAGTTTGAGCAAGTTCCACGAGTCAACAAAAGGTATGTTGATGCCATGGTAATAATTGGTTCCATGATTCAAATGAATGATAGTTCTAAAGAGTATCAATTTTTGATTGAAAATCTTCTTCATCTAGTACATATTTTATCATATTTAGAGAGGATATACACTATTGTTGATCTTAATCTCTCACTTAAGCTACCATGGTACCAAGATTTTTATAACTATTTCCATATCCATGTCTTTCCTACCAAACTTTCCAATAACCAACAAAAAAATTTCCTTCATCTCCTAACATGTTATATCCTCCTTGGAAACATGCTTTATCAAAAAGGTTATGATGGAACACTTTGCTATTGTTTATCTTTTGGAGAATCCAAGTTGGCACTTAACGAGGTTTATGAAGGAATGTGTGGAGCCCATACCAATGGTGTAGTGCTAGCAAAGAAACTTATCAGAACATGATATTATTGGCCCAAAATGGAGATAGATGTTTGTAATTATGTAAATAAGTGTGTTCCTTATCAACATCATAGTAACTTGATACATGCACCTTCCTTATCATTGCAGTTGATTACAACATCATGGCCATTCTTAACAGGGGGTGTCTATCTCATTGGGAAAATTAACCCAACATCTTCAGATGGCCACAAGCACATTTTGACTGCAACCAAGTACTTTACCAAGTGGATTGAGGTCATTCCTCTCACTTATATTACCAAAAAACAAATAGCCAATTTCATTCATTACCATATCATTTATCGATATGGCATCCTAGCTTGTATTATATCTGATATTGGCAGATCCTTTATAAACCAAGATGTGAAAGTTCTTTGTGAAAAATTCAAGATCAAGCACAAGAAATCTACTTCATGTAACCCGCAATGTAATAGATAAGTTGAGGCATCAAATAAAACCATTCTATCCATCTTAAAAAATATTGTCAATGATGATGGTTGTAATTGGCACTTGTAATTCTTTCCTACCCTTTAGGCTTATAGAACCAATCATCGCACCCCAACTAGAGTTACTCCATACTTCCTTATTTTTAGCACTGAAGCTATCATCTTGGTCGAGATTGAGATCTTGTAATTAAGAATATCATTGGATCACATTGAACATTATTAATACTATCAAGCTTCATAGTTGTAAGAACTAGAACTTTTTGATGGTAAGAATTTGGATATCCTAGAAAACTTGTAGGCCTATCAGAATAGATTGCAGAGAAGCTACAAAAAATGCATTCTCCCTCAAGAATTTGAGATTGGTGACCTAGTTTTGAAAGAGAACTAGAAGAACATGAATTCTTGACCCAAAAATAAAGGCAAGTTTTAGCCTAATTGGTTAGAACCATACATTATCATAGCAAACTATTGATTAGGAGCATATCGATTGGCTAAATTTAATGGTGATGAAATTTTAGAGCCCATGAACCTCATATACCTTAATAGATTCTATGCATGAACAACTTTAAACCATTTTCTATAAGACCCCTGAATTGGGGGAAACTTGTGCTATCGTAATTTTATCCCACCCTTTTATCTTACCTTGAACACATTTTATACTACCCAGGTCCACTTTTTAAGAATCCTTATGGTAAAAGATTTGAACTCTTGGCACTCTGAGCACATTCTTCATCCCATCCTAGATTTTTATTTTCAAAGATGCATATTCTTTGTTATGTCTAAGGCATATTATAAGCTTGAACATTTTTTGTCCCTTGACCAATTATGATCTTGGTTATGTCTCATAAGTATTATGAACATCTTCATTAGTGGTTATACAAAGCAGTTCAGCCAGGACAATCTTGTGTAACTTCTGATAGGTGAATAGCCGCATCTTCTCAGTAAAATAATTTTTTCACTTTCTTATCTTATCAAGATTCTTACTCTCATCTATTTTTGAGCATGTGTCATTACAACTGGCTTAGCTGTCTTATTGGAGCCTCTACTCTCAGGATGTGCATCTCCTTGACTAGATGGTCCCACCTTGTGCTTATTTTATCCCAAAAACACCAAAAACATTCAAAATATTTTGAAAATACCAAAAACATCAGAGCATGATCCAAAAAAGAATAAAAACATTGTTTCACACTTCTATACATTTGTACATTCTTGTTCCACCATCCCACGCTCTCGCCATTTTGTGAGTAACTATTAAGTTTGAATGCTCTCACCATTTTGTGAACAACCATTAAGTTTGAATGCTCTTGCCATTTTACAATCACAGGAATGCCAATTCATCTTATTTTATCCCATGTACTTATTGTTTTTCAAGATCATTCTTTCTCATCTCATCAACTTCCTATTTTTTAGACCATTCTCATTTGTTTGTTGTCTCTTCCATTTATTCTATAACATTAATCATGCTATTTTGATCATCATTTTTCTTCTATACCATTTCTTGGGAGAACTACATTTGGCCTGAAGTTCATGTTGGAACATGCATCTATGGAACTATGTAGGCAATGTCCACTTATCATATACATCTGGAGTCAGCTTGACCAACCCCTTCCTTTTCTTATCTTGTCCCATTTCTTCTATCATTGTTACTCTTTAATTAGGGAACAATTTTCATTTCATTTTTCTTTGTTATAATGTGGTGGAAAGTAACGCCTCTATTGCACATGCATGAACATTTGTCTTTTGTTGGAAATATTGTCATTGATGTCAAAGGTCTAGCATTATTGGTGATAAAGACCTTATTGCATTTAATGATATTTGTAATAGATATATCTTGGCTAATATGAGTTAATATTTATTTAATATTAATGAATATATTTTTGGTTGCATATGAGACAAAAGAAGGGCCCATGCAAAAGTCAAAGAGCCACAGGGTAAAGACGAAAGAGGGATGGGACACATTTTCCCATGAAGAGTCATCTTGGAGAATTCCAAGAGTCACCAAGTGAAGACAAAAGAGTAAGGGCGTAATTTCTCATGAAGGGACACTTCGAGGAATGCAAAAAGTCACCAAAGTAAAGACAAAAGAGGGAAGGACGTTTTTGCTCATGAAGGGTCACCACATGAATTTTCAAAGGCAAGGATATGAAGGGTCATACAAGTTTGGTGCCATTTTCCATGAGGATTGAAGGGTCACAAAGGGGGAAGGCCAAAGGTCATTTGGAAAGCTATAAATAAAGGCTTAAGAAGCCATTTGTAATGTGAGAGAGATAGAGGTTGATTTGATATTGTAATATCTAGCTTAGAAGAGCAATTGTGAGAGATGAATATGATTTGTATTTGTTATATCTAGCTTAGAAGAACAAAAGGTGAGAGAGAGGAAAGAGATGTTGTAATGAACTATCATTTGTTGAGATAGCAACATTGAGAGATAGTTGTGTGGTATACACAAAGGGGTTGGTGCTCATGTGGGTTGGTGCTCGGCAAAGGGGTTGGTGCTCCTATGGGTTGGTGCTCACGAATTGTTGCTAAGTTGGTGCTCAGAAAAATGGTTGGTGCTCCTATGGGTTAGTGCTCATGAATTGTTGTTGGATTGGTGCTCAGCAAAGGGGTTAGTGCTCCTATGGGTTGGTGCTCAGCAAAGGGGTTGGTGCTCAGCAAAGGGGTTGGTGCTCTTGTGGGTTGGTGCTCAGCAAAGGGGTTGGTGCTCTTGTGGGTTGGCACTCATTCATATACTTGAGATTGTTCTCCTGGTTTTTCCCACATTAGATTTCCATGTTATATCTGGTGTCTCTCTCTATCTTGTGTGGTGTTTATTTGTTGAGTTTTATTGCATATCTTGAATTTTTGATTAAGTGGAATTTGGTTAAGGGAAAGTTTTATAAGATATATGATATACTGATTCACCCCCCCTCTCAATATATCCCATGCTTAACATATTTAAACTGCACTAACTTGGTTTTTTGTTTGTGTGTGTTTATTTGAGCTAACTTGGTTTTTTGTTTGTGTGTTTATTTATGTTTTCTTGGTGTTTTGTTGTTCTTTCTCACCTCTCATTTTATTTCTTCTCTTTTTCTCTTTTTATTAATTTTTGTCTCTTGTTGGTGTCTTGTTTTTCTATTTGATTTTGCTTTTCTCTTTTGTGTTTGAGAATACCTTGATGGTCCACATGGATCTTGATTATTCACATCTTGGTCTCATGTTGTTAATAGGTTCTTTCCTTTTGTTTTTAAATAATTTTTAATCCTAATTAAGTCTTGATAGATCATATCTTGATTTCAAATTATGTTCATTTATGTTTATCTTTTTCTTTGTCTTTTGCTTTTTTGTTTAAATGTAAATTGTTGTAACTCTAGTTTTGGTCATTATTTTACCATTATCCTTAGTTATATATATTCACATTTGAACTGGCTCAGTAGAATTTGAATATTATGTCATTCTAATTTATTCATACTTATTATGCCTAATTTATTTTTCTATAGCAATCACTTTATGTTTAGGTCTCAACGTCTCAACGTCAACATCAGCTCCGATGAACGATTCTCAAGAACACTCTATAAAACCTAGACTCATGATATGGAATTAGGCTTCTAGGTAGCATGCATTTTAGGATTCTTTGTCTATGCTTAGATGTGCATCTCTTTTCATACATTGTAAGTCTAATCAATTCTTGGTCATTTTTCATCATTTGTCATTCCATTTTCTCTCCCAAACTTGGGTGAACTACATTGGCATGAAGTTCATGTTGGAACATGAGTCCATAGAACTATGTAGGCAACACTCAATTTTTATTGAGGTTAACTCAGATATCTCAATTCTTCTTTTAATCTCTTTCATCACTTTGTGCATTCTTATATGCTTGGCTTTATATGGCTTTCTAAGCAATTACACCATCACATGTTTGTTTGTACCTACTCACTTTAACCTATATTTTGGGTTATATCTTTGAGCTATTCTTGCTTTCCAATAGCCCATGTTGGGGCCCAACATCTAAACCACCATATAAATCAAATCAAGCTCTATAGGGCCAAAATAATTATTTATTATTTATCAATGATCAAGATTCGCCCTATTGGGGCACACCTATTTTATCATGATCACATTTGCTCTATTGGGGAACTTCTTATTATCTTCTCTTTAGAGACCCCATTCTAGTGGTGCTTCCCTTCCTAAATTAGAACATTCTCCCTTTTCCTCTAATTCTAAGCTCTCCACATTAAATCCCATGATGGCAACTTTTTTTAGTGTGTAACTTGTCTTAGGATTGATCAATGACATAAGTGCATAACTTGTACTCTCAAATTGGGTATGTTTAAAGTGTGTCCCTTACATTTATGGATTGTATATTTCCCATTCCACCCATCTATAGGGCATATTATACCTATAATTATATTTTTATCATTTATGTTAATCATGTGTGCAAGCATTATCTCATTTGGATGTGATTTATTCCCTGGGTTAATCTCTCACTTTCTCTTTTCAAGAGTTCATCCTTCTCTTTCATCCTAGTATGTCCTCTCGAGGGGGCATCATGGGTATGTTACAATTTCTTCTTGAAAACTCTTTTTAAAAAAAAGATGTTGCTTCACTTGAATGTCTCACTACGCCTTCTCAAATAGGGGCAAAATGTAGACATCCAATTCCTAACACCATCTGTGTTGAAAATTGTCAATCTTAATCAAATTACACTCAAGTACAAATTTTAGGTCAAAATCCATAAAATGCCCTAAATAGTTTTAAATTTTCCCTTACAAGTGCCAATTTAGGTAAAAGCATCCATAAATAGGGCAATGCATTTTATGGGCTAGCTAACTTTGATCAAATCATTTCAAGTCAAAATGACCATTTTAACATTTAGTGCTCTAGATCACTCTTTTATTCTAAATTCATTAGTACACATCATGTACCTTTTTTATTTGTTGTTAGAAATATCCAAAATGATAATATGATTCCAACGCATCTAGCGTCACCTTCTAATTCTTCTTGAGTCAAATTATAACCCAGTAATATGACTTTCTGACCATTTTGATTAGTTAAGGGTCAATTTTCAAATAATTGCACAAATGTTGATTAACCTTGATTAAGGATAATTAATCCAAATTAAGAGCTTATGTGGATTTTCCATGAGAGTAATTGAATTTTTATTTTTGAAAATTGATTCTTATTATCTACATCACCTAGTGACATCATCTATGGGGTGGCATCCATCAAGCCATAATTACATAAAATATCAAGATTATGGGTCATCCATGCCTAGTTAATGCCTCCCATGCCTCTTTAATGCCCATTTTCCTAAGGTCATCTTGAAGATAATTATGGATTTAATTCCAAATATTAGGATTATCCTCAACCACACATCTCAATTTTGAGATGGACGGTTCAGGTTGATCCTGACCAATCTCAAATTAATATAAATAGAGAGGCCATGGACATCATTTCTAAGCTATTTTGGTGCAAATTTATTATGCTCAAATATCTTAAAAGCTTGAAGATTTCAAATTTATAATGCTAAATTGTTTCTACAAAGCTTCATTGATAGGATAGTTTAGTGATTCCACATTAAGAGCCTAGATTTTGTGGAGTGTTCTTGAGGCTTTAGAGGAGCTTACCACCATTGTTGACAAAGACAAGGATGCTTTATCAAGGGAGAACATGTTTTTGAGCCACATGGGCATGGTGAATCCATTTGGGAAGGTAATATGGTGTTAATTTATTTCATTTGTTTCTTGTTATCCTTTGTAATTCCCATAGGAAAAAATAGGCTTGGTTAGTTAGTTCTTTATGCATGTTTCATTGTTTATGGACTAATGCTTGACTAACTTGCTTTGTAATCCTCTCTATAAAATCTATCAAAATTTTAGTTTGATAAGTATGGCAATCACTATTTTCTAAAATATTCATATTCTTTCATATTCAAATAGATTAAATTATGTAATCTATTTCTTGCATGTTACAATTATGAATATTATTTAATACAATGGAATTAAGCACTTTATTTATCCTATTACAATTATGCATATTTCAAATAGTACTTGTATAAATTTTCAATGTAAGTCATTCATTAAGCAGTCATAATTCTAATTAACATTCTATAGATCATTTCATTATAGCATTCATTGAAGCATATAAGTATTATGTGTAGACGTGCATGGTTCACCATAGGACACCAGTTCTCATGCCATTAAAACTCCAATTATTAATATTTGTTGTTTTCATTATCTTAATTGTCTATAATAGTAATTTGGAGAGCTTATACACATATTTAATACATGCATAAGTGTTGAACCAAAAGATAGAAAAATATTTTAATCGCACCAATATCATTCTATTGCACATTTACATTAAAACCATTACACAAATATATAGGAAATATTTTTCCTATAGTTGGGGATCTCATATTTCCAAATTCCACCATAATCTCCACATAACCTCTAAATGTTATATTGTTATTACATAACATTATAACTATAAATAATATCAATATTTAAATTTTCTAACATTGCCTCCATAATAGTTTAGATTGATGAATATTTAAACAATGCATTCAACCAACACTTTTTCAAATACAACTATTAGAATAGTATAACTCCATACAATATTTACTCTATAGACTATATAAATTTGACAACAATAAATTTTAAATATTTAAAATATTAAAATTATATACCCAGAGTATTTGGAACAACTGTAAAATATCATTGGCATTATAACCTCTATTGAATAAAACAAGTGTTTTTGAAAAAAAAAATTGATATAAATTATTTGAAACATTATAAACTATCATTTTGAACATTATAAACTATTTAAAATAAATTAATATTTATCTAGAATAGACTCTCCACCCACTTTCTGCTTGCCATCACCCTCCATGGAAATTGCACTGTCTTGACCTACATGTGTATCCTCCATTATCACTCCCTTCTCAAGATCCTCTGCAACAAAATTGATATTTGTAAAATTTATCCTCTCCTCATTCACTGCATTACCATCTAAAATAATAGTTAGATCCACATCTATTTTTTTTCAATAAAATACTTGGATCTATCCCATGCTCTTTAATTATTTTCTTTAAAGTGTTGTTCTATTTATTTAATAGAACAATATTTTCCTTGAATGCAATCATAAAAGTAATACTTTTGCAGGAATTTTTCAAATACACATTAAGAAGCTATGTTTATTTCTTTAAATTTTCATATTTTGTCTACAATTAACAAATAATATATAAGTCTCAAGCACATACAAAGTTTAATAACTAAAATACACGTTATAGATAATGAAAACTTACCACAACTCTTTCCTTCTCTGCTTGTGCAATGGTCACAAGGTTTATATTTCTAGCCCATTTATTAAAATAGGCATGGGTTTCTCCATTTAAATTTTCCAACTTGTTTATCATAATCCCTAAAACCCTATCATTGTAAACATTGTTAACAAAAATTAATCTAGATTGAGCTTGTTGGAATAAAGCATCAATCTTTAAAGGTTCATTTTGAACAAGCGAAAACAAATTAACTCTTTGGGAGTGGTTGTCATAACGAGCATTGATTTATTTGATGTATGATTTTTCCCTTATCTCCCATTGTTTTAAATTATTAAATTCATCAATGACATCTTCCCTTAGATTAGCAAGCAAATTTTTTGAAACTAGATTTTCTAATGAAAAATTAGTGATGGAATCATTAGAGATGTTTAAATTATCAATAGGGGGTGGGGTAGCTGGGGAAGAGATAGTCATAGAAGCCACTTCTATAGGAACATTATCAACTTGAATAAAATAATTTGGATTAAATCCATCATCAGTCAAGGGCCCACTTTCTATCTCAAGAAACTCTTCATCCAGATCAATTTGTTATAAACATGTAAAACCCTGTGCACTAGAAACACCACCAATAGATAAATTTGGGAACTTAGAAATTTGTAAGGTTCCTCTACTCTATGTAGGGAGGGAGATTTTATTTCATCTTATCTAATTTTGGATGGGGGGTGGGGGTGGCGGTGGGAGCATACTTTTTGGTCTCCTCATAGATGTTGGGTGGATTGCAAAATAAAAAGTTATTCAAAACTAGTAAATTCAAAAACATAAAATTAATGCAAATTCAAATCAAATATGCTATTACATGTCAGGGTGACTACTTCTTCCATTCTGATTGTCCTTGATGGAGTTTCCTCTTCCCCTCTTATTACCTTTATGTGAGTTGGCTCTTCCCATCTTATTGTCCTTGCAAGAGCGATATTGGTGGTTTCACCTGCAAAATGAGTAAATTATCTAGTTAATAAACTACCCAATTCTAAGAAAATTCAATTCAAAAAGAAATTTTTAAGGTGGAAAACATTGATCATGTTGTCAATAATAATCTTCAATGGCAAAAATTTGAGTCAACTACAAAAAAATTAAAAAACTAATGTGAAAAATGTTTTTTTCCATTAAATAATACAAGAAATAAACATTAAAGGAAATTTGGGGGAACCTAGAAGTGGAGATGAAACATAATCACTTCTTGAGCATTTAGATATTTAAAATGAAATAAATAAAGAATTTATGGATTGGGTATCACCAGATCGCTCTGGAGAACATCGACCTTTAGATGCCACCTATTTTCTTGTAACATATGCATGCACTCTTACCTGTAACAACTAATAGGATAAAAATGTTAAAACTTGAAATATGTATAAAGCAAGAGAGGAGACTATTAGGAAAACTAAACTCACCTCTTGTTCCTCAATAGAAAAAGCATTAGATTTCATTTTTTGATGGAGGGAATTGGGAATTGTAGTATTTTGTATATCATATAAGGCCTCAAAATACAAGGCCAGAATATAGTTGGAGGATGAAATGATGCAAGTGTCATTAAAAAATGCATAATTCAACTCATTCCTAATCTTGTTGGATATAACTGTACACCAGTCACATACAACTCCTGATAGAGAATTAATAATTTAGTAAATAGCCCAAAAGGGAATATTTGATGGTCTTCCCTACAAAATAATTCTTTCTTGGAAGAAATGCACAATAAATTTGAGAAATAGACTAGCGATTTTTTTAACCAGGATTCCCCTTTGGTTTTGACTACCTATAATGAAAATAGAAAACATGCAATTTTAATTAGGACATCAAACTAATTATAATAAATGATTTAGGAATAATTTAAAAAAATTAATATCCTTAATAAATCTAACACTTACCAATTGGTCTATGGCCACTTTGTAAATCACCTCCAAGTAATTTTTGTCAACATCAGATAAGATAACCTTGGTGTTAATAGGGTTTGCATTGCAATGTGGAAGTCCTATTAAATTTTTGATATCTAATGGAGAGGTACCAAAGGATATTGATTTATTGTTAAACTAGACATAGAAATGGGTCTCAATACGATTATAGCAAGCAACCATAGATCACAATAGGTTATTATTGATCATCATGTCATATTAAGGACTCTACACAAGGGCTTTGAGTTTGTATTAATCTATCCAATCCACATAGGATTTTGGCTACTTCACCATCTGTAGGAGGTTCAAACATAATAGAATATTGAAAATTAAGTTTTGGATCACCCCTATTTCAGTTTTCATGGATCTAGAAGCCATTGAAACTTTGTTGTAGACTTTGAAGATGTAGTAGGTGAAGTCTGAAAAGAAAAGGGAGGACATTAAAAAACTTAGAATAAAGTGTGAAAATAAGGGCACTATGAGGGTATTTATAAGTCATAAGAGGAACTGGAGTAACCAGTTAGTGTGATCGATGAGAGATAGACGTATACTAGCACTTGACAGTAGCAGGTTGCATGGTGGTATAGTCTTGTCTAGAAGTAAGATGCCTTGAAGTACTATGATGTTTCACAATAGCATACTACCACATGGTAGCACAACATTTTCTATCAAAATGCTATCATTGGGAAGGATGTTGTCACCTGATAATATGGTTTCATGTAGCTCCATGGTGTTGAGTGATATCATCCTACCCCGTGATATCATGGTGTTGAGCGACATCATCCTACCCTATGGAAGCATGCTATCAATCAGTAGTATGGTACCATATAGTAGCATAGTGCCACCTGATAGCATAATAATATCTAACATAAAACTATCATATGATGATATCGAGTCCCACAAATAGGCTAATGTCATATGACAACATGGTACCACCTAACACCATATTATCATGCAGTGGCATAAATTCACATGATAACTACTTTCACATGGTATCATAGCACCACCCAATAGCATAGTGTCACATGGTGGAAAAAATGTGCACTGTCACCCTAGCTGAAAGTTGTTAAGCAGTTGTGTAGAAAAAACAAGGTAATTTTCCCATCCTCTACACACTCAGATTCACTAAGGTTTTGAATCCAATTCTCCTAAACAAACCTAGGGGTTTTCCATCATGGCACCTTAAAATGGACCCTAACTTCAAAAGCTTATTGTAATTGTGAGTTTATAGAGTAGGTTGATTGAATGATTTTATGTTAGAGTTTCCCTCCTTGAACTAACACTATCTTGATTTTTATTTTTATAAAATATACTGCACTTCACTCCTTTTTCAAAAGAATGGAATTTTTATCATGACCAACCCACTATATTTTGTCTTGAAGAGTCTTGATATCTGATTCAATGATGGATTTTATATGAAGATGTCTCAAATACTTCCTTGTTCCAAATGCAAAGATGTATCCTAACATGTTTAAACTTGTGGACTATAATAAAAATTATAGTGCTTCCTCTAGATGTTAGTTCCTTCCACCATTATTTAATAACATTATTAAAATTTGGATCCTTAAGCCACATAAATTACAATATGAATGGCATGCTAGTCGGAGATCCATGATTTTTGATGTTGAGGGAAATAAGCATATGATTTGAGTTTGACACTTACATAATTTCTAAGTGTAGGATCCATTTCTGATTTAACCAATGATTAGAGGTCAAAAATATATCAATATCTTTAATGATGTTACCAAATCCAGCTCTCCTATTAGACCAAGTAAAGGATCTTGATTTTGGTTTAATGTCCCAAAGGTCATTTTCATTAAAAAATATGATAAAATCTAATTAGGAATGGGTATTTATTTGAATCCCATCTATTTTCTCATTATTTCTTAAAATACACTTGAAGTTACCAGTGAGCAGAAGCTATCCATCTTAAAAGGATCTCAAAATCACTGAGATTTCTTTCCACATTAGTTGTCTTGCCACCAAACTAGAAGAAGCATACACATTAAAAATGAAGAAATAAATTTCATCCATGAGGCTTAAGATTTTTAAACAAATCAAAATTTTATAGAGTCTATAATTGAGCAAGTGAGTGTTGATTTTTTAAGAGGAACACACAAATTGCCTGACACTCCCTTAGCTTTTATAGTGATAGATTCAAAGAATTTAATTTTTTTGGTAAACATTTATGGACTCTAGGCTTTAAAGAGCTTAGTTTATTGAATAAAAACCAAAAATGGGACTTAAATTTGAGTTCTCTTAAGAAACCTCCATTTATTAAGGGATCCCACCCCCTAACATTCTGTGAGAATACCTTCATTTCCTTCGAAAGAGATCTTCCCCCTTTCTTGTCCCTAGATTTTACTTCCTTTAGGAGTAGTACTAGAAAAGAGAACCTTGTAGAATTGTTTTTTTCTTCCTTTTGACCATGAGAAGGACCTTTTCCTTTTACTTTTCCTATATTAGGGGTTTTAATTGATAGGGCAATAATTGAAGTTGATTACCTTGAATATTTTTATAAGGATAAAAAATCTTTGTGTCCCCATCTTTTGTGAGCCATTCCATCTCTAGGTGAAACTTTTTTGGGAGGGGATGTTTAAAAAAGATATCAATTTGTTTATCCTTAATAATCTCACCCAATGATGACTTATTGAATGTTTTAGGAATGCATTCAAAATCTGAGCTCAAGCTAGAAAGGTCAAAAGGCTTAGAAAATGAATGATTAGGGGGGGTGTTGAATAAGGGAGATGAAAGGAAGGGGATTAGACTTAACTAGGGAATGGGAAGGAGACAATGTAGAAGCCTGGATGGGGATTGCTTCTATCATTGGGGAAAGAGGAATATCCATAGGAAGTTATCAATCAACTAAAGTGGGGGCCAGAATGGGAGGAGGGATAAGAAGTTTGGATTTTTGAAACCATTTAAGAGTTTATTTTTAAGGAAAAATATAAGTTTTAGGTCAAGGTGAGTACTCGTATTACAAAGATACAATAAGCAGTGATAGTTGGCACACAAAGGTCCCTGAGCATGACAAAAATTATAGTTGATAGGTAAATTCTCATAGTTGACTTGTTGGATCCAGGTTTGATCTCCAACTACAAGTTCAATCTCTTTAAGCAATGGTTTAATATATTAAGACTTGCACAGTATAGCATATGTTCTACTAGATCTTTTCAGAATAGCCAGGTCAATTTCTTGTAGTGATCCAAGATTAAAGCCTATGCATCGTAAAGCAGGGTTAAACCAAAAAATTTGATCCAAACTGGGGTACTCTGGGAATCTACTTTTGAGATAACAAGTCCTTTTTTCCATTTCATGATAGAGAGGCTAGTATTATGCATAAACTAGGGCCCTTTCCAAAAAATTTAATCTCTACCCTCTTTATTAGAAAACATGAAAACAAAGGAAACTTTAGGGAGCTAGGATAAAGAGAATGGTTTTACCCATTTCTAAGTCATAGATGCTTAATGAATCAATGACTTTGAAGACAACCAAATTCTATTAAATTCCCAATGAAAGTCCTTGATACCAAATTAGTATCTAAATCAATATCTATGGTATTTTTTAAAGGAAAGTAACCATAAAAAGTATCAATCAAGTTTCTATCAAATAAAAGAATAAAAATAAAGGGTTTATAAGGATTCTTGTATTAAATAAAAATTCCATCAAATAACTAGGAAATAAAGGGTTTAAATAGTGAAGATTGCTTGTTTATCATCGGTATTTTTAATTTTCAAAAGAACACAAAAGACTAAAAAAATAACACCGATAAAAAATAACACAATAAAAAAGAGGTTTATTGATTTATTATAACTATCCAAAAAAATTTCAAAAAATAGAAAATAAATATAGGGTATCTTGTAGATGCAAACACTGACTCATTAACCCTCAGTAAGAAATCAATAGCTACAAACTAAAAAACATCAAAATTTTCTCAAATAACAAAGAGATATGGTACAACAATTTTTTCATACCTTTTACTTCACCCATGAGACTATGGATTTTTTTTTTATGTTGTCCATTACAGAATAGTTAGAAACATTCTCTTCTGGGACATGAATTTTCATGCCTAGGATTCAAAAACTACAAACAAAAATCTCACAAACATACAACAAAAGACATCATGCAAGGGATTAAAAATTTAGTAATGAGTAAAGCCTGAGATATAGACAACTTAAATGTAGAGCATTTAATATGGGGATAAAATATCCTAGCACCTTAAATCAAATAAAATTTTAATGAGGTCATCCAAAGTGGATTTCCAACCGAGTGGACAACCATCTTAACTATACCTTTGTTCAAAAGTGGAGATGTAAATAAATTCTCAAATTACCAAACTATCATGGTCAATATTCTTTTTACAAAGCTATTTTGGAGTATGATAGAACAAAAAATTAGCAGTTAGGTGGAAGAAAAAGGAAAGAGGGAAAAGGGGCAAGTAGGTTTTAGACCCAAACACTCTACTATTGATCATTGTGACATGCTTATACACCAAGTTTAAAAGGTTTGGGATAAAAAGGGGATGCATATTATTGCTTTGTAGATTTAAAAAAGACATTTGACATAGTACCAAAGAGAAAACTATGGATCAGAATGGAGGAGTTAGGGTTTTGATTGCACTACAAGTTAGTGGTTCATAAATTTGATGAGCAAATTGATGTTACAAATCAAAACATAGTCAACATTGTTAGAATGTTTCAAAGTGATATAGGTGTCAATCAAGGCTATCCTCTATCCTCAACTTTATTTGGGATGTACATTGATAAGCTATAATATTGGATATAAAAATTTAGATGGGAGGGGGTCCACTTCACCAATTATGTAACAAAACTTTTACTTCACGTTTGATGACCTAATTCTGATGGTAGAGATAATCCAAGATTTAAGAGACCATCTTCAGGGTTTAGAGCTATTTTTTAAAAAATTAGGGATGTGGGTAAACATTGAAAAACCTAAAATTATGACTTTTTTAATGAAAGGGAAGGAGCAACACCCCAATTTTTAGTTTCTAGAAAGGTCTTTCAAAATGGTGTCAGAATACAAGCATGTCACCCTAAACTTTCACTATAGGCTCAGATGGGATACTTTCAAGATGAAAATAATATAAGGTGGCTAGAGAGATTTTTATTCTTTTCAAAATAAATGTAGGAATGCTGAGTTATGGGATTGGAAAACCATTGGGGTATTATTTGGATTACTTGTCATACCAATAGTATTATTATGGTTATGAGGTGTGGGCTAGTGGAATAACAAGTTTGAAATGGAGGTAAATATAAAAGATCCAAAAGTGTCTAATAAAAAATAATTTCAAGATTAAAGATTCAATTCTATATGAAATCATTTTTGTCAAAACAAGGACTTTCCCTTTAGTGTCAATCACTATGACCAGAATATTATGTTAGAAAAAAAACATATGAAGGCCAAAAAGTGGCCTAGGGCTATTGTATGTGCTAAAATCTAGAGCTATAAAAGAAATTAAGAATAATATTAAGCCATACTATAAATCAAAACATAAACCTCATATTGAATGAATAAAGGATAGAAATGATACCTTCATTTACCAAGCAAAGATATCCTCTATTGTGTGGATTTATTCATGTTTGTTGAAGGATTGTGGTTTCTCAAGGATTTGTGAAATATTTTTGTAGCATGTATTTATACTTGATGATAGAGATTTTATGGGTTTTTTTAGGATCTAAAATTACTGATGCTAGATTTATGATGTGAAAATGAAGGATGAAGTGTGAATTTATAATTTTTTGGATATGAGGATTAATGGTTGAGATTAGATTTGAATTTAGATAGATGAGATTAACACACTTGACTTAGGATTTTCATACTTTTATTTTTTATGAAACTCATTTAATGGATTCTTGACTAATTTGCTTTATTTCTTTTTTAGGATGTGAAAGCATAAATCAAGGAGTTAATTAATTTTATCAATTAATGAACGGGTAGGTTTACTTTTAAAAAAATCAACATGGGATGATGACATGGGTGAAAATAATTAACATTTATTTTTTTATTTTTAATAATTATGTATGCATGGAATTAGTTAGGGGTAAATTAACTAATTAATAATATTAGTAATTAATTAATTATTCATAGGGTGTAATTAGTTGGGTTAAATAGGGTCATGGTGTAATTAATTGATTAGTGTGGTGGGTTTAGTGTGTTAAAGATATAATTAGAGTGGATTAATTAAAATTAATGATCGATTGGATGATGGTAAATTTATGAAAATATTATGGTGTCTTAAGTCGTAAGAGATGAAACATTCTACAGGGAAAAAAACACTTGGATGAAGTAGAACCATAAGTAGATGGCTAGATGGGATATTAGCTTAACTAAATATCCAAACTATAATAAAGACAAAAAATTATGTGAATGAAAAATTTAGAATGATAATGTGGAGGAAGAAAACACACAAGAAAAGACAACATTAGATTTTAGTGTTCAACTTGACTTATGATCATAATGAAAAATCATTTATAAGGGTTGAAATTAAATGGAGGGAAAAGTTCCTCATTGTTCAAATAAGGATTAGCTCTCATAGACTATGATGCGAGACAAGTAGATGGATGACTTCTAGCAATAGTGAGATAATAAGATTTATATTTTTATACCATAGGGGTGATCAAAATAGAGGAGCACTTCATCCTTGAATGTCGTCAGTGGATGGACACACAAACCAAATATGTAGGAACTTTAAAAGTTGGATCCTTGGTAGATATATTCAAAGAAAAAATAACAAAAAAGGTTGGGGGACTTGTTAACCTAGATCAACAAAAGATATAACAACATTCTAAAAAAATTCTCAAATCCCAAAAATCTTTGAACAGTTAAAACTTTCAATAATCCTAGATATTATTTGATGTAATGGATATAATTAAAACTACTTCATTTCATTTTATTTCACAACAATAAGTTCACCAATATTCATATTGAAGAATTCAAATGATAAAAATGGTAGTGTGATTACAAGCTTAAAATATGATGATAAAGGGGATTTGATCTAACGGCTTAGCAATTGTAGGTAAGGGATGTGATTTATGGTCTTTATTTGTAAAGCTAGTGTATGATTTTTTATTTTATTTTATTACAATATTTGTGTATGATTTTAAATTTTGAAAAAGAAGTACCTTTATTTGTGTATCATTTTATGTACATTACACATTATTCGAGAAGGTCAATGACAAGAGAGCATAATTATTGCTCATTAAATTTATGCTTACCACTAAATCCAACAACAATTGACTTGCATCTATGGGATTATAAACAAGGGTGCCATGCACCAAATCCCTCTAGAGATTGAAATAGGTAAGTTTGGTAATGCTACTGATATTACTATAGACTATGCATAATAATGGAAAAATCTAGTAATATGATTTATTGATAAAATGCTTTACTATGTCTTTGTTAACAACCAAATGTGCACTTAATATATGCATTACATAAATTTCCATTATGAATCACTAAACAATATCAAATCTGCCAAGTGTTGAATGAGTAAAACTTACAAAAAAGTATGCATGAATGCATCGAGGAAAACTTCAAAATAATTCAAACCAATATTTTAACTTTTGATTAAATTATTTTCATTCTCGATAAAAGTTTGGACATGTTCATTTCATTTGAATTGAAGCATATTTGTAAGTTGTAAATGAATAATATTACAAATACAGAGAAACATATCTAAATAAAATTGTAACAAAATGTCCAAAAAAATTAATTTAAGAATAATTATCAACCAAAATTATTTAAGAATAATTATGACATATTTTGAACTATGACCTTTATACTCATAATGTACATATGACTTAAGAGACAAGATTTTCAAACACACAATATATATTGACTGAAACAAATCTCATAAATAGATTAAAAGCTTTATCTTTGGGCAAGGTTGCTTGTCAATAACTTATTTGGATATAATCACAAAAATAAATAAAAGCAACTAACCAAAATAATTATCTATCAAGGTTGCAGTGATAAAATAGACTGTAGCGTATCTTGGTGCTGAGGTGGTGGCTTGGTTTGTTGAAGTCACCTCAGAAGCTGTACAATTCGAGAAATGGATTTTTTAGATGTTAGGTCTACAGCAACAAACAAAATCTACACATAAAAAATTAGCCATGATGCGTGTCTCAACCAGTACTAAAAAAAAATTTCAAAATCAAAACCAAAATACTATTGTTTATTTTCTTAAGATTAAAAATGTCTAATATTTAAGTTGAGAAGAACCACAACATAACAATTAAACTCATACTACAAACATGAAACCTACTACATCTAGATCATATAAATTTACATTTATAGGTCACTGAAGTTGAATGATAATGACCAATTTTGCTTAAATTTAAATAATAATATAATAATTTCTCCCTAAGTCTGATCACTTTCTAGGTTTAATAAAAAAATCAACTCTAGCTTTATATATACAATCTTCACAAGCTTTTTCAATAAATGACAGTCTTGCACAAGATCAAGAGTGTCACTTTGAAGAATATCTTATAAACAAGAGATGCAATTATTTACTAAAATACTTTATTGACTAAAAAATTAAATAGGCTCTGAAATCAAACCTTGGTAAAAATAGAAATAATCTTTGTCAAATACCAGTTGCCATGGTCAAGAAGTTGAGAATCAGACTTGCAACACATGCTTAAACTATTCATACAAAAGCAGAAGGGAAATAAAAAAGGTATAATTTAGAGAGTATTATATTTTTTTATTTGTGGGAACTTGGGCAAAGGTGTCATCTTGGGGAGTCAAGCCGTGACTAAAACCTGCACCAATGACACTAAATGCCTTAGGATTTACCACTGAAGTGAAACCTTTAGACTAATATAGAGAATATAATCATATTTGAATTTTTGTTATGTATACCTGTTTACCATGGAGAAAATATCTCAGGTAAAACTTTTACTTCGATTATGTCATTCTTTATAGGAAGACAACTTAACCAGGCTGGAACAACCTATGTCACAAAAAAACAATGGGAGAGTTTCAAGAAAATTTATCTAGATAGAATCAAATCCTTAAACTCAGAGAATTACTACGTTGCAACAAAAAAATTAATTGCATATGCCTGTGATGCATCTATATAATCTCTATGATGTTTGCATATCTTGTCAAGGGTCAAGATTGCATTATTAGTAGCCATTCTATTCTCTAAGAAAAAAGCTGATGGATTACTAATTACATCATTTGACTTTGATAGTGCCTATGTAAAGGACACAACTAACAAATTAATAAAAGGTTCAAGCCAAATAAGGTTGAGAGTCCATAATCATACACAGATATTAAAAAATATAACACTACCTCCAACCAATGGTTTCATTTTTCCATGTCCATTTTTAGCACAAACTCCAATCCCATATAATTTTGCCTGACATTAGGACAAAACAAATAGATTCCACCTAGATATCCAAATATATAAGTGGAATAACATATTGCATCTACTTCACATCAGCATCTTCATTTGTGCAAGCTTGCAGGCTTGAAGGAGGCATGACGTGCTAGTGGAGGAGTTGGGCATAGTGGGAAGGATGTAATGGCGATGGGGCCTACGTAGAAGAGAGAGGGAGGAGGATGGTGAGTAGGAAAATAGAAAAAGACACAAAAAAAGAGGGAGATAGTAGGGAGAAGATAAAGGGGGTCATGGAGAATGGAGGAGGGACATATGTGGAAGCTAATCTCAAAATAACATGTATGCGATTGTATACTACTAAATAAAAGATATCAATCTTGAATATCTAAACTGCACAACATTTGGTTCCTTAACACTACCAAATTGAAGTCAACCAAACAAATCAGTATCGTAGAAGGGAAAAAACATGGATTTATCAATCTCCCTGAAATAGGAACCACCTTACAAATTACAAGTTCATTCATTAAAATGGAAGCTGGACCATGATAAAGAATACTTTCTTGTTTCAATCCTTTATTCAGTATATTATTTTACATTTAGGTTTATATTGAGGTAAAATACAAGTAAATTTTATTTGTGACTGCAAAAATAATTCTCTCATTTGGTTATTTTTAAACATGTGGTCTATGGTACAAGCTAAACTTCAACCTTATAGCTTGGAAACAATATTTTATTCTTGAAAGAATGGTTACATACCAAGCACTTGTTGGGATTTTAACTTGAGTTTAGGATCATGATCAAGCATCTACCAAACAAGACTCTTAGAATGCTCAAAAACTTTTGGCCATGGATCTCTTTTGAAGTAAATTACACCATGAAGAATGGCCTGGGAAACATCACACAAATACTCAAATTTAACTTCCCAACATTCCAAGATCTTGTTATTTAGGATGAAAAAAATCAATATCAATACATTTTTTTACCGACACAACCTAAACACTATTCGGTGGAACTAAAATTTACTAGATGCCTACCAAGACCAGTCAAATGACTCACCATCTAATTTATATACCTTAACATGATAACCTATGAGAAGTGGCATAAAGACAAATATAAATGAACAAGGGTATAGCAACAAAAGAGCTACATCTAAATATGTTGAACTGGTGTTAAGTAGTTATGGAAACAATGCATCCACTTGATATCCTTCTTCCATTGATTGATGCTCTAAAATCAAGGGAGTACTTGGTTATTGTATGGCATTTGTCACTTTCTCAAAAATCCTTCATTCACATGTCAATAAAGATTGACTACAACAAGAAGTAAAATTAAGAATTGTGTCTATGAAAATCATTTATAGAAGACACCAAACCTAGATTGGTTGTAGACAAAGTCTTGTAGAAAGGTGTTGATTAAATAATACCTGATTCAAATAATACACATTGTAGGAAAACCATACAAGAAATGGACAAAATCCATTTGCAACTAAAGTTTGTCTTAAAGAAAGAAAATCCTTCAATCTTCAAGGATGGTGACAAATACCATTTGTTGACAAAGTCATGGGGAAACTCATGATTTGGATTGTTACCAAAAGATTTATCCTGAGTACATGGGATGGCTTTTCAGAAACAATTGCAATAACACTCCCAAATTTGATGAAGATGATGAATATTCTCAAATTTTTTTAGAATAATTTGTTTTCGATAATGATGCCCTTGCAATAGAACATTTTTTTTTGGCTTTAAGGTTTGACATCTCTGCTTAAGTCAATTTTTATTTGCAGCCTTTGGATTTTTTTAGAATGAACAGTAATTCTATTTTGGTATACAAGCCATAATTCCATTTTGGCTAAGTGAGTAGCGCAAAGTTGGCATGTGCCTATAACTAATAATCTAAAAATGGTAGAATTGAATCCAGTGTCTAGATTAGCTGACCTTCCTCCACACAAATAGACAACACTATTTTATATTTTCCAAACAAAAGGACAAACAATTCATAGAGCTTTTAGCATTAAAAAAACTTTGAAAGCAATGACCATGACTTGAGCAGCATTGGACTGGGGTTTAAGGCATTCATGAACAAATTTTCTATATTGGTGGCAGCTTTCAACGTTGAATATCTCATTCTATGGTTATACTGACTTGACCTATACGACTTTACATAGAATATGGAAAGCATTCACTTGCCTTTCAACTACCAGCTCTCAAGTGCACAGACATTACTATAGACTATGCATAATAGTGGAAAAATCTAGTAATATGATTTATTGATAAAATGCTTTACTATGTCTTTGTTAACAACCAAATGTGCACTTAACATATGCATTAAATAAATTTCCATTACGAATCACTAAACAATATCAAATATACCAAGTGTTGAATGAATAAAACTTACAAAAACGTATGCATGAATGCATCAAGGAAAACTTTAAAATTATTCAAAATAATATTTTAGATTTTGATTAAATTATTTTGGTTCTCGATAAAAATTTGGACATGTTTGTTTCATTTGATTTGAAGCATATTTGGAAGCTGTAAATGAATAATATTACAAATACAGAGAAACATATCTAAATAAAATTGCAACAAAATGTCCAAAAAATTAATTTAAGAATAATTATCAACCAAAATTATTTAAGAATAATTATGACATATTTTGAACTATGACCTTTATAATCATAATGTACATACGACTTAAGAGACAAGCTTTCCAAACATATAACATATATTGACTAAAACAAATCTCATAAATAGACTAAAAGATTTATCTTTGGGCAAGGTTGCTTGTCAATAACTTATTTGGATATAATCACAAAAATAATGAAAAGCAACTAACCAAAATAATTATCTATCAAGGTTGAAGTGATAAAATAGACTGTAGCGTAGCTTGGTGCTGAGGTGGTGGTTTGGTTTGTTGAAGTCACCTTAGAAGCTGTACAATTCTAGAAATGGATTTTTTAGATGTTAGGTCTGCAGTAACAAACAAAATCTACACATAAAAAATTAGTCATGATGCGTGTCTCAACCAGTACCAAAAAACAATTTCAAAATCAAAAATAAAATGTTATTGTTTATTTTCTTAAGATTAAAAATGTCTAATATTTAAGTTGAGAAGAACCACAACATAGCAATTAAACTCATACTACAAACATGAAACCTACTGCATCTAGATCATATAAATTTACATTTATAGGTCACTGAAGTTAAACGATAATGACCAATTTTGCTCAAATTTAAATAACAATATAATAATTTCTCCCTAAGTCTGATCACTTTCTAGGTTTAATTAAAAAATCAACTCTAGCTTTATATATACAATCTTCACAGACATTTTCAATAAATGACAGTCTTGCACAAGATCAAGAGTGTCACTTTGAAGAATATCTTATATAGAAGAGATGAAATTATTTACTAAAATACTTTATTGACTAAAAAATTAAATAGGCTCTGAAATCAAACCTCAATAAAAATAGAAATAATCTTTGGCAAATACTAGTTGCCATGGTCAAGAAGTTGAGAATCAGACTTGCAACACATGCTTAAACTATTCATACAAAATCTAAAGGGAAATAAAAAAAGGTATAATTTAGAGAGTATTATATTTTTTTATTTTTGGGAACTTGGGTAAAGGTGTCATCTTGGGGAGTCAAGCCGTGACTAAAACCTGCACCAATGACACTAAATGCCTTAGGATTTACCACTGAAGTGCAACCTTTAGACTAATCTAGAGAATATGATCATATTTGAATTTTTTTATGTATACCTGTTTACCATGGAGAAAAATAGCTCATGCAAAACTTTTGCTTCGATTACATCATTCTTAATAGGAAGACAACTTAACCAGGTTGGAACAACCTATGTCACAAAAAAACAATGGGAGAGTTTCCAGAAAATTTATCTAGATAGAATCAAATCCTTAAAATCACAGAATTACTACGTTGCAATAAAAAAACTAATTACATATGCCTATGATGCATCTATATAATCTCTATGATGTTTGCATATCTTGTCAAGGGTCAAGATTGCATTATCAGTAGCCATTCTATTCTCTAAGAAAAAAGTTGATGGATTACTAATCACATCATTTGACTTTGACAATGCTTATGTAAAGGACCCAACTAAAAAATTAATAAAAGGTTCAAGCCAGATAAGGTTGAGAGTCCATAATCATACACAAATATCATAAAATATAACACTACCTCCAACCAATGGTTTCATTTTTCCATGTCCATGTTTAGCACAAACTCCAATTCCATATAATATTGCCTGACATTGGGACAGAAAAAATAAATTCCACCTAGATATCCAAATATATAAGTGGAATAACATATTGCATCTACGTCACATAAGCATCTTCATCTGTGCAAGCTTGCAGGCTTGAAGGAGGCACGGTGTGCTAGTGGAGGAGTTGGGCATAGTGGGAAGGATGTAATGGCGATGGGGTCTACATAGAAGAGAGAGGGAGGAGGATGGTGAGTAGGAAAATATAAAAGGACACAAAGAAAAGAGGGAGCTAGCAGGGATAAGATAAAATGGGGTCATGGAGAACGGAGGAGGGACATATGTGGAAGCTAATCTCAAAATAACATGTAGGTGATTGTATACTGCTAAATCAAAAACATCAATCTTGAATATCTAAACTGCACAACAATTGGTTCCTTAACACTACCAGATCAAAGTCAACCAAACAAAACGGTATCGTAGAAGGGAAAAAACATGGATTTATCAATCTCCCTGAAATAGGAACCACCTTACAAATTACAAGTTCATTCATTAAAATGGAAGTTGGACCATGTCAGAGAATACTTTCTTGTTTCAATCCTTTATTCAGTATCCTATTTTAATTTTAGGTTTATCTTGAGGTAAAATACAACTAAATTTTATTTGTGACTGCAAAAATAATTCTCTCATTTGGCTATCTTTAAACATGTGGTCTATGGTACAAGCTAAACTTCAACCTTATAGCTCTGAAACAATATTATATTCTCAAAATAATGGTTACATACCAAGCACTTATTGGGTTGTTAACATGAGTTTAGGATCAGGATCAAGCATCTCCCAAACAAGACTCTTAGCATGCTCAAAAAAATTTGGCTATGGGTCTCTTTTGAAGTCAATTACACCATGAAGAATGGCCTGGGCAACATCACACGAATACTCAAATTTAACTTCCCAACATTCCAAGATCTTGTTATTTAGGATTAAAAAAATCAATATCAATGCATTTTTTTACTAACACAACCTAAGTACTATTCGGTGGAACTAAACTTTACTAGATGCCTACCAAGACCAGTCAAATGACTCACCATCTAATTTATATACCTTAACATGATAACCTACGAGAAATGGCATAAAGACAAATACAAATGAACAAGGGTATAGCAACAAAAGAGCCACACCTAAATATGTTGAACTGGTGTTAAGTAGTTGTGGAAACAACGCATCCACTTGATAGCTTTCTTCCACTGATTGATGCTCTAAAATCAAGGGAGTACCTGGTTACTATATGGCATTTGTCACTTTCTCAAAAATCCTTGATTCACATGTCAATGAAGATTGACTACAACAAGAAGTAAAATTAAGAATTGTGTCTATGAAAATCATTTATAGAAGACACCAAACCTAGATTAGTTGTAGACAAAGTCTTGTAGAAATGTGTTGATTAAATAATACCTGATTCAAATAATACACATTGCAAGAAAACCATACAAGAAATGGACATAATCCGTTTGCAACTAAAGTTTGTCTTAAAGAAATAAAATCCTTCAATCTTCAAGGATGGTGACAAATACCATTTGTTGACAAAGTTGTGGGGAAACTCATGATTTGGATTGTTACCAAAAGATTTATCCTGAGTACATGGGATGGCTTTTTAGAAACAATTGAAATAACACTCCCAAATTTGATGAAGATGATGAATATTTTCATATTTTTTAAGAATAATTTGTTTTCGATAATGATGCCCTTGCAATAGAACATTTTTTTTTGGCTTTAAGGTTTGACATCTCTGATTAAGTTCATTTTTATTTGTAGTCTTTAAATTTTTTCAGAATGAACAGTAATTCTATTTTGGTATACAAGCCGTAATTCCATTTTGGCTGAGTGAGTAGCACAAAGTTGGCATGTGCCTACAACTAATAATCTAAAAATGGTAGAATTGAATCCAGTGTCTAGATCAGCTGAGCTTCCTCCACACAAATAACCAACACTATTTTATATTTTCCAGACAAAAGGACAAATAATTCACAGAGCTTTTAGCATTAAAAAAACTTCAAAAGTGATGACCATGACTTGAGTAGCACTGGACTAAGGTTTAAGGCATTCATGAATGAAGTTTCTATGTTGGTGGTAGCTTTCAACGCTGAAGATCTCATTTTGTGGTTAGACTGACTTGACCTACATGGATTTACATAGAATATGAAAAGCATTCACTTGCCTTTCAACTGCCAGTGCTCAAGTGCACGGATATTACTTTATGGACTTAGATATATTAATGCAATAAAAAACTACTTTTAATTCTAATTCACATTTCTCCAATTTTTTTGAGCATTGTGCATTCACAAGTAATTATTTTGACATATTGTTCATGACATCACACTCTGATGGGTACTATGTATGATATCAACATTTTGCGCATTAATAATATGTTCATAATTTCAACCAATCAAAATATAAATAAATGGATTTTTTCATATTTTTGGTTAACAAATGTGTCACTGAACTTTTGGAAAAATGCAAAAAAAATTATGCACGAAAAATAATGCATTCTGATTGGTCCAAAATACAAAGTTTATTCGAGGGTTAAAGCAAATTGAAGGCTTTAGTATGCCCTCCAGGACTAATAATAATCTCTCTGTCCCAACGACTGACCTCCCCTTTATATTACTTTGGGCTTGTCAATAAAAGGTCGGCGGAATGTCTTATTCCTCCTAGTGTTTAATTATGGATAAATATTGACTAATTGACTGTTCATTAGTTCTTACATATATTTTTCTTCAATTGAAAAGTTAATTAAACTAATAATAAGGTATAAAAGTTAATTATATAAAAATTTGAGGGAAATAACCTATATTTTAAGTAAGAGATTTTATGTAAATTATATTTTGATTGAATGTTTGATTAAATTATATTTTAAAAATGGTATATAAATTAATTATATCAAAAAGTGAGTGGGAGAAGTCATATTCCAAATATTATATCGGAACGAGAGATTATATCAACAGTTTATTAAGTGGAAATTTTATTTTAATTGAAATGCTACTCAATTTATATATTAAAAAATGAGTAAAAGATGTCACATTCCAAATATCACATCTTCTCGAAAGAGTACATCAACATATTAAATATAAACTTTAACTTAAACAATTTTCACAGAGAAAATATTTGTATACATTATATACATATTTTCCTATTTTGAAAATATTACATTTCTCAATCTTTAACTATAAACATAAATTATTAAGAAAAATACCTACTTAAAAGTTAAGAATTGTTGTAAGCAAAGATTTTATTCAAAAATTGAGCCAATTGGGCCTCCTACATATTATTGTTATGAATGAATTTTATTAATTGTGTGTATTTAAAAATTAATAATTGTTACATGGGTAAGTTTTTTCTTTTTTTTTTTTTATTAAACAATTTTCTTAATATTTTTCAAAGATAAATTTGTATATATATATATATATATATATATATATATATATATATAATTTTTTTTAGTTTTTAAAAGATATATCTTTATTTGGATCTTTATTTAATTCAAAATAAATTTCACTTTTGTGATAGAGCCCTATAACAGTAAACTCTCAACTCACTCATTATTGTGAAATGGACCATACCACTTCCAATTCAATGGCTCCCTCATTGTAAAATTGATAATGTTACTTCTAATTCAAAGGCTCCTTAGTTGTAAAATGGGCAATGCCACTTCCAATTAAATGGAAAAGACTGTGATTACAATTTAATATGTGAAAAGTGGTATAAAATTTGAAAAAATAAATTGCACTTATATAAATAATATCAATGACTAGAAATAAATGTTTACATGATTGAAAGATTTTTTTTTTTTTTTCTTTACTGATTTCTTTATAGTGTCTATTATAGTAATAGAAATCCTCAAAAATATTATTAATTTTACCATTTGTCCATATAGAAACAAAGGGCCACGTTGCGACTTCAGTACCTGTGTTTTAAATTTAAGGTCCTCTCACAAAATGCAAGTGCTACCAACTTAAAATTAAAAAAACAAAAATGAAACTATCTTTAAATATATATATATATATATATCCCTAAATTAGTGATAAACTCATTTAGTAAAACTGTTCCACTAGAGAGTTATGAAAAAATTTCATTTAGAGAATGACATCTTAAAAGATTAAAAAACCTGCAACTCGTTAAAAGTAAATGTAGAAACTTTCCAAGAAGTTCAGAAACATCTAGCATAGATCCACATAACACAGTAGCTTCAAATTAAAACTGAACTATCTATATGCTCCATGATTGCACTCATTAAAATGACAGAAGTCCATTTCAAAATTAAATATTTACAATGAAACAAAATGATTTTTCTAGAACAATAACATGGAACCATAGAACATGTTCTTTTCTTGCTGCATATTGGGGGCGAGCGTGAAAGCATTTAAGGACTATTAACCTATAACTCATACAGGTCGTACTTGTTTTAGAACTGAAAATCCTTACCAAATTACAGAAACCTATTGAAAACTACATTTTATGTTCTATAGATCTATACTTGTTTTCCGATAATGGTTACGATGATCGATGGTCCATCGTGGATGTTGGAGGGTGAATACAATCACATTACATTGTGTCTAATGTGTGGTATGTATTGGTACCATTGTATTGTAAAGATGGAGAGCGGTCGATAGTGAGGAATTGATTACCGACAACACAGTGGTAGATATAGAAGGGCGAGAGGTCAATAAATTCAATCAATGACATTTATTGTTTTTTTCTATTGATGATAAATCTAATGTGCAAACGCTATTTTGTTTTTGTTTGGTATAACGAAACATTCTTTTTTCTTATTCAGTTGGACAATGAAACCCTATCTTTTGCATAGAGCAGAGATTGGGCATGGAACCATTGCTAGGTGGGTTAAGTTTGAATCGATGTCTCTATGTGAATGCATGAGAATATTTTGTTTATCTCAGTTTTGTTGCTGATAGTGGTTTTTTTTTTTTTTTAATATTTACGATGGAAAATATTTGTAGATAATTATCTTTATCCTTGTGGTGGAAAGTTTTAGTTTGCAACAATGAAAAGGTTATAAACCTCGAAATGATTTCTAGTTATGATTTAGTTTGTTGTCCATTGGTAACAAAATATTTTGATTCTTTGTTTGAAGAGTAAATACCTACAAATCACAATGGATATCAAAAAGGGTATTTCAATAGTTGTCCATGACTTTTTGGAGAAATAGTTTATTTATCACTCTTCTCAGTGTCTCTACATATATGTATGAGAATACTTCGTTCGTTTCAATTTTGTTATTGATAGTGATTTCAAATTTTTTATAATAATATGGTTTGAATTGGGAAATATTTGTTGATAGTTGTTTCTATCGTCATGGCGGAAAGCTTCACTTTGCAATGATGAAAACTATAACCCTTGAAATTATTTTTGGTTATGATTTGGTTTGTTGGTAATTAGTAATGTAATTTTTGGATTCGTTGTAAAGGCTTCTTGATTTAGTTTTAAGCATGTAAGGGACAAAACTCATACGTTTGCTTTTGTATTATTTGTTTTATGCTTTCAGAGATGGTGTTTCATGGAATGTCATTTCTTCTTCTCAAGTACTTCTATATAGGTATACAAGATCATGATTTCGATTCTATCAAAATCATGTCTTATCATTCTCATGCTGGTTTGTATTTTTAGGTCTTTCCAATCTATCCCCAAATTCTTCTTAAATAGAAAAAACTTATCAATTTAATTTTAAACTGAAGTGAATAAATTTGTAATTTTATTTTATAATTTTAGAGAAAAGCTTTACATTTCTATATATATATATATATATATATATATATATATATATATATATATATATATATATTCTTCCATGAGTTTTGGGTGATTTTTTTCTTAGTGTCTGTAAAGAGTTTTGACTGTAAATAACTTAAATTGTGGTTAGGTGAATTTGAGTAGTAGTTTATATAGTTCTTCTTAGGGTTTATGCACTCTTGGCTTATCCTTACTTGGAAAACACAGAGCGCAACATGCGGCGAGGAGATATAATATAGTAAATGGGCGCGTGGGCATTGAATAAAATTAACGTAAAAGTTGGAAGAAAATTCATTCATACATAATTTGCGGGGCGATGGCAAAATAGTGGCATTGGCCCCCGGGGGTTTGCAATGCATATTTCCAACGAGAAAGAAGTGTAAATTCAACTTATGACGGCGCTCAAAAACTTCTGTCGTGCTTTTTTCTTTAGCTTTGTCCAAAAGCAACGAAATCCCACGCTTGCATTAAAAAATCATATTCAAACCTGCCTGTCTTTATCTTGGGAGGATAAATATCCCTACGGAACGTTGCCCATCTCCAGCTCATCCTGCTGCCTCCATGAAAGTCTCTGGTCAAATTACTGCATTGAAAAATCATATTCAAACCTGCCTTTCTTTATCTTGGGAGGATAAATATCCCTACTGAACGCTGCCCATCTCCAGCTCCTCGTGCTGTCTCCATGAAAGTCTCGGGTCAAATTATTGCATTAAATGATATAATAAAAGGCGATCAATTTATTTATTGCTAATAATAATATTTATGTATTTTTTAAACATTCCAACTAAGTTTAAAGAAGTATAATATAATAAAGTAGTACCTTTTCATGATTTCCATCTAAAAGAAAGATTATTATATAAAGTTATTTTATTATTATTGATAAAAAGAGGGTTTTTTTTTAAAGGGACTCGATTTTTATATAGAGAGAAGGTTCACAAGTTAAAAAAAGTAAAAGAGACCACCAAAATGAAAGGATGTATGTATATTGTAGACACTTAAATCTTGTCACCAATAACTTTTGACCAATTTCTATTTAAAATGCACAATTTAGCTTAAAAATACTAAAACATATTGAACGATGTGAAACTGACATATTCAAGTGCCGATTTTGGCCAGGGTATCTCTAAATGGGACAATGTAATTTATGGGCCAGCGAACTTTGATCAAAGCATTTTGAGTTAAAATATCAATTTTGCACCTAGGTGTTCCAAATTATTTTTTCTTATCAAATATCTTGCACAAGACACATGCCTTTGTTATTTGTTGTTGGTAACATCCTAAATGGGATAATAGATCCAACGCATCTAACATCGCCTTCCAATTCCAATCCAGGGAAATTTTAGACCAATAACAAGGCATTCTGATCAATTTAAGTAATTTGTGCAGAAAGTGATTAATCATGTTTAAGAGCTAATTAACCCAAATCAAGGCATAATCAAAAATTATATGAAAACTTGTTGAATACTTATTTTTAGAAATGAATATTGAATATATGCATCATCAGGTGACCTCATTTCTTGGAAAGACATCCCTAGGCCATAAATGCCACAAATATCAGGATTCATGCCCTCCATGCCTTATCAATGTCTTCCATGATGCCCTCCATGCCTCTTAATTGCCCCTTTTTCCAATGTCATGATGAGGATAATAATAAACTTAATTCCAAAAATTAAATTAATCCTCAACCACACATCTCAATCTCAAGATGGATGGTTTAGGTTGATTCTAGACATTCCAAAAAATCTATAAATAGAGAGGCCATGAACATCATTTCTAAGTTATTTTAGTGCAAAGTTATAATGCACAAATATCTTCAAAAAACCATTGCAAGTAGTGTTACCATGCCAAATTGATTCCAAGCCAAGCTAAGCCACACGCCAAAGGTGCCAAGGAGAAAATGAGATTGCCAACCCTCTTTTGATGAAGACTTCATGAGCATAAGTCGAGCAAGCCACTACAAGTATTTTGGAGCATCCAAAGAAGGTAAAAGAAGGTTTCTTTTGTATTTTACTTGTGTGCTTTATTCATATTTATTAACTAAGCTCTCTCTAGTGTCTAGATCTAGAGATGTTATGTCAGTTAGTGTGTTTCTTTCATTTTATTTTAATTTTAAAACTAACATGATACTAACCATCATCTCTTGAGTCAAATTCTTATATTCACATATGGCACGTCCAATGGGACTAAATGCATCCTACACATAAAGAAGATCATTTTACAGCTTTAAGATATTCATTTGGACCATTAAAACTCTTATAAATTATTTTTTAAACTTAATTTGTCATTTTTATTTACCACGGGTTTACACAGTAATCAATGTCGACTAGTAAAACCAACATCAGTTGGATAGCTTAATCGACATCAGTTAGTAAACCAATATCAATTAGATACCTATCATCGGTCACATTGGTATAACTGATGTCAATTAGATAACCATCATCGGTTAAAAAATGTAACCGTCATCGGTTATATAACTAACATCGATCACTGTCTTTTTCTAAAAACACAGACCCAAGAGCTCTTTTCTTAAAGTTCATTGTTTCAAACCTAAAAAAGCTTCAAATCTTAAAGACATGCTAACATTTTTGTTACAAGATCAAGATTTATATTTGTTAAAAACATGTTTAGATCACCTTTTACATGCTTAAAAATCAATTAAGAACCTTATTTTAGTATTTAAAAACAAATTTAGACGTTTATGGTGAATGTTTTTAAAGTTTACAACTAAGACCAATGGGTCAAATGAACACCACATCATTTTCTCTTTAGACTTAAAAATGAACTCACCTTTTCAAAACATTTTGTATTTACTTAGTTGTTTAGATTAAATTTTTGCTTGGCAAAAAGAGGGATGTTGCATGTATACTCTTTTATTTATCCCCTTTAGGGAACCGTTAGAATCAAAAGTGCCATTCCTATTGCAAGTAGCCAAGTCTAAGGCTTAGACAGAAAGTCATCTAAAGCACTCTCAAAAAACTCGTCAAAGTTTGGGTGACCTTGAAAATGACCCTAAAGTCTTTCTAATTTCATGCTTTCTTTATTTTTATGCAAACTTGGCTTGCAAGGGGGACTTCATCACCTCCCATGAGTTCTTTAAGGAAGTTTTAACCTGAGGTTTCATCTCTCAGCATTGACTTCACTTACTTCTTTGGAGTTACACATAGGACGTATCTGCATTTGGACATCGCACTACACTGAGCGAATAACAGGATGTAGTGGTTGTAAAAAGGAATAGACTTTTTTACAACTAGTCAATGTCACGATCACCCAATTTTTGTGTTTTTTTGCATTATTTGGCATGAAATTCATTGTGCAATTGATTCCCTTAGAATAATCAAAATCATGCTAGTTTTAATCAACCCCATTTTGCCATACCCTTGTTAGGATTTGGATGATTATACTTAGTTTATTTTTGGATCATTTTCTCATTTGATATGTTTTTGAGACTAAAAATTGTTTGTTTGTGTAGAAATCATGTCCAAACCACTTTGTTTATATGTCACTCTTTTGTCTAAAAAGGTGTTATAATGGCCATTTTACACAACACTTATGCCTTGAAATTTTTTCAAACTTATTTATGTGTGTGTCATTTGAGTTGCAGAGGGTAGTGTTATATTGTCCAAATCATGTTAAAACATTTTAATCCTTTTTGAGTCTTTGAAACATAACATAGATCACATCATTCGAGCATGCTTACGTTGTTAGGCTGATCAATTTATTTTAAGACTTGTTTCACCTTGTATAAAAAACTATTTGTTTCAAACTATTTTGTGTATACCATTTAGACTTTTGTTTTGGGCCATCATGTTGTCTAATCTTGTCTAGCTTATTTGATCAAATCTTAGTTTTCAACGTTAAGTTTTCAATTAACCTTGTCAAGTTTGCATTCAAATATTGATTGATTTCTATTTAGGCTTCAATTCATGGCATTGATACACAGATCTTTCTCTTTTGGGTTGCATAACTTTAGTTAAGTGATTACCCAAATTTGAAAACTATTGATTATTTGTTTATTCAGTACCTATCCTCATCATTATTTGTGTCTTTATTTAGAAGAACACAGTCTTTCTTCAAAGAATTTTTTGTCTTATGCCTTATGCCAACTGATCATGTTTATATTTGATTCTATGTGTCGGGTCTGTGTCAAAGTTGTTTCCAAACTTGTTAGATCAAATCACATCATGCTTATTTGTTTAAGCCTAGATTTTGACTCCGCGTTTGGATAAAAGACCTAGTGACTCAACTTTTATCTTTCCTAGTTCAGACCTTGTTTATGATCACTTTGACCTAGACCTTTGACATGCTAGTTTTTATTCAGACGCTTGACCTTTTATGCGTATGACATTTGATGTTAAGTTATTTTATGCCAAGCCTTATCACAAATTATTTTAGAGATACAGTGCCATTTTTAGACCATATTAGAGATACAACTCCACCTCTTCGACCAAGTTAGACCAAGTTTGAATTATTTGTCCTTTGGATAGTTTCTTAGAGTTTGTAGAACTCTAAGCCTTTTTGATTTCAAGCTTTCATCATTTACGTAGATATGTCTAGCTACACTTATAGTGGAGTCACGTACAGTCTAACTTATGATAGAATGGTCGCACAAAATCCTACTAGGAACCCGTATAGAGAAAGATTTTTTAAAGAGTTTTATTATTCTCCCTATAATACTCCATATGGGGAACATATTCAAAATTCACAAAATCTAAATCAAGACTTGGATTGGTATGAATAGACTTGTGAGGAGGACTTTGAAGATCCAACTATAGATAATGTTCTTTGGGATATGGATCCATACCGTCTTTTCAATAATTAGTACATGGAACATAGTCAAGAACCAACTTATGAGCCAACTCACAACTAAAATGATATGATTTATGAGGAAGACTTGGATGCTTTAACTTATGTGAGTAATCAAGCTCCACCACATCATACCATTTCTGTTCTAAGACCACAATGTCATACTATTTTAATTCCAAGACCTCATCCTTCAGTTTGTGCGAGAAACCAAGCTCCACAATGTCCAACCATTTCTATACCAGGACCTTGTCCTTTGGTTTGTGCAAGAAATCAAGCTCCAAAATTCTCTTTCATCATTTCAAGATCTAGTCCTTTGGCTTATGCGAGTAATCAAGCCCCTGCCTGACCGACATCAGCACTTTTGCTGATGTCAGTTACTAGTTGCACTCAGTAACTTGATGATTATCCTCCTTGGTGAAGTTTTTAGCTCCACAACCTAACAAAAACCTCATTGAGGCACCAATAGCTGAGCACAAATTTTTTTCACTACTTGATGAATACAAAATCAAAGATCAAATCAAAATAGCTTTCAATATATAGCTTAATTAGATGATAGCTACTCTCAATATCAAATAATACAAAAATCTAGTGGTCCTATTGAGTGAACAAGTCTTCGACCCCGTCCCAACTAAAGTTATGTTGGATTCAATATCATTAACATTACGTGTGATTGAATGTCTTGATATTCATTTATTTCCCAACTGTTCCAAATTCTATCATCATCTGCCATTCCATTTTATAATCAAACCTACCATCCATTATTTGTTCTTATTTACCATCCATGGCCACACTTTCTTTTGTAGAGGCTACAAGAATATCTTGTCTTGACGTTTGAAGGAATCAAAATCAATGACCAAGGAAGATCACAAAAACATTCTTAAAATCCATATCTATAGGCCATTTTTGATAGAGCAGTTATTCAGATGAGGTATGGGCTAGCAATTAATATGATCAAGTATTTTGTTTGTACTATTTATTGATTAGGACATGCATCTCCCCATCAACAAGAATAATAGAATTAAAAACCACACCCAGACCAAAAACATGTACCATACCATTTCACATCACTATGCCATTGCCATTATTACATATGCCATTATCATAGATCCTGCCATTCACCCCATCACTTGGGGGCAACCTTCTTACCATTTTATTCAATCTATCAAAAACCATCACTATTCTAAAGCAATGTTATTCTATCCTATCATTCCATTTATATTTAGACCAAAGCTTATTCTTAGTCATCCTATCCATTCCTATTTTGATCTTGGTTCATTTGGTTCTCCTTGCACTTTTTGTGAAGGGATTCTAATAAAATTTCAACAATCAATCAAATTTGTTTAAATGACAGCCTATGAAAATAGTGTGACAGTTGATCTGGTAAGATATCTTTCATCCTATCAAGTTTGTTTATGTGAACCTAATCATAACCGTCTATGGGCAAATCAGTGTTTCATTAGTATTGCTACTAATTATAAACACCTATGAAAAAATTTGTATCATTGACCTATCCCTTTGTATCTTAGTTATAACTACCTATGGGTAAACTAGGGGCAATACTTGTTTATCATGCATTGTCGCATCACTTTGTCATCATTGTTTTCATTTGACTGGCCATTTGCTGGATTTGAGAACTTGTTGGGACTTAATTAGTTTTTTATTCACCTTTTGTGTGGATGGAATTACTATGACTTGAGATCATTTCAGGACTATGTGGGTCATGATCAGTTCATGTTGAGGTCATCTCAGTCCTCTTTTCCATACGCTCCTTCTATTTTGTGAGCAACCTAAGCTAAACACTCTCACCATTTGCTGAGCAGACATTGTCATTCTCTAACGAGTTAAGATACCTCAAAAATATAAAAAACATGCATAACATTTCAAAATCAAAAAATATTTGTCATGTCTAACCCTATTCAGTTATCCTCGATCCACCTTATTGGGGCATTGCCATTGTTAGGATGCTTTATTTTTTTTAGGTTTTCTATATTTTTTGTTTAGTTTAAGTTGTTTGTTTGTTTGTTTGTTTATTCACTTGCCTATTTATTTATTTTTAGCACTGTTGCCTTGACTCAGTCTATATGTATGCATTGTGTGATTCCTTGCACACATTATTCGTGAGTCCATCCATATTCATACGTTAATATTATCATCATGGTTTTTTATCATTGATGTATTATTTTTGAGTGTTTATTAGATCTGGATTCAGTTGTTACACATATTTTGGCCAAGTCTTCATGGTGTTCTATCATAAATCCTACCATCACATTCTACAATAAAAATTAGCTTCAAAAAGGTCTAAAATCAATAGATCTATAAAAATTTCTCCTTAGTACCTTGACAAATTCTAGTTGTATCATTGTTAATCAAGACGAGCATCTTCTCTTTGGCAGGTACAATTGAATCATTCACACTAATCAATCTTATTCCTCTATCCATCTCTTTCATCACTTTACACTTGCTCATCTTTAATCTATATTCCAAGTTATATCCTTGAGTTATTATTGCTAATCATTCTTAATTAGGGCACAATCATCTTTAACCAATATAGGTCATCTTAATGATTATAACCGCCTATGGGCAAATCATTATTTTGACATTTATATCTGATTATAACCATCTTTAGGCAAATCAAAATCTTTTTTACATCAATACATGCAAGTAGTTTCTTATTTGGATTAATCTCAACCATGGATTAATTCTACCTTTCTCTTTTTTTTTTTGAAGGACCACCCATCAATAAATGTGATGGCCACTCCCTTGAGGGGGCATCATCATAGACTTCCCAAAACCATTTGGAGCTTTGTTCTTCAACCATCATCTTATTTTTGGCATACAAGCCATCTCTTATTATTTGAGAAGACATTGCTTTGCCTATGGTTTACAACATCTTTTCAAACAGGGGCAAATTATAGACACCTAAATCTGGCCACCAATAATTTTCAACCAGGCTTTTGACCAATTTCTACTTAAAATGCACAATTTGGCCTTAAAACACTAAAACATGCTAAAATGATGTGAAACTGACATATTCAATTGTCTATTTTGGCCAGGGTATCCTTAAATGGGGTAATGTAATTTGTGGGCCAGCTAACTTTGATCAGATCATTTCGAGTTAAAATACCAATTTTACACTTAAGTACTTTGGATTGCTCTTTCCTATAAAATCTCTTGTAGAAGACACGTGCCTTTGTTATTTACTATTGATAACATCTTAAATGGAATAATGGATCCAACGCATCTGACATCGCCTTTCAATTCCAATCTAGTCAAATTTTAGATTAATAATAAGACATTCTGATCAATTTGAGTAATTTGTACACAAAGTGCTAAATCATGCTTAACATCTAATTAACTCAAATCAAAGCCTAATAAAAAATTTCATAGAAACTTGTTGAATACTTATTTTTGGAAATAAATATTGAATATTTGCATCATCAGGTGACCTTATTTCTTGAGAAGACATCCCCAGGCCATAGATGTTATAAATATCAGGATTCATGCCCTCCACGCCTCATCAATGCCTTCCATGATGCCCTCCATACCTCTTAATTTCCTCTTCTTTTAATGTCATGATGAGGATAATTATAAAATTAATTCTAAAAATTGAATTAATCCTCAATCACACATCTCAATCTCAGGATGGATGATTCAGGTTGATTATAGACATTCTAAAAAATCTATAAATAGAGAGGCCATGAACATCATTTCCAAGCTATTTTGATGTAAAGTTATAATGCATAAATATCTTTAATAAGCTATTGCAATTAGTGTTACCATTCCAAATTGATTCCAAACCAAGCCAAGTCACAAGTCAAAGGTTTCAAAGAGAAGAGGAGATAGCCAAGCCTCCTTTGATGAAGACTTCATGAGCACAATCTGAACAAGTCACTACAACAAGTATTTTGGAGCATCTAAAGAAGGTAAAAAAATGTTTATATTAAATTTTAGTTGTGTGTTTTATTCATGTTTGTTAACTAAGCTCTCCCTAGTGTCTAGACCTAAAGATGTTATGCTAGTTAGTGTGTTTCTTTCATTTTATTTTTATTTTGAAACTAACATGATACTAACCATCCTTTCTTGAGTCAAATTTCTAAATTCACATATGGCACACCCGGTGGGACTAAACGCATCTCACACATGAAAAATATCATTTTACAACTTTAAAATATTCATTTAGATCATTAAAACTCTTGAAAATTAATTTTCTAACTTTATTTTACCATTTTTATTTGCCACGAGTTTACATAGTAACCGACATCAGATAGTAAAACTAAAATTGATTGGATATCTTAACTGACATCAATTAGTAAAATTAACATCGATTGGATATCTATCATCAGTCACATTGGTATAATCGATGTCAATTAGATAACTGTCATCGGTTAAAAAATGTAACCATCATCAATTATATAATCGACGTCGATCACTGTGTTTTTCTTAAAAAATAGACTTGAGAGATTTTTTTTAAACTTCATTGTTTCAAATCTAAGAGAGCTTTAAGGCTAAAATACATGCTAACATTTTTGTTGCAGGCCAAACTTGACATTTGTTAAAAATATGTCTAGATCACCTTTTGCATGCTTAAAAATCAATTAGAAACCTTGTTTTGGTGTTTAAAAAATAAATGTAGACATTTATTGTGAATGTTTTCAAAGCTTTCAACTACTACCAAGGGGTCAAATGAACACCATCTTATTTTCCATTTGGGCTTAAAAATGAACTCATATTTTCAAAGCTTTTTGTATTTACTTATTTGTTTAGATTAAATTTTTGTTTGGCAAAAAGAGGAATGTTGCGTGTATGCTCTTCCATTTATCCCCTTTAGGGAACCCTTGGAATCAAAAGCACCATTCTTATAGCAAGTAGCCTAGTCCAAGGTTTAGAAATAAATTCATCTAAAGCACTCCTAAAAAAACTTGTCAAAGTTTGGGTGACTTCGAAAATGATCCTAAAGTCTTTCTACTTTCATGTTTTTTAAATTTTTATGCAAACTTGGTTTACGAGGGGGACTTCATCACCTCTCACAAGTTTTTTAGGGAAGCTTTGACCTGAGACTTCATCTCTCGGCATTGACTTCACTTACTCTTTTGGAGTTGCACATGGGACATATCTGCATTTAGACATCGCACTACATTGAGCGAACAATAGGATGTAGTGGTTGTAAAAAGGACTAGACCTTTTTACAACTAGCCAATGCCATGGTCAACCAATTTTTGTGATTTTCTTTTACATTCTTTGGCATTAAAGTCATTGTGTAATTGATTCCCTTACAATGATCAAAACCATGCTAGTTTTAATCAACTCCATTTTGCCATACCCTTGCTAAGATTTGGACGATTATACTTAGTGTATTTTTGGATAATTTTCTCATTTGATAGGTTTTTGAGACTAAAACTTACTTGTTTGTGTATAAACCATGTCCAAGCCACTTTGTTTATATGTCACTCTTTTGTCTAAAGAAGCGTTATGATGGTCATTTTACACCACACTTGTACCTTGAAATTTTGCTAAACTTGTTTGTGTGTGTGTCGTTTGAGTTGCAGAGGGTAGTTTTATGTTACCCAAATCATGTCAAAACAGTTTGAGCCTTTTTGAGTATTTGAAACATAACATATATCATATCATTCAAGCATGCTTACATCATTAGGATACTCAATTTATTTTAGGACTTGTTTCACCTTGTATGAAAAACCATTTGTTTCACACTATTTTGTGTATATCATTTGGACCTTTGTCTAGTGCCATCAGGTTGTCCAATCTTGTCTAGCTTGTTTGGTCAAATCTTAGTTTTCAACATTGAGTTTTCAATTAACCTTATCAAATTTAGATTTAGACATTGATTGATTTCTATTTAGGCCTCAATTAGTGGGGCTGATACACCGATCTTTCTCTTTTGGGTTGCATAACTTTGGTTAATCGATTACCTAAATTTGAAAACTATTGATGGTTTATTTTTTCAGCACCTATTCTCATCATTGTTTGTGTTTTTATTTGGGACAATACAATCTTTCTTCAAAGATCCTTTTGTCTTATGCCTTATGCCAACTGATCATGTTTATGTTTGATTTTGTGTGTTGGGTCTGTGTTAAAGTTCTTACCAAACTTGTTAGATCGAATCAAATCACATCAAACCTATTTGTTTGAGCCTAATTTTGACTCTACGTTTGGACAAAAGATGTAGTAACTCAAATTTTTCCTTTCCTAGTTTAAACCTTGTTTAGGATCACTTTGACCTAGACCTTTGACATGCCAAATTTTATTCAGATGCTTGACCTTTTGTGTGTATGACATTTGGCATTAGACATTTGATGTTATACTATTTTATGCCAAGTCTTATCACAAACCATTTTGGAGATACAGCTTTACTTTTAGACCATATTGGAAATACAACTCCACCCCTTGAACCAAGTTGGACCATGTTTGAACTATTTGTCCTTTGAAAAGTTTTTCAGAGTTTGTATAACTCTAAGCCTTTTTGTTTCAGAGCTTTCATCATTTATGCATATATGTTTAGCTACACTTATAGTGGATTCACATACAATCCAACTTATGATATAATGGCCGCACAAAATCCCACTAGGAACCCCTATAGAAAAAGATTTTTTTAAGATTTTTATTATTTTCCCTACAATACTCCATATGAGAAACATAGTCAAAATTCATAAAATACAAATCGAGACTTGGATTGGTATGAAGAGACTTGTGAGGACTTTGAAGACCCAACTATAAATAATGTTTTTTGGGATATAGATCCATACCCTCTTTTCAATAATCAGTATATAGAATACAGTCAAGAACTAGCTTATGAGCCAACTCACAACTAGGAAGATATGGTTTATGAGGAAGATTTGGATGCTTTGGCTTATGTGAGTAATCAAGCTCTACCACATTATACCATTTCTATTTCAGGACCACAATGTCGCACTATTTCCATTCCAAGACCTCATCCTTTGGTTTGTGTGAGAAACCAAGCTCCAAAACACCCAACCATTTCTATACTAAGACCTCATCCTCTGGTTTGTATGAGCAATCAAACTCCACAATGCCCCTTCATCATTCTAGGACTTAATCTTTTAGCTTGTGTGAGAAATTGAGCCCTATAATGCCTTATCGTTACCATCTCAAAACTTTGTCCTTTAGCTCATGCAAGTAATCATGCTCCCCAAAGCCCTACCATTATCCAACCATAAGCCATTCCTCATCTAGAATCAATCTCATCAAAACTTTGATTGATCCAATCTTTTGAAGACCAACCTGTGTTCAAAACTGGTATTTTTCAACTCATTGAAAACCAAGGCCAAGAGAATCGACCAATCCAAGATGTTTATATTGAATCAACCATTTGTGATAAATTAACCTGTGATGAATCATTTATTGATCCTATCTCAGTTATCGAGGAGTCTCAATTTGATGAGCTAGTCTTTGCTAAGTCATTTCTTAATGATTATAACTACCTTTGGGCAAATCATTACCTTGACCATGTGCCTATTTATCTTTTAAATTATGATATAATAATAAAACGAATATAGAAACATGATACACATTCCCTACTCCGTTATAGAAAAATGGATTTTAGTGGTGGACTATTTCTTTATTATTGAATCACTTAATGTTTTATATGACATTTATCTTTTAAATTATGATATAATAATAAAACGAATACATTTATAATAGAACGACCTAAATTCAAATTCCACCAATGATCAAACTACCCATAACAAAAAAAACATATAATTCTCTGAATAACATAATAAAAATATGGAAAATAAAACTCCCTATAATATAAATATGCCCCGTAATATGGAAAAAACATTCTACATAACACTTCATTAGATTTATTTGGTGCTCAATTTTTAAATTTTTAAAGCAATATACTCATGTCTATGCAAATATCTTTTCATTTACTTTCCACGGACATGATCCATACATGTCGTTCCAAAGTATATTTTTAATTAATTTATTTGTATTTTATTTATTTTTCATAATCAATTATCATTCTTAAACGACATGATATTATATTAAAACTATAAATCGCTTCGCGCACTTATTCATAATGGGAAAAAAGCAAGAGAAAGAAAGAAACTAATTTAGATTATAATTTTTCAATATAAGTCGAGAAATTCAATCCTAAACTATTATTCTATTTCATAAAGTACAATAGGAGATTTCCACTAAAACAAACCCCTTTTGTTTTTTAAAAAAGGCTTTAGTACGTGGGCGTCCGAACCCGCGACCTCTTTTCTATCCACATGGCTTTAGTACTATGCCACGGGTGCAGACACTAACACATTATTAATTTATTATTGGTGCAATGAACTGAGCCGCGGATTGAGTAATTTGTTTGCGACGATAGAAATTCCAAATGACAGGCAAAAAAAACACATATGAAGAGGACACAGTTTTCTAGATGTAAAAAGCAAGTGTTGTTTATGTTGAAACGGACCCAGCTCGATGAGATACTCATCAGGTTGACCGCCCTTTGCTGTTCAACACCAACGCACAGGCTGTCAAAGCACATCCTTCTAGAATCTCCTAATGTCATGTTCCTATGTGATAGAAAGATACAAGTTTGGGCAATAAGAATAGATTTTTCTCTAAGAATAGTTTTTGCCCGAATAAACATTTCCTTAAGTTCTTCAGAGTGTAAAGGTGACTCCCTTAGAGACTTCTTCGAGAAATTTTTATATGGCTGGCAGATTATTTCAAACAATAGATTTACAGAACATCTCTGATGGAAGATTTCTACAACCCATCCAAATCATGATGTATTTGCTTCTTCCAATTTTTAATAGTACATCTAGCGACTATCGTCATCCATAGATTGAACATATTTTTTGTTTTGCCTATTTTTAATTTTAGGTTTAAAAAGTTATAATATCCTACGTCTATCAATCAATTAGTTATAACAAAACTCTAACTTATATTTATTATATTAAAAATTTATATTTATTATTTTAATATAGTAAAGATGTAAAAATAAAATGTCAAATTGACAATTGAATTTGAAATAGAAATTAATGCAAATGAACAATCATGTTTTCTATGAACTTTTGATTTATGAATGTATATCTAAACTTTGCAGGGATATTGATGATTGTATATCAAACTTAAAATTATGATTATAATGGACTCGGAATGACACATGCACCATTTTTCCCAAAGCAAGATTGGTATTGACTAGATTTGATGAATGTTCATGTCCTCTTTTATGGTTTGCGTCCTACACTCACTTTAGAAATTTATATTTTGTTGTGTCACTTCACAACTAAATGTCACGAAAATTTATAATTGTGTTTTCTAAAAAATATAAACAAAAATGTCTGTTTTTTCTTTTAAATAGCCTAACTTTCTACAACAAAACATTATGCAAAAGACGAAATAGTAATTTTTTAACCTATGAAAAAGAATGAAAATAAATAATTCCCTGTTTATTATGCTTATCATTATCTTGAAAATAAGATTAATATTTTAAAAGAAATATACTTTTACAAATTATAAATTTCTTCACATAGGTTAAAAAAACTTTTATAGATTAAAAAGTATATATATGTGATTGAATCAAAGATTTTAATGATGTGCATAAAACTGAATTGTCTATCACTATGGGATAAAAAAAGATAACACAAATCAAACAAATTTAAATTTAAGTTGAAAATAGCTATCCATAGTGGCATTTGCCTTAAATTGAAGTTTGAAAAACATTATAGCAATGCTAGAGTACATAAATAGGAACAACAAAATTAAAAACCACACCTAGACCAAAAACATGTACCATACCATTTCATATTGTCATGCCATTACCATTGTTACATATGCCTATTTTTCATTATCATAGATCTTGCCATTCACCCCATCACTTGGGAACAACCCTCTTACCATTTTATCCAATCTATCAAAAACCATCATTATTCTAAACTAATGCCATTCCATCCTATCTAGACCAAAGCCTATTCTTAGTCATCCTACCCAATCCTATTTTGATCTTGGTTCATTTGATTCTCCCCACACCTTTTGTGAGGGGATTCCAATCAAGTTTCAACAACCAATCAAATTTGTGTTTAAATGACAGTCTATGAAAGTAGTGTGACATTTGATCTAGTAAGATATCTTTCATCCTATCAAGTTTGTTTATGTAAGCCTGATTAAAACCATCTATGGGGAAATCAGTGTTTCGCTAGTCTTGCTACTAATTATAACTGCCTATGGGTAAATTCATATCATTGACCTATGCCATTGTATCCTACCTATAACCATCTATGGGCAACCTAGGGGAAACACTTGTTTATCATGCATTGTCACATCACTTTGCCATCATAGTTTTTATTTGACTAGCCATTTGCCAGATTTGAGAACTTGTTGGAACCTAGTTGGTTTTTTCTTCACCTTTTATGAGGATGGAATTACTATGAATTGAGGTCATTTTAGGACTATGTGGGTCATGCTCAATTCATATTGAGGTCACCTCAGTCTCCCTTTCCATACACTTTCACCATTTTACAAGTAACCTAAGCTAAATGCTCTCACCATTTTTTGAGCAGGTATCTTGTCATTCTCTAATGCATTAAGATACCTCAAAAATCTAAAAAACATTCATAACATTTCAAAATCTAGAAATATTTGTCATGTCTAACCCTAGTCAGTTATCCTCGATCCACCTTACTAAGGCATTGCCATTGTTAGGATGCTTTCTTTTGCTTTTGTTTTCAAGTTTTCTATTTGTTTGTTTATTTCAAGTTATTTGTTTGTTTGTTTATTTGTTTGATTACTTGTTTGTTTGCTTTTAGCATTATTGCCTCAACTCAATCTATATGTATGCATTGGGTGATTCCTTGCACACATTATTCATGAGTCCATCCATATTCATATGTCAATATTATCATCATGGTTTTTATCATTGATGTATTATTTTCAAGTGTTTATTGGATTGAGAGTCAGTTTTTACACATATTTTGGCCAAGTCTTCATGGTGTTCTATCATGAATCCTACCATCACATGCTACAACAAAAATTAGCTTCAAAAAGGTCTAGAATCAATGGAGTCATAGAAGTTTCTCCTTGGTACCTTGGAAAATCTTTCCATCCCACCCTTGATCAAATCAACCCATTGACCATTCTAGTTGTATCATTGCTAATTAGGATGAACATTTTCTCATTGGCAGGTACAACTGAATCATTTACATTGATCAATTTTATTCCTCTATCCATCTTTTTCATCACTTTGCACCCACTCATCTTTAATCTATATTCCAGGTTATATCTTTGAGTTATGCTTGCTAATCAACCCTAACTGGGGCACAATCATCTTTAGCCAATATAGGTCTTCTTGATGATTATAACCGCCTATGGGCAAATCATTATTTTGACTTTTATTCCTGATTATAATCACCTTTGGGCCAATCATCATTATTTTTACATTAGTATATGCAAGCATTTTCTTATTTATATTAATCTCAACCATGTGTTAATTCCATCTTTTTTCTTGTTTCTTTTCAAGGGACCACCCATCAACAAATGTGATGACCACTCCCTCAAGGTGGCATCATCATAGGCTTCCCAAAACCATTTGGATCTTTGTTCTTCAACCATCATCTTCTTTTTGGCATACATGTTATATCTCATTATTTGAGAAGACATTGATTTTCCTATGGTTTGAAACATCTTTTCAAATAGGGGCAAACTGTAGAAACCTAAATCTAGCCATCAATAACCTCCAACTAAGCTTTTGACCAATTTCCACCTAAAATGCATAATTTGGCCTAAAAACACTAAAACATGCTAAATGATGTGGAACTAACATATTCAAGTGCCTATTTTGGCTAAGGTATCCCTAAATGGGGCAATGCAATTTATAGGCTAGCTAACTTTGATCGGATCATTTTGAGTCAAAATGCCAATTTTGCACTTAAGTGATTTGGGTTGCTATTTCCTATCAAATCTCTTGGATAAGACACATGCCTTTGTTATTTTATATTGGTAACATCCTAAATGGGATACTGGATCCAACACATTTGACATCACCTTCCAACTCCAATCCAGTTAAATTTTGGACTAATAACAAGGCATTCTGATCAACTTAAGTAATTTGTGCACAAAGTGCTTAATTATGTTTAAGAGCTAATTAACCCAAATCAAGGCCTAATACAAAATTCCATGAAAACTTATTAAATAATTATTTTGGAAATAAATATTGAATATCTATATCATCAGATGACCTCATTTTTTGGGAAGACATCCTTAGGCCATAAATGCCACAAATATCAAGATTCATGCCCTCCATGCCTCATCAATGCCTCCATGATGCCCTCCATGCCTCTTAATTTCTCCTTCTTGCAATGTCATGATGAGGATAATTATAAACTTAATTCAAAAAATTGGATTAATCCTCAACCACACATCTCAATCTTAGGTTGGACGGTTCAGGTTGATTCTAGACATTCTAAAAAATCTATAAATAGAGAGGCCATGAACATCATTTTCAAGTTATTTTAGTGAAAAGTTATAATGCACAAATATATGTAAGAAGCCATTGAAATTAGTGTTACCATGCCAAATTGATTCCAATCCAAGCCAAGCCACAAGTCAAAGGTTTCAAAGAGAAGAGGATATAGCCAACCCTCATTTGATGAAGACTTCATGAGCACAAGCCAAGCAAGCCACTACAACAAGCATTTTGGAGCATCCAAGGAAGGTAAAAGAAGGTTTGTTTTTCATTTTCGTTGTGTGTTTTATTCATGTTTGTTAACTAAGCTCTCCCTAGTGTCTATGCATATATATTTTATGCTAGTTAATGTGTTTCTTTCATTTTATTTTTATTTTGAAACTAACATGATACTAACTATTGACCATTTTGGCCCTGCAGGCCAAAATCGGTCCCCCCTTTTTTTCCATGCTATTCTGAACCAATTCAAATTGGGTTGTATGAGACTTTCGGCAAAAGGAGAAATAAATTCCAAGCTTTGGTTCAACATTTGGGTTCATCGGCTTGGTTCAAAGCTTTGGTTTATCGCCTTGGTTCATCGGCAGAGTTCAAAGTGTTTGGTTCATCGCTTTGGTTCAACGCCTTGGTTCATAACGAAAAGTTCAAAGGGAAGGATCAAAGGTTTGGTTTAAATTGAAAAAGTTCAAAGGAATGGTTCAAGGTGGTCAATTGAACAAATGGCATGCAACATTGAACCGTTGAACCATTTTTGGTTCAAGTGATTGGTTTAAGCGAACGGTTCAAGCGCTTGGTTCGAGCGATCAAAAGAACAAGCAAAATGCAGCATTGAATAAGTTTGTAAGTAAAATATATTTTAAATAAGAATTAAAAAATATAAGAATTAAATTGTTAAGATCTTTCTTTTACAACTCATAACTATTAATATCTTATGCTTACAACTTTTAATTGTTGAATACAATAGTGGTTAGAATTTGATCTCTCAAATTATAAAAGTTAAAGAATAGAGTCTTAAATTGAATCATGAAACAAAAACAATTCTTAAAGAAATTTTCTTTGTGTATAAATATTTTCTTTATGTGTAAATATCTCAAAAAGAATTACACATCTTTAATTTTTATGTTGAGGATTCTTAAAAAAATCATCTTTATATTAAATTATATCATAAATAAAATTACACAACTTTAATTCTCCTGGTCCTACGCCCTGGTCCTGGTCCTGGTCCTGGTCCCGACCCTCCTGCTGCCCCCTATGATGTATAAACGAGTGGTGAAACTGAAACGTTACCCAACAAAGTCTGATATTGAAGGTGGGTGGAGAAAAACAAAAAACGGTAGTTCCGTGTTTCATATGGGTGGACCTATCGCAGTGGCAACAGCGAGGTACCGAGTGCAACAGCTTTGTTTTCTTCATTTAAGTTAAGAGGCATCGGGCCGGCCACAATATTTTGGGTTCGCCGAGAGAGATGTATCATGTACGTAACTATATGCGGTCTGGTTTTTATAATTACTTTTGTCTGGTTTGACCCGTCACAGCAAGTTGGGCAAATAGAATATGTAAACAGTTGCGTATATCTGTATCTCCCCAGACAGGCGCCTATCATTCCTGGCGCCGCCGTTAAACTGGCCGACATCCCAACATAGATGGCCTACCACTGTCGAGGCTTAGGCAAGGTCTGCAGATTGGTTGCTCTTCCAGGCTACCTAAACCCCAACCTTGTTGGAGACGGGTCCACTTGGCCCAAGATGACTGTCAAGGTATTTAGCAATTAAAATTACAGAAAAATATTTAGTCTTATATTATATTATAAGTTTTGTGGTAGATTTTTTAAAGACCAATTTAAGATTATTTATTGAATTTATTTTTTTTAATGAGAATTAAAGTTGTGTAAGTTTATTTATGATATAATTTAATATAAAGATGATTTTCTTAAGAATCCTCAACATAAAAATTAAAGACGTGTAATTCTTTTTGAGATATTTACACATAAAGAAAATACCTATACACAAAGAAAATTTCTTTAAGAATTGTTTTTGTTTCATGATTCAATTTAAGACTCTATTCTTTAACTTTTATAATTTGAGAGATCAAATTCTAACCACTATTGTATTCAACAATTAAAAGTTGTAAGCATAAGATGTTAATAGTTATGAGTTGTAAAAGAAATATCTTAACAATTTAATTCTTATATTTTTTAATTCTTATTTAAAATATATTTTTTAATTCTTGGTGTGATTTTAACTCTTGATATTTGTATGTTGATTTTTTGTATATCATTGCCTTTTATTTCAAATGATTTGGATTTTAACTTTCTTGATGGCTTTTTCTATTTCTCCTCCATATGGATTTGGAAAACCAAAGATGGGTGTTAAATATGATTTTAATTTGAATACTTGGGACAAGGTTTCTAAGAGAGATAACTTCAAAGAGCATGGGGTCTAAGAGTCTCATAAGTTTAGGTGAAATAAAAGTGTTATCTTGACTTTGACCTTGTTTTATCCAATGTAGAGTGAAAGAAAAGGAAATCAAGAGGAGTGACACACAGAACAATTTGAAATACTTCAAATAAAAAAAAATGTGACAAAGGGAAAAAATGGATACAATGACAAAAAAGTGTGATTCCTTATCATAAGAATGAGGTAAATGGAAGAAAATGTCGGGAAAATCCAAGAACAATAAACATGCTTTGATCCCTACTTAGTCAGGATTTTGCTCTACCAATTAGAGCACATATGATTACTTCTTGTATTAGCAACTAATCACGGAATTTAACCAGAAATATAAAGTAACTAGAAATATGAAACAACACAGGAATTGAGAGACAATACACAATTGTATTAATAATCACTCAGAAGAATATACAATAAAGAAGATGCCACTTCTTCTTCCACCTCAAAGGCTCGCCACACCTCAAGACCTTCTTCCCTCTCTCTCTTGGTCACAACAATCAACTCCAATGTAGAATTGATGTTCACCTCTCCAACCAGTCAGTAACACGCTGCCAGTTCACCAAGTACACAACCATACTCTAAGTAGATCTCCTGCTCTCTGCTGCTACCTGCAAATCACTAGACCTTACTCACCATTGTAGATCTCCTATAGAAAGTCATGCCCACATGCTGACCAAGATCATACACACATGAAGAACTCTTCTGATTCTCCAATCCAGTACCCACCTTGGTACTATGGCACTAGGAGGAACGCACCATTACTCTCTTCTCTCTGAAGGAGCTTATTGCTCTCTTACTCACTAGCTATAGTTTTACAATACAGCCCATGAGTCCATATATAGATCTCATGCTTACAATAATTAGACTAACCTAATTACAATAATTAGACTCGCAACTCAAGACTATGACTAGCCTTCAACATGCAAACTAACAGTCTCAAAATAGACTCTCCCAGACTCAACATGCAAACTGTCTATTCTCGCACAGGCTGCCGACGTCGGCTCCTCCATGACCAATGTCGACCGACTGGTGACCGACACCGGTTGCTTCCTCTTTGCTATCTGACCGACGTCGATTGATCAGACCGACGCCGGTTTCCCTGCAACTGATTCTGCAACTCCCCGTAACTCTGCATCTTCCGTAACTTCTCCTGTTTGCATTCTGGTGAAGCTTTTAGCTCCACAACCTAACAATCTCCCACTTGGAGATAAATAGCTACACCTGTACCTGTACCTGTACACCGTCTAAATTATTCCTTGGCTTGTATTCCTCTTTAAGATCAATCTTGAAGACCAACCACCACACAACCTGTGATGCTACACCTGTCATCAAAGTAACCTGCCACATCCGAACCTACATATCCATGTAGTGAAGAACTTGACCCTGCATAACAAGAATCCCTGCTGCTAGTCCCACTGAACTGCCCTCCAGTACTCCTTCCCTGAATTGGCTCCATACTTTCTGATAACCCCCACTGATTGGAAAAACTCAGGTCTACACTAGACCTCATGTGATTTCGAACCCTGTTCCAAGCTAAGCTTGAACTGTCCAGCCCTTGGTGTGCCTTCTGATTCTTCATCCTGCATCATGAACCCCGCCAACACCATCTTCACATCAGCTCCCACTGGAGATCAAATCTCCATGTCTCTTATGCCAAAGAATTTCGTTGCTTCAAATTCTTCATGACACACCTCTGAACTAACCTTACCCTTAGCTCAACAAATACCTGTATGTACAAACCTACTAGTAAATCACCCACATACAATAACAAGATGATGTTGCGACCATCATCTACCTGGTAAGATAAAACCACAATAGTTACACTGACATTGACTGAAGCCATGCTTAGTCATCCACCTGTCAAAACCTGTACCACTGTCTTGCAGCTTCTTCAAAACCATATGCCTTGGCCTTCTGTCTCTTGTATCCATCCACTCTCTTCTTTAACTTGGGAATCCATTCCGTCTCTCAGTGCTTACTTCCAGTTGACAACTCTACCAATAAATACCTGTTTGGTTCTTCTCCAAGGACTCACACTCCTCATCCATGCCAAGCTCCCACTGTATCTAGATTCTACCTGCATTGCTTCTTCTATCTTCCTGGTTCTTGACCATCAATAAGCAATATAAAGAAGGTGAACAATGAATATGAGGTTCACTTACCCTTTCTGACCTCGACATGAGCGTTTGAGACTTGCTATCCACCCACTATCCATACCAGTGACCGATCTCGGCCATCTCCCAGTCTGTTTCCAACCGATGTCAGCTCCCTGTATTGACCCTGACTGCCGACGTCGTTTCCCTGGCCGACGCCGGTGTCCCTCCTGCCGTCGTCAGTTTCTTCATGACCGACGTCGGTCTTCCTATTGCCGACGTCGGTTATTGTCTGACCGACGCTGGTACTTGTGTTCATCTGTGAGTGATAACTTTTTACCCGCGAGCTCTCCATGGATCAAAATCCTAATCAAATCAACCCTGCTCTGCTCAAAATAATTCAGTTTCCTCACCTGATTTTTGTCCATCATCTCCTCCATGAACACCAAGGCTTTCCAGTTCTTTAGCTTGTCAAAGACATCTGACTTCCGCCTCAAAACCTGCATTCTCTTTCTACATATGTGACCAAGCCTATGAAGCCACATCTCTGCAACAGAAGGTGAATCAACAATATAAGTAGATAGATAAAGGATACCTACTTTCTTACCACCATCTAATTCAAGTGTATCCGCTGTGAGAGTTACAGTGCATCTCTCATCACCCAAATTTTTTGAAGAAATTAGACTCATCTCTAAGACTGGTACCTGCATGAATTCCTTCACCACCTGTGTGTTATCCGTCTGCAATTTCAGCTTCACTTCCCCTTCGTCAATAATCTGATAAGGCTCTCCAACCCCTAAATAAATCTCTCCAAAGTCTCCAAAGACATACCCATGAAAAGATGCTCTATTTCGGGCTGCATGGAAGGAGGCAAAAGAATCTGTAAACAAAGATTCCACTTTATCTAGAACATCCTATGCAATATTACCTGCAACATATGCTTCCACACGCTGATCTTCTACCGACCAACAATCTCTTTTTACCTGCTCTTTCTTTCCATCAATCAAACCATTCGTGCTATTCAGTTTCTCCATTCGTAGCTTACTTTCTTCTGTCGTTGCTATACTCCCACTCAATCTGAAACCCCTGTGAGTGACCTGTAATAAAAAATACTACCAAATCTGAAACCACCTGTTAGTCAACCCAACCAAAAGCTCTGATACCACTTGTTGGTATCAGCTCTTGAACCTACAACCAAGGCTCTGATACCACTTGTCGGGGAAATCCAAGAACAATAAACATGCTATGATCCCTACTTAGTCAGGATCTTACTCTACCAATTAGAGCACATATGATTACTTCTTGTATTAGCAACTAATCACGGAATTTAACCAGAAATATAAAGTAACTAGAAATATGAAACAACACAGGAATTGAGAGACAATACACAATTGTATTAATAATCACTCAGAAGAATATACAATAAAGAAGATGCCACTTCTTCCACCTCAAAGGCTTGCCACACCTCAAGACCTTCTTCCCTCTCTCTCTTGGTCACAACAATCAACTCCAATGCAGAATTGATGTTCACCTCTCCAACCAGTCAGTAACATGCTGCCAGTTCACCAAGTACACAACTGTACTCCAAGTAGATCTCCTGCTCTCTGCTGCTACCTGCAAATCACTAGACCTTACTCACCATTGTAGATCTCCTATAGAAAGTCATGCCCACATGCTGACCAATATCATACACACACGAAGAACCCTTCTAATTCTCCAATCCAGTACCTACCTTGGTACTGTGGCACTAGGAGGAATGCATCATTACTCTCTTCTCTTTGAAGGAGCTTATTGCTCTCTTACTCACTAGCTACAATTTTACAATACAGCCCATGAGTCCATATATAAATCTCATGCTTACAATAATTAGACTAACCTAATTACAATAATTAGACTCGCAACTCAAGACTACGACTAGCCTTCAACATGCAAACTAACAGTCTCAAAATAGACTCTCCCAGACTCAACATGCAAACTGCCTATTCTCGCACAGGCTGCCGACGTTGGCTCCTCCATGACCGATGTCAGCCGACTGGTGACCGACACCGGTTGCTTCCTCTTTGCTATCTGACTGACGTCGGTTGATCAGACCGACGCCGGTTTTTTTGCAACTGATTTTTCAACTCCCCGCAACTCTGCATCCTCCGTAACTTCTCCTGTTTGCATCCTGGTGAAGCTTTTAGCTCCACAACCTAACATAAAACATGATAGCATAGATTATTATGCAAATTCCATCTACCAATAGAAGTAAAAATTTAAAGTTGAGAACAAGGATCAATAATGTATAACCATTTCAAAATATATTATAGATAAATGAATGACAATATGGTATTGTTATGAGGATGGTTGGGTCCTATCAATGGTCTTACAAAGCAACTCATAAAAGATAAATCCACAGGGGTGCTAAAAATCATGTATATGAAAATAAATGAGGTAAACAAATGATGGTATTTTGTGAAGAGTGGCAGGTCCTATCCATGATCTTACAAACCAACTCAAAAAAGAGAAACCCAAGGGGTGAATGCTAAATAAGGGGAAAAATAATCATAAATCTACTAAGGCAAAGATTGACATAAAAAAATGATAATAAAAGAAATATATGAGGACAAAAAATGAAAGAAAATGCCAAATGTAAAGTGAAATAAAACCAAAGAACATAAATGGAAGATAATGATGCTTATAAATCAAAAGTAAAAAAATAAATTACACAAAAACATGAGACAAAAATAACAAGTAATATCTATGTTAATGTCTGTATCAAATATGAACATGTGAAATACAAGTCTATAAGTCTCGAAAGGTTTCTTGAAGCTATATTTTTTTGTTATTATGCATTGTAGAATAAGAGTGGGCATCACAAGATGCCCCAATGGGTAAGTGGATGCAGGGATGGGCATCATAAGATGCCCCAAAGTCTGAAGGGACATGTGGATGGGCATCACACGATGCCCCAATATGTGAGTTGGAATTGAGGTAAAATTGAATTGTTTAAATGTTTTGTTTTGTTAGATTTTAAGGATATTAAATGTGACATAAGATGTGTAGGAGAGGTATGAGGAGATAAAGGAGGACCATGTATGATATGAGTTGGAGTAGGCATTTGAACTGTGTACTCCTTTGGTTCATGTGACTTAAGAGGTTGATATTCAATGGATGAAACAATATGTTTAGAGTAGTTCATGTTAGCTATCCTTTCCTTATTGGTATAGGAATAAGGATTAATTGTGGTTTGAACAAAATTAGTATATGAGGTATAGGTATAGGATGATTGTTATTGATCATTAGTTAGTTGATTTTGATGTGATTATGGTTCTTGAGATTGAATTTGAGAAGCTTGAAGATAGTGCCACCAAAAAAATTTATCAGGATTGTACCATTTTGGAGGAGGATTGGAAAGATCAAAGCTCATGGGTTTATAGTTTGGAAATTTTATCATAAGTTTTTCTAGACTCAAGAGTTGATGGGTTGGGTTAAAATTGGTTGAATTAGATGCTCCACTTTGAGGTTGGGGAGGCTTGGATAAATCAATGTTATGAGAAAATGATTGGAAAGGTGCCTCAATAGTTTTTTGAGGTGGTTCAAATTGATTCATAAGATAGTCTTGCCTTTTTGCTTGGTCTAAGGCTTCATCTAAATTTTTAGGTAAAAAGATTCAAACTTTGTATTGAAGAGAAGGTTTAAGAGTAGTGACAAATAATTTTAAAAGAGTATCATCATTCATGTTATGGTCCACTTTATGAGTGAGAGACTTCCATAATTTAATGAAAGTGTTAGAAGATTCATTAGGAAGTTACTTGGCATTAATGAAATGGCTAAGGTAATTTTTAGGAAGGTCATCATATTGCAATTCTTTCACTAAAGCATTGACTAGATCATCTAGTTGTGAGATGAAATGTCTAGGAAGTTGGTTGTACCATTCAAGTGCATCACCAACAAATTTTTTGGCTAAGATATTGGTGGTAGAAAATGTGTTAGTTTGGACCCATTCCTTATAGAGATTACCAAAATACTTAAGAAATAAAGTAGGGTTCTTAGTCCCATTATATGTGATAGTTGAAAAAATGTTTCCAATATCTATGGATGAAATGAATGGGGATAAAGATTAATTTTTAATATGTGAAGCACTTTGTTATTCATTGGAGGTTGAGGGATGATATTCCCATTGGCATCTCTAAGAGGAAGAGGAATAAAATTTTGATTTGGTTGAGACATGATGACTTGAGGTGGTTGACTAGTCATGTGTAATAAATGTTATTGCATGTTCATCATTTGAGAGGTGTTAGTTATTTGCATTATGTTCATTTTATGTATGAATTGTGAAATAAGTTGAGTGGTATCAATATGTGGATTGGTGCTTGTAGGAGGGGTATTAGTGTTGTTAGGAAGAGGATTTTTAGTGTTGGTGGGAGGAGGATTCTTTGTAGGTGGAGGATTCCCAACATTGGTTTTAGTTGTCTTAAGTGTGGTAGAAGAAGAAGAAAGCTTGGTAAATCCACAATTCTTGTGAGGAGTGTAAATGATATTATCATCAAGGTTATTGAATAATTGGGAACCATCTAGATGATCAAATTGAGTGGTTTCAACCATGTTACTTTGGGAAGTGATAATGCTAGGTGATCTTGTTATGGGTGTAATAAGAGGATTGTGAACATTGGTAGTAAGAGGTGGAAAATAATGGGAGGTTCCAACATTTGATGTATATGGGTTGATGAGTTTACGACTTATAGGTTTAGAAGGTGTAAAAGAGGTATAAGGTAAATGATTATCCTGGTTTGGGATTTGTCTAATAGGATTATCTAGATCTACTATATGGTATGAGGTAGATTGATATTGAGAAGATTTAGATGAAGAGATACACCATAAAGAGTTGTCTTCTATGGTGGACAGGCGAGGTAGGAGAGAAAAATCCATGTACATTTAGAATGGGTTGAGACTATCAAGAAAGAATTTGATAAGAGGCTTCATGATACCAAGTAGGAGTGGATGTCAGAAGGCTAAAAGGAAAAATAGGGACAAAATTGGAAAATAGGGAAGGCAAAAAAAAGTACAGGGTCAACTGGGTCGACCTAGTATAAAAAATAGGGCCTAAAAATAGTACAAGGTCAACTGGGTTGATCCAGTATAGTAAATAGAGGTTAAAAAAGTGTACAGGGTCAATTGGGTTGACCTAGTACAATAGATAAGAAAATTAGAAAGTCTAAAATAGATTGTGAACTAAAACAAGATATTTTTTTGCAATTAATTTGAAAATAAATAATAAAGGGCAAAGAAAAGTCAATTAGATCAATGCTGGCCAATCCAATTGAAGCACGCAACATAAAAACTTGCACCAACACTGGCTAATGCAAGTTTTTTATAATACAAAATATAATTGAGAAAAGAGCAAGAATCAACTTGAAAAGTAAAGATATAACTAATTGGTCAACTTAAATATTTATTAGATTATTAAGATATGATTTGAAATCTGATGGGAAGTTAGTTGTAAGCAAGGAACTAGAATGGCAATATAAGGATGGTTTTAGGTAGTTTGCGCTGAAAGGGGCTATAGTGGCAACGATACAAGCTTGGTATTTGGGCCTACCCCCTCACTTCACACACCACAGTGATAAGGGTGTCAAGTGATTAGCTAGAATATACCATTAACCACGCTTTATACTTTACAAGAGTAACAAGTCAGCTTCCCCCTTGGTGATGAAATCTAAGTAAGTTAGCCTTGCGTAGACATATATTAAAATTCTTGTTTATATTTTGTGATTTAGTCATGTGTCAATAAAATATAAAATAGTAAAACTACATGATTTATTGAAAAACCACCTAATTAAACTATGTGATATATTCTAAGCATGCAAGTAATAAGAAAAAAAGGTGTGAACTAATTACTAGCATATATGGTTAATTCCAACTTTGAAACAAGGTACAATGTTGATATAATAAAAAATGTATGCAAAAATATAGACCAGGGTTGACAGGGTTGAACTTTTGCTATGGAAATAAGGTCTGAAAATGAACATGGTTGGTAGAGTCGACCTAGTTATCCAGATAGCACATAGAACATAGAATTGGGTTGGTATTGCTGATCCAATTGACTATGTAAGGGAAATTTTAAATATTGAAAACTATAAAAGGAAAGACTGTAAACAAAGAGATAGAAAGTAACCTTGGTAGATCAAAGATGCAAAGAATGAATATTATTATTCAAGAATGTTGATATATGCTTGCAAATTATGCTAACTTGGTCGATCAAGCTTTACAAAAACTTGCTGATAAGTGCCTAAAAATGTACAGGGTCAACTAGGTCAACCTAGTAGTCTAGAATGGATATTTGAAAAATTGAAAACCTGTACTGAGTTAACAAGGTTGATATAGTAGACTATACCTGAGATTCTATGCATAGAAGTTAGACACTAGATCGACAGAGTCGATATAGTATGACAAATATATGATAAAAATAATGATGAAAGAATGAAAGAAAAGAAATAAGGTGAACAAATCATACAAGGGTTAATTCACATTGGGTTCAATAGAATGTATGCAATCATAAATGCATCATGTCTATAAATCAATTCTCACTCAAAGAAGATAAAGCATACGTACACTTTCAATTGGAAATACATTTATTAAGCAGGAACATGACCAATATGGGGATCCACTAGAATTGATTATGGGATCAATGATCACAATACACCATGATAGAAAGAGTTCTAAATATTACAGTCTAACATAATCATGCAACAACCTTAAAAGAGTCCTAGGTTTAATGTTCACTCTATTCTAATAAACAAGAAAGTAAATCTAATCTAGTGCACACCAAAGCTTGTGGCACAAATTGGAGGTTAAAAAAAAACAAACTATACTAAACATCCATAGAAGACATATACTCATGCCAATGTATACAAAATTCTAATTCATGGAAGAGAAGCACAACTGCATTATCTATCTACTCTTACAAAGGAGAAATAAATTTAGGAATACTTACCTTGAAGACAAACCCAATGAGCCTCAATCTCTCCCTTGGCCAAGGTGATTCATAAGAGATTGTTATGGTATGTAAGGATAACAAAGACAAATCAGCTCTAGGCTACACAACCTATCTATGCATCTAAAATACTTCTCCACAAGATAAGATTTGTATCTCCAAAGAAAGTATGGAACACTAAGCTTTATTCTTCAAGTAGAATGGTGAATAAGTAGATGTTCATTCACACTTATTCTTCTTCACTTATTTATTTTATCAAATGGTTGGAAATGAACTTGTATATATAGGTAGAACTTGCCCTAAATCCTTTCAAATATGTCAGTTGTATATGGTCGACCTAGTTGACCCTATATGTTTTTGAGAGATAAATCACTAGGTCTTGAGTTAGGTCAGTTGAAACACTAAAAACCTCCTAATGAAAAATACCCCTGAATAGTATAGGGTTGATCCAGTCGACCCTATATAGTAATTAGAGGTTAAAAAATGTATAGGGTTGACCTAATCGACCTAGTATAGTCAATTGGTGAAAGGGGGTCAAGGCAAGAATAAGGAGCATAAAACATGATGAATGACTGGAATGGATACAACTAAGAAGAATAAGCTTAGAGTAAATGATTTTAGGAGATAAGTGTGTAGATGGAAAGTGACAAAAGGAAAAACAATCTTATGAAGCACTAATGGTCTACCCACCCATTTCCTGGTGCACCCATTAAGACATGCATTTAAAGAGATTGAGACTCAATGGGTTCCTACAAGATACAAAGTGTTAGTAAGTGATAAAAGTTTGAAAACATTATATGTATATAGGGCTCTCCCAGGCTCTAACATCTTTGATAGGTTTGAGGATTGGTCACTCTGACAACTTGACAACATAACACCTTTTGATTATGTTGCGATCTCTCAAGATCTAACATATCTAATATTTATAGGGATTGGTTGCTCTAATAACTCAATGACATGGCAACTTATGATAAGGATAGGCTCTCATAGGCTTTAACATCTCTGACAGGTCTGAGGACTAGCCATTCTAATAACTTGGGGACATGGCACCTTCTGATTAGGTTGAGATCTCTTGAGCTCTCAGATCTCTGAAAAGTCTAGGGACTGACCACTCTGACAATTGGGTAATGTGGCACCTTTTGATTAGGCTAGGTTCTCCTAGGTTCTAATATCTTTGACAGGTTCAGGGATTGAATACTTTGACAAATTGATGATGTGGCACCTTTTGATTAGGCTAGGCTCTCCCTTAAAAAAACCTTGAATCACTAGATCCCTATGATGATTCCATGTGGCATGATCATGGGAATGCACAACCTAAAGGATATATGCATAATTGAGAACCCCCTAGGATTTAGAGCCATGGGATAATGTCACATGGCATCATTGTGTGGACCCAAGGATCTAGGGGATGCAGTAATCAGATAGGAAATCCTTAGTTTCCTAGAGCCCTATAATGATGCCATGTTGCATCATCCAAAGGAGCCAACACTCGAAAGTTATAGATCCTCATGATGATGCCATGTGGCATGATCGTAAGGATACATGACCTAAAGGAGATCTACACAGTTAGGAAAGTATTAGGCTCTAGATCCCTGATGCCACATGGCATCATTGAAGGGACTTAGAGATCTAGTTATATATGTTATTAAAATTTTATGTATGTATTCATGGAGAGATCATCACTGCTAAGATAGTCAACGTGAAAATGCATTGTGCCACGATTTGAATTATGCCTATTCTAGCAGCTATCATCTCTATTGGGCTAATTAGGGCAATCTTTGTGATGCACCACTTTATTGATCTAGTTGAGAGGCAACCTCATTCACAATAGTTTATTATGTTACTTGATAGACATCTCCTTAGAATTCAAGTCCCATTGTTGAGGATGGGTAAGCCCACTCTATTGTACTCTATACTCAACATACGTATGTAAATAACTAAAATGGGATAGATGTTTATAGGATTCAAGTGTGCTCAAAATGCTATGTTTGTGGCATTGTTAACGATGTTCGATTTCTTGTTAATTTGGTTTCCTCCAAACGTCTCTTTTATTAACAGTTAATAGTTTGTTTCTTTCTCTCTCTTATGTAGAGAGAATATATTTGTATTTCAATCAATTTTGACTGACTAGTTTCCCAGTTAACAATTTAGAATTGTTCTTAGATAAATTTAATAGTAAACTTTGATATATTGGAAAAAATCTTAATTTTATGTAGATAAAATGTAAACAAATGTATCTGGATATCTATTCGCTTATGTTTGGGATTTTTGTTATAAAAATTAGATAGAATTTTCCAAGTAATGTAACTATGAGGAGATGTTTTTAATTTGAATATATGTATCCCTAATATTTAACAACATTTGATTAAAGGTAGAGCTTAAAAATCCTTTAAGTTGAATGTATCCAACTTATCTTGGGTAATAAGCAACATGGGATTGTCAACCTTCACAACTTCCCACAACTCATTAAAGATAAATTATGCTTCCATCAAGTATTTTAAATGAACATAATTGAAAATTGTTAAATGGTCATGTTGATGAAAAATAAATTTTAAATTATAAAAAAATTTCAAATAAATGTACACTAATATATATATATATATATATATATATATATATATATATATATATATATATATATATATATATATATTTCATAAAGCAACAAAAACATACTTTCAAATTAAAAAATGTGTCTACATAATTTCTCACTTAACCTCCACATAAAGCAAGAGAAAAATTGTTGGATGAAATTTTTAATTAACTTCAATTAAAACAAATTAAAAGAAAGTACACCTTTATATCTCCAAATTTACATTTTTGAATCCACTTCACATAAAAATATTTAAAAAATAAAATTGATCAAAAAATATACTTGAAAATATTTGAATCTTGAACCTATTACTCTTTGAAAGTGTCTTACAAAATTATTTTTTCCACTTTTTATAGTATCACTTTGAATACATAAATGTGTAAATATTTTATATATGCTTTTCTTTTTATTATTGTAAAAAAAATTAATATATAAATATTTTCTTTTTAGTAATGAGCTCACCCATGAATAAGCTTCTTGGTAGTGTATATTTCTTCCTTGAGGGACTCACAAGGAAAAAATATTAAAGGTATTTTAGTAGAATTTAGTATTTGTTCAAACTTTCAATGTGTTCCTTCCAAACACCTATGTGGTTGAGTCAAGTATTTGGTTATGTTTTTTGTCCAGAATGTACATGCCATTCAAAGAAAGCCTCTAACACTCTCTTTGTAAGCTTCCAATGCCCTTTGCCAGCATTTTTTTGTGCTACTCAAGATTGTTCCAATACCTTCAACAATTAATTTAGGAGTCCAATGCTTCAAATAAGCCTTGCAAAGCTTATTGATACTTCCAAAGCACTTATATTTGGTAAGGGATCAAATTTTTTATTCAAACCATTTAATAAATAATAAATATGATTCTTTGCACAAAAATATATTTGATATCATTCATCAATGAACCTTCTCTTAAACAAAATCTTTTGGCATATACTATATAACAAAACTTATTGATTTACATTGAATTTTATAAACATCAACAATATATAATTTTAAAGATGCAATTTAAATGCAAAATTTAAAATTTATCAATAAACCTTCTCTTAAAAAAAAATTTATGGCATATACTGTTCAACAAAACTTATTGATTTATGTTGAATTTAAAAATTTTTCTCTCATGAGTTTTCTTCACTTGAGTCTTCTTATTTTCACACGGGTCTATTATTTTGACTTCACACACCTCCTCTCTAGTATCACTTATCTCAATCACAATACCACTAGAAAACTACTATGATTTGAGGTTGAATCTTGTGCCCACAAGTATTTTGTTAACATGCAAAAGTAAGTACAAAAGGATGCCAATATGTGGTTAATCCCCAAAATAGAGTAGAAGGCCTATGTAGAGGTTTTACCATTATAATAAAACTTTTAACTAACTTGTAACCTTACATCCTTGTCTTGAATATTCCAAATGGGGTTTGCATGTGTTTACCTATGCAAACCAATTAAAATTCTTTTTTTTCCCCCCTTTATCTCCTTATTTAAACCAAATTTCCTTTCTCTTTTGTCACCACTTAGTCTCCTCCCATACTAATAATTTATTCCATTCCACTTGTAAAAGATCCATTTCTAAATTACTCTCTTCTAAGAGCATCATCCCTTATTTTAGAGTCCCATAAATTGGGTCAAGCTTATCTTTTACCTCGAATAACTTACTTTTGTTTTGTGTACTTTGGGACTTTATCCAATGTTTAGATATAATTTTGAATCTTTTGAAATTATCAAGACAATCAAAGGACTCCTATTTGTTATGGTGTTGAAATTAACATGTTCATTAAATATCTTCTCTCTGAATTCCTCAATCCTAAATCAATACAAGTTGAATTTGTAAGTTATTGAAGATTTTTTTAAAAATTGAATCGAGTTATAAAAAGATTAAAAAAAATGATAAGAAATACTTTTAAGTTTTAAATATTCCTATTTCAAACAAATTCTATTTGAAACTGAAAAATTTCATTCTTTTGTTCCTTCAAATATTCTTGAACTCCATTAAATTAACATCCATCACACATTTTTATAATGATCCAAAGTTTACAAAATTAATATCTCTATTTTAAAAATAAAAATAAATAAACCATCACATATAAAATGAACACCATAATGTTTAGTGTGTATGTTTTATTCCAATCCACAACCAATTTGAGTGAAGTGATCACTCTCCACTACAAAATTGCACCCTAAAAAGTCTCAACATGGGGTAAAGTAGTTGAGTATCCGAGTGATCGCTCTCTATCAATCGCTATTGCACCCTAAAAGTCTCAAAATGATAGAAAGCGATGGGTAAAGTAGTGTGCACTCTCTCAAAATGTTTGAATCATCATTATTTTGCACCCCTGCCCCTGCCACTACATTTGTCTTTAGCCAATGACAATAGTATTTAAAGCGGGTTATCCTGCCACTACATTTGTCTTAGGCTGAGTGATTTTTATAAGGAATTATTTTGTATCAGATGCCTTCATCACCACAATACCAACCACAAGGCCTCGCTAGTTGGAATCATATGTCATCTCTTTTGTATCAATATTTTGGTCAGTATGCGCAGCCATAAAACAATACAAACATTCAATAGCAGCACATGAATTAGACTCCAAGTTCCTCTCAGCATCAGTATGGGGGATATGAAGTGTAGATGAATTAGTAAGGAGGATATAATGGGTAAAAATCCTAAGGTGGGGTTATTAATAGAATAGAGGAGGCTACAAAGGAGGATATAGGGGTATATCATGGTGGATATAAAGGAGGTCACAATAATGATAATAAAAAAAATTGACCTTCCATGCAATGTTATCTATGTGGAGCTTATAATAATTATGTAAGGAATTGTCCCATAAATATTCAAAGATAAGTGTATTATGTATACGGTAGGGTTAATGGTCAACATCAAATGGAATATTGCCCTATTCTAGAGAAATAAATAAAGGGGAAGCGAGTGTGCAATGTAAACATGATTAATTTGTATCCAAAGTAAAATGCATTTATCCAAGTTGTCACCAAACAATAAAGAGCTTAACAAGACTTACCTCCTCTAAAAATGCCTTAGGATCAATGTATCATAAAAATATAGTAGGATAAATATCTAGATCCTACGATGGAAAAAAATTTAATGTATCAAGATGCACAAGTGTTACAGGAAATATAACAAAAACCAACTTTCGATGAAGATAACACTGCTATGGATGCTCAAATGTATGGGTAAATTGTTTGGATAATGTATAAAGAAGGTGTTGTGGCTGCTCTGATGGATCTAATGAAATTGCTCAGTACACTACGTAACAAGGATATATCCCAAAATATCACTAATATCCTACATAATCTTCTAGAGTGTGTGCGGTGTAGATAAACAAGAGTTGATAATGTAGTTTGGTATGTGAAGACCAAGAAGTCATGCGATGTGGATTCAGGATTGGATATTGATTTGGCTAGATATGAAATTCTAAATGTCATATTTTATTTTGGAAGTATAGTTAATATGAACCCATGCTCAACATGGGAATTTTAAGGCATTGGTCAACCAACTCTAAGCTACAGTCTAGTAACATTAAGCTTAGCAGATTTTTGGGTAATAAATACCATGGCAAAGTCGAACCCATTGACTAGCTAGAAGATGTTGATGAGATTAAAGTGGTTGAGCTAAGCTTATGATGAGATTTTGAGGTCACTAACATGAATACATAAAAAACCCATTACCCTTCCTTAATTGATAATAAATGGGCCTATGACAATCAAATGACTATTAATATTATGCACAATCATCTAGAAGCACATCAGAAAGATAAAATAGTAGTCATACTTTTAAACAAATTAGAGAAAAATCCATATATCATTCCTAAGGATCTAGAATCTCCTTATGCTTATGGGGAAAATAGTCAGTTTAAGGTAGGAATAGATGAATGAAAAAATGAGGTGTAGATAGTGGCATGTCAAAAGTGTAAACCTATTACTGTGCAGCAAGAACAACCTCCAGCATTCAAACCGGTTATAACAAATTGGTCGATTAGATAGGTTTGGATTGAAGAATGTGTTTCTCCTTTAGTACAGTCACCAACAAGATCTGAGTTAGATTTTATGTGTAATAATAGTGAAATTACGATGGATTATATTGAACCCACCCTTGAATGAATTCTACCCTAGGATTCTCATCATCTATAAGTGGTGACTCAGATACGCACATTTTAAATTGGTCCTAGAGATATCATGAGTTTTGAACTGTGGGTATGGTGTTCACTACAGAATGGCAAATACCTCAATATTTTATGACAGAAAATCTCAATATTTTGAACATTCTGATGACCTAGTTCACTTTTACACTTGAGTCTTCTTATTTTCACACGGGTCTACTATTTTGACTTCACACACCTCCTCTCTAGTATCACTTATCTCAATCACAATACCACTAAAAAACTACTATGATTTGAGGTTGAATCTTGTGCCCATGAGTATTTTATTAACATGTAAAAGTAAGTAGAAAAGGATGCTAATATGTGGTTAATCCCCAAAATAGAGTAGAAGGCCTATGTAGAGGTTTTACCATTCTAATAAAACTTTTGACTAACTTGTAACCTTACATCCTTGTCCTGAATAATTCCAAATGGGGTTTGCACGTGTTTACCTATGCAAACTAATGAAAATACTTTTTTTCCCCCCTTTATCTCCTTATTTAAACTGAATTGCCTTTCTCTTTTGTCACCACTTAGTCTCCTCCCATACTAATAATTTACTCCATTCCACTTGTAAAAGATCCATTTCCAAATTACTCTCTTCTAAGAGCATCATCCCTTGTTTTAGAGTCCCATAAATTGGGTCAAGCTTATCTTTTACCTCGAATAACTTACTTTTGTTTTGTGTACTTTGGGACTTTATCCAATGTTTAGATATAATTTTGAATCTTTTGAAATTATCAAGGCAATCAAAGGACTCCTATTTGTTATGGTGTTGAAATTAACCTATTCATTAAATATCATCTCTTTGAATTCCTCAATCCTAAATCAATACAAGTTAAATTTGTTATTTGTTGAAGATTTTTTTAAAAAATTGAATCAAGTTATAAAAAGATTTAAAAAAAAAATGATAAAAAATTCTTTTAATTCCAACTTTTAAATTTTAAATCTTTCTATTTCAAACAAATTCTATTGAAAACCGAGAAATTTCATTCTTTAGTTCCTTCAAATATTCTTGAACTCCATTAGATTAACATCCCGAACACATTTTTCTAATGATCCAATATATAGCTCTATTTAAAATTTAAAAAAAAAACCAAACCCACAAACGTGTCAAAATTGGTAAAGTATCCGAGTCATCACTATTGCACCCTCACTCACTATTGCACCCCAAAAAGTCTCAAAATGTTTGACAAACGAGAGATCACGCACGCGTGCATCTCTAATTGGTGGAGGAAGCTTCATCTCTACTAGAAGGATCCCTTACCCAGCTGAACAACATTATTTAAAGCGGGTTATCCGTCCGCTACATTTGTCTTAGGTTGAGTGATTTTTATAAGGCATTATATTGTCTGTTGCAATTTATAGCAGTCGATTGTAAATCATCTTATTTTCTTTTCTATTTTAATCCTGCAATCCCATCCCCAGTCTTTTCTGTAATCTGCTAGTATTTAGTATTGCCGAAAGTTAGAGAGATTAATGGCCGGCAACAATGCTGTACACATTTCAATTCCTCAAATAAGTACTGCTTTTCCTATTGGACAACAAGAAGTAGACAATGGCGAGGAAATCTATAAGGAGATTAAATGGTTAGATGGAGTCTACTCAGGGCACAAAGAGGAGATCTATAGGTTGTTGAACTTTTATGTAGGAATTCATGGAGTGATCATCACTGTCATATTTACTGCCCAAACAGAAAACATGAAAATGCACTGTGCCACGATTTGGACAGTCCCTGTTCTAGCGGGTATTGCCTCTGCGGGGATACTTGGGTGGATCTCTGTGATCCTCTTCCACCAATTTACTGCGCTAGTTAGAAGGCAACATCTTTGTCTGTCACTTGACGATGTTCTATTACTCCACATGCGTATGAAAACATATCAAATCAGGGGAGTGTCTGTACGATTGTGGTGTGCTCAGAGGGTTGTGTTTGTGGTCATATTAACGGCCTTCTCGCTCCTTATTCTGCTCTCCTCCCAACGTCTCTTCTGTTGATACGCCGCTTTCCCTTTCTGTTTTTTCTCAGTACATTTAGTTTTCCCTTTGTGTCGTAGCTTGCCCGCGTAAAAATTTAATCCTCAACAGATATTTTTCTGTGCTAGATTTGGTTAATTTGGTGCCCATTTAAGAGTTGAGCATTTTACTGTAAATTTGACAAATTTCTTAAATAGGTGTGGAGAGATAGATAGAATTATATGCAATTGATGGGTTCCCTTCTTTTTCGACAAGTCAAGGGCTGCTTCATGGTGTGCTTGGCTCTATTTGTAGAGCAAATAGATTTCTTATCAATTACATGTAATCTTTGCTTTAAAAAAATAAGAAATGTGACCCAAACTAAAATGTGACATTAAACTGAAACAGGATTGGGAGATATGATTCATAAATTCCACCCCCCCTTTTTTTTGGTCCAGTTTACTAGATCAAAGGAGGGATTTAATTGGGGCCATCTCCTAAACAAAACATTAAAAAAAATATATACATGAAAAGAGTAAACCTCAATCTTATGAATAAAACCAAAAATTACAAAAAGAATGAATAATCCAAAACAATAATATATATAAAATTTAAGAGGCACTTAACATCCATTATGAGGTGTAATTAAAATGATAAATATTATCCACCATGAATTTAATTGTTTATTGAGAATTCTCATCAACAAAATATGAAGCTTCCAAATGTAATTTTTCAATTTCAATTTTCTTACTTCAATGTTTAGTTATAGATCCATGTTTCGATTTGTTCAAATGTGAATAATGTTTGAGACATAGAAATGATCTGTATAGAAACCAAGTAATCTTCTTCTTCTACTTGAACAACTGCATCATGTGAGACATCTGAAACTTGAATAACAATATCGTCGAAACTCTTGGAAAGAACATAATTATGAGTTACTTGAGGTGGAACCTCAAGCTAAGCGGGGAAAATTCAAATGGCAAAGCTTCTACCTTTTTGTAAGCCTTCAACCTCATTGCAAATTGGAGACAAAGTAGCACAGTCAATAAATGAAAGCCCAAGGCTTCTCCAAACGAAATCAATATCTCATCTGCCTTCTTTTTGGACTCATATATGCCTCTGAATCTTGCAAGAGATTATTATACTCTTTGATGACACTATACCAATTTGTGCTCCATCTGATTGTATCGAAAGCATCTAAAAGGAAAACCCTCAAAATTGAGAAATTGGGTCCAACCACCCTGGGATGACACGATTTTAATGGACTGGATGATTGGTCGTGATAAATCAACCATCATGCAAACCCTCACAAATCTCTATTGAAAACCATTTGAAACCTCATCTATTCTGATAAATCCACCAACCTTTCCAATTATTCATTGGATCAAATTCAACCTTATCATTACCAGAGGGAGATTGTATAGTATAAACCATAATAAAATTTTAGTGATTGGAGTGATTGAAAGGTAAAAAAAGGAGTTTGTAGACATAAAAAAAAAAAACCCCATGGTGCATTATTTCTCACAAAATCACAATCATCAACTAATCAAAATTAAATCATAAAAAAAACCCTTTATCCAACAAAGAAACGGGGCCCATCCACACTATTTTTCTATTCATATTTCACCCACTAAAATATATCTTCAGAGAAATATTTCTTTCCAAAAAATTTCAAATCAATGAATCTCTGCCAATCTCCTCCCCAATTGAGAGTATGCTTTCATTAACTAAGATCAACTCTTGCACTCATTTCACCAAGCTTAGTGGAACATCTCCCAATGAAAAATATGTTGATTCTTCCCAAACCCTATCTATATTTGAAGATGGAGGATGTTGTAAAACTAGTCATCGATCAAACAAAATTAGAGAGAAATTGGGAAAGTTTGAATGATTTGTTACGCGTAATAATATCCAAAGTTGTGAAAAGGATTGAGGAAGTTTTGGCACTCTTTATAGATTTGAAAACATGTCAAATATATGTAACTGACTAATTTGTATGTACATTGCCATGATTTAGGGTTTTGGAAGAATTTATAAATCTGCATAGAAGAGGAATTTAACAATCGTCTTTCCCTTTTTGATTCCGCCCTTAAATATTTTTTCCAAAACCTTTGTAGTTGAGCACCCTTTGAGCAAACCTTTATGTGGCACTTGGTCCAATCCATTTGCATTCTTCACTTCTTTAACTAACTCCATGCTCCAACTTTCCCTGCAAATTTAGGTTCCATAGTATTTCATATTTTAATTTTAACTTTTTACGTTAATATTTTGATTCTATTTTTTATTGTTGATATTTTAATTTTATTATTTTTTTTTAATTTAAAAATCTAATATTAAAACTGGAAAAATTAAAAAGTTAATAAACACAAACATCCCCAAACACCCATTTCTATTACGTCATCTTTCTGGGTGATGGATAAAAAGCACAAGTGTCTTAATCCTTCTAATGTTTAAGTAGAGATTTTTATAGACACATTTTGGCTAATTGGTTACCCATTTATGAGTTTAAAATTATTGTAAATGAAAGTTTTGGATTGGACAATTTTCTTAATCATATGTAGAGAGAAAATAAATTTCCTTATATCACATACATGTTTCCTAGTTTTATAAATTATTAATAAAATTACCTATTTAAAAGTTAAGAATTGTAGTTAACAAAAATTTAAAGGAAATAAAAATAGGAGTATGGTGGTTGTCTCTAACCGTTTTCCATATTATCGATTTGTCACAAATCTAAGTAGGATATAGTTGTAGTGAACATTTATTACTAATTTTGATCAGTGATTAACCATGTAAATGATAGGGTGCATCTCTACTTTTAAATTATTGTCACCACTATCTCTACATATTTGGATGCATGGATAGCTAGTGCGAACTAGAGTGAGCATGGTGCTAAAACAAGCAATAAAGTTTTTTCCAAAAGTTTTTCATAAGGTAGTGGTGCTAACCCAAATACCTCCTTACCTAATATTGTTCTTGATCTACCTGAATTTGACAAATCTTGTAAATTTTTTGAGAATTACATTCTAATTGCTTATTTTGTGGGAAGTGTCCCCCCTGAGAGCCTCTTGAAATAATGGGTTGATAACCATTGGAAAGGCCATGGTGTGAAACTGGAAGGAGTCTAGAACCTTACCAAGGATTTCTTCTTGTTTTATTTCACCAACCTAGAGCACTGCAAATCTATTGCTAATCATGGTCCTTGGTTCATACAAAACATGCTAGTGGTGTTTTATCATTAGACTCGAGACTCTCAAGTTTTGGAGCCAAAAAAATTGAAAATTTTAGTTTGGTTCAAGTTTTTTGGCTTACTTATCCCCCTCTAGGGTTTTATTGATGAGCTCATAAAACCCTTAGGGCAATTCATATGCTATGAACAAGAATCTTTTTACATCCCATCCCAAAAAAGGGTATGTGTGGAAATGAATCTAACTCAGGATCTCAAAGAGTCTATTGACATTCAAATCGAGAAAAAATATTTTATTTAGTGGGTGATTTACATCAATTTATTGAATACCTGCTTTAGGTGCCAATCCTAAAATAATATGATCCAAGAATTCCCATCAATGGTGCATGCTCATCCTGCTCTTTAGGAAAATGGTGGACCTAAAGCCACAACCCATAATGGAAATGTTGATTTTTGACCACTTTCACTATTAAAAAAAATGATTCGACAAGATATAGTGGTAAACCTCAATCTTCTACTTATCATCCAATCATGGCCCCTAGCGCTTTGGCTCATGTTGGTGAAATTACGTAGCAAGGCTTCATCTCTTTTTTTTCACACCACAAGTGGTGGCTAATTTTATTGATACTCCACCTTCAAATCTTCAATCCCAATTGTCACAACCCCATCCTAAGATGACCTCATCAAAAGAAGATCATAATCTCATTACTTGAGATCGTAAAGTGGTCCTCCAATGCTCTATAAGTCCCTCTCCTTCTCATGAGGAGTAATATATGGCACACAAGCAACAACCTTTCTAGCTTGGTGAATTTATGAAGCACACACCTTATTTCAATCAGTTTGCCACTATTTAAGATCATATAGAGGGAAATGACATGAACCTCGATGTTTCCCAATGCTAGTATATTCCTGGAATGTTCAGGGCCTTACTAATCTACTGCATAAGTACATGGCCAAGAATAGTCATCAATTTTTTAGAAATATAAAAATTATTTATATGAAAGAAGTCAATATCTTTGGGTTTCTCCTAAAAAATTTAACACAAATTATTTGGACTCAAGTATTTTGTTAGAATACCATACATGACTCTGGTCGTGTGGAGTCATCACTCTTTTAACTCATGATCATTTTGAAAACATTATTTCATGGGGATCTAAACCCACTCATCATGTTGTTTGGACTCTATTTAACATTGATAATTACATCATTAGGTTGGTCAATAAATATGCCTCTAATAATGTTTTGGAATGGACCCTGCTTTAGATATGGTTGGTAGACTCTCTTCCAAATGCTCGTTGGATCCTTTGTGGGGATTTTAACATGGTAAAATCTCTTGAGGATAAGGATGGTTATCTTCGCATGTGTTGGTGAATGTGAGGCATGGTTTTACATGCACAACAACTCAAGATGTTTGATCCAAACCACTACTAAAATAAAGACTCAGACTCTCTTTGGTTTACTTGTTTCAATTTTTGATGAGAGGATCGAGTTATTAAAAGTTTGGATCATACTCTATTCACTAAACAAGATCTCTTATTTTTTGTTCATGTTCAAGATAGGATAGTTTTTGTGCTCTTTGACACCTTATTATCGTATCATCATCTTATTTTATTCAATATTGAGTTGTCTACCCCTCAAGTAGGCCTTATAAAACCTAGGTTTATCTCAATACTGGTCACTTTAAGCATGAGAGAATCGTCAGGCACATTGTTATATTTTTAAATTTTAGTTCCTAGGTCCAATGGGGACTTTGGCTGGATACAATGGTGTAATGATGCTCTTGCTTGAACTATCACCTTTATTCATGTTTATGGTAATCAAACCTCTCTCTTTATCCAGTGTCTTCATAATGCTACAAACCATGGCTACTTTTGGGTATCACAAGAGCTTGAAGCCTCTCCTTTCAATGTGCCTTTACAAACCCAATAAGCTCTTTGACATCAAAAGATGCAAGTTGAGGATGCCTACAAAACTATGAGGGATCAACGTCAAGCTTGGATGTATTGGATAAAAATTGGGGACATGGTCACCAAATAATTTTTTCTCTCCTACACTCTAGAAGGATTGATGATAGAATTAAAGTTTTCAAGGAGGGATCTTCTAGAATTACCAAACTCCCTAAAATTCTATAAGATTTTGTTCACCATTATCATGGTGTTTTCTCAATTCATCCCAGTTATCCTAAGTTTGAATCTACTCTTACCTAGTGCCTTTAATCTATGCCTTGTAAACTTTATGGTGTTCAATAGGTTGCCTGTGACAGGTTTCTAACCCTCAATGATCTTAAATAAGCAATTATGCAGATGGATACTAATAAAGCCTTGGGCATTGATAATTTATTTTATGACTTCTATCAAACCTTATGGGATACTATGGATCCATACATTTATAAGGTCTATACTAAAGTAGTGTCGACTAATTCTATTTGACCTCTTACAAATCAAGGTAACATCAATTTTATTTCCAAGATTGGTGATTCTAAGGTTATTACTAAATAGAGACCTATTACTCTTCTCAATGTCTCTTATAAGATAATTACTAAGGCATTGGCTCTTAGACTTAATCATCTCCTTCCTTTAATTGTTAAAAGTGAGAAAACAAGATTTATTCAACATAGATATATCCTTGACAAATCCATTATTGTTTAAGAAGTCATAGAGTCGGCTTGAGTCTCCAGTCAAAAGGTCCTTTTTTTCAAGATTAACTTCAAGAATGCCTATGAATGCATTGAGTGGTATTTTAATTTAGCCATACTCTAAGATCTTAGTTTTGGTCCTAAGTTTATTCATGTGGTTGATGTGTTTTTTCAAGATGCTAGGGTGTGTATTACTATTAATAGAGCCCAATCTTCTTGGTTTGAGCTTCATAAATATATTAGGCAAGGATGTACTTTAGATCATTCTATTTATGTATCAGTTGTTGAAGGTTTTAGCTATATTTTAGTTAATTATGTCTCCAGAGGCTTGGTGAAAGGCATCTCTCTCCCTAATTCTGACCGTCGGTTACTAAATGGTCACTTTTCTAATGATTTTTTTCTCACTCTCTAGGAAGAGGAAGAGTCGATTAATAGTGTTATGTATTTTATTCATATTTTTTGTTTGGCCTTTGGGTCTTCCATTCAATGGAAAAAAACATAGTGTTATTTTTAGTCTCTCTCTCTCCCAAACCCCCTTGACTTGAGGGATATCAATGACAATGGCTTCTTTTAGGTGTTCAATTTAAGTTCGTTGGTATTCCTTTTGCTTTTCAGGCCTCTCCAGCTGAGCTACGGTTATATGTGGTTCAAAGGGTTGAGAATCAAATTTATTTTTGGATCATAAAACCCTTGTTCTTAGCAAGTAAGTTTCAGATTTACTCTAAGGTGTTGGTAGTTACACTTGTTTATTATTCTTCCTACTGGGTTCCTTTTTATGCTTCATATGGTAGAATGGAAAATATTCTAAGATATTTCCTTTGGGCTAATTTTAAAGGTAATAAAAGATTTCATAGAGTTTCCTCAGATATTTGTTGTTGGCCGAAATAAGCATGTGGTCTGGGTCTTCTAGATGTTAAGCTTCAAGGTCTTACTCTCAACATTAAATGGGTTATTTAAGGTTTGGAAGGTGATGAAGCATGGAATATATTTCTTCATCATTTTATCTCTCAGGGGGTTCCTTGTGGTAGTTGTGCATGGCAAGGCCTTGGTTTACATACTCTTCTCATCACCCCTATTCTTGTTAAATTTAATGGTACTTTTATTAGTTATAGTATTTGGAAAGTTTGGGAGAAACTAAAACCCCATTTTAATTGGGTAAGGGAGCATTTCAAGAATGTTCTTTCCCTTAATTATCATTCCGTTTGGTGGTATCCCTTCCTAAATTTTTATAATGTTCCCTTTGCTTTGTTCCTTTGGATCAAAAGCTTGAGGCTGTTCAAAAAAGGTATGAAAAATATTGGGGATATTTTATGTAAAGCGAGATATTTTTAGATTCTTTGGCAGCTGGTTCAGAATAAATTTAAATTAAATAGTGTAGATGTTGAGTTTATTATAGAGATTCAAATATCCATACTTAGTGAGTATCTTCATAAGATTATATTTAACTCCCTTACTCTGTGGTGGAAGGATTGGCATTGGCCCATGAACACTCCTTGTAATCATTATTCTCCTCATTTGGGGCATAATATTTTAGTCCCCATCATATTCAAGATGATGCTCTCAATCGCCAATGGAACCTTCACTCTAGCCATGTAGTCTAGTCCAAAAGGTTTAACACCATGTGGGTTACTCCCATTGAGCTTAATAAGGATAATTTTATTTGGTATATTCTCTATCAAAGTTTGCCTGTGGGTGACTAGATTAAACACATGGGGGTTTCAAATCCTATTTTCCCATCATGCCATCAACCTAAGATAACTAAGCATCTTTTTTGGTTCTCCCATATTTAGACTATGTGGTAATAGATTCATACCCTTTTTCAGTTATTCAGGCCTAAGATTTTTAACATGGAAGATGGTTATCTTGGTGGACTCTTCCATACTTCCTAAAATATGAAATAGATTTTGGTAGATTTCTCATGTTGCTATTCTTTCTCAAATATGAAAATCTAAAAATTATGCTTGTTTCAATCATGAGGAAATGAAACATAGTTTTTTGGTTACTAAAAAAGTTACTGTCATTTTTAATTCTACTCTCCACATTCAAAGTCAGATTGATAAAATTTCTTAAAACTTAACCACTTCCAACATTTACTTTATCATTGGGGAATGCCTTGTGTGCAGTTAGCCATGAGCCTCTAGAGATTCCATGTCTATAGTCACCTCCTCGTGGGTGAGGGCATGGTATGTGCTAGTAGTGTTCTAGAAACTAGCACATGAGCCTATCTCCTCATCAATCCCCCCCTCCTTAGTTCTCTTTGTGGCTTGATTAGCCTCATGGCCCTACTAGAGTTAGAGGTGATGGAAGTGACTAGGACCCTCCCCCATAGGACACGTATCCACATCTGGCTCTTATTATCTCACTTGATTAACACAATGAAGAAAATAGTAATCTTTAATAGAATGATAGTTGGGATCCTTTACTTATGGATGAAAATTTCCTACTCAATGGGGATGGGGTGATAAGTCGTAGGATCCACCTCCTCTATCACCTTATTTGGCCCCCATGTTTGTTCAAATAGAATAATTATTCTCTTTAATTTTTTGTGCATTTATGTGTGTGTTTTGGGTTGTTATACACTCTCAATAGTTTGATGTGACCTTTTTTGTGGGGTCATTATTTACCCTCTATTAGATTTGATCTTTCTTAAGGGTTTCTTACCTCAGTTTGACTATGCTTGTGGGGTGTGAGTTTTTCCACCTTTTTTTTTTATGACTAGCATTATGTTAAATGTTGATAATAATCCATGGATAATAAATATAGGAAATATAGTTTAATAAATCCAAAATATTTATAATCATTAAAGTATTAACATGTATAAATGAAAAAAATAACCACATAAATTATGACATAGAGCCACAAAATTAAGTGCATGGAAATGTGATAAACAAAATAGAAACATCTCCAATTAAAGGATGAGCGATCTCCAAGTAAGCCATAATCCATGTAGTAGAAGCCATGGTGGACAAGTACAACAATGGAAAAAAATGAATAAAGTCCATGGTTATAAATTAAAATGGAGGTCACCAAAAAGAGATAGCCATAAGCCTAATGGTAGCCACATTAGAACCATACCCTACATAAAAGTATTATAATATAAAGATAGATATCTAGAAGGAAAGTGGTTGGTGAGGAATTTAAAACTAATGTGGATTGTGGAAATAAAATACAATCACCTCAACAACATGATGGTAAATGCTGACAAGACTAGAGCTGGCTAGAAGGAGATCACATAGTAAAAAAAACTTGTAATAAAAGAAGGAGACTATAGAAACAATAATAGTTGAACATGCAATGTGCAATAAAGTAAATATTAATAGAGAAAGGAGGAAACCATAAGGAAATACAAAATTGGAACAACGTGGGGGATGTCATCCCTTAATTAAATGTGAATTTATCAAAGTGGTTCTAGCAATTAATGGTTGTTAGGGTTATCTTGAGAGATGCATAATTATTTAATGAAGGCATGATAATGAAATAGGAATCCACCAAGAGGGGGAAGGGGCTGCTATGATTGAAATTTGTTCTTATTCCATGAGATGTCACAAAAAAATATTAACCATTTTTAGTTGATTTAGGCTTTCTCATAATGGAGACTCCTTGTTAGTAAGTTGAGTAGATGGATCATAAAGAGATTCACCAAGGGGATCAATAATAGTGGACTATGATAGATATTTTATTAGAATTCAAAGAAGCATGGGCTATGGTAAAAAATATGCTAAAATCTCACAGTGTCTTGTAATATCAAATTGTTGTGGCTTAGTAAGACCGAGTTCTCTCCAGTGAAATGTATATGTCACTCGATGGACAAAGATATAAAAATGATTCCTCAGTATCACCTTATGGATTCCTTGAAAGTGCCATGAAGGTGGCCTAGTGGATTATGGTAACAAAACCATCTCATCTCCTAGTATCATCTTGTAATTAGGTTGTGACTAACCAAATAAACAAATAAGTGAGCAAGATTTTGATCATATGGTGCATGTGTTAAAACTCTCAATGACATGTCATCACATAAATGACTAGTGTGTCATTGTGTTTGACATGTGAGTGAGATGTATTGTGGTTAGTTGTTAGTCTTGTTTTAGTTACCTTGTTGTGTTGGCTTGGAATCAGGGTTATTATGACTCATGTAGAACTGCCTTGGGCTATGTGCATTTAACACTTATAATAGTTTGTATTATCATGTATTATGTTGCTTATGCTTTTTAGGGATTTCCGTGATGTGTTGTTTTTGATAGGTTTACCCTATTAGGACCATATTTGCATTTTTCTAATAACTTGCTTAAACTTATCACGTGGCCGTGTTATGTTAAGTTGGTCCTAAAAAATTGACTTGTATCCTCCTTGGTGTTCAACAATAATATCTACTTTTAATATGGGAATAATAATGTTACTATTATTGTGACTGAACCTAGGCAATATTTAATAATGGTTTTAAATAAGATTTTTATATAATTACAAAGTTATATAAATATATGTGCATTAAAATAATATTTTCTAGATAAGTGGATTAAATAAATAAATATACATAATTATTCATAACTTATAATAAATAAATAATTTGTTTTTATAATATTATTTTTCATGTATTTATATGTATTAATATACGTAATTGTATGATCATATTTATATATTGATATAAATTAAAATAATATTGCTAGTTTTATCATAAACTCAATAAAGTCAGTTATCTAATCTTTTTGTGTAATAATTAATGTAATCAAATAAAAAATAAAAATAAAATAATGAAAAACTCATTTATGAATAATAATACTAAAAAGGGGGTGAGTGAAACCCTAACCTTAAAAAAATAAAGATAATAATACAAGCATCTTTTTCATTTAAAAGTTAACCTAAAAGGGGATAGGGGATAGGAGCCATTTGGACCAAAGGAGAAGCCCAGGTAGAGGGAGAAAGAAGATGGAGGAGGAAGGAGCGAAGAATGAAGAATGAAGCAAGGGGTTTTTCTCCACTATTTTTTTGAGTTTTTTCAAGTTTATAAGCAGCTTGAATATTGTGTTTTTGTCACGATTTTGTTAAAAAATGTAGTTGTTTGCTTGTGAGGGAAAAATAAATAAAAATAAATAGATATTTCTTGAAAATCGATTTATTTTTTGATTTGCTCTTCCAGATTTGAGAATAATAAATATTGATTTTAAAAATATATATATGTATGCGGGTGTATATATATGTGCAAATCATTGTTATTTTTTTTGTTATTTGAAAGGACAAAAAAGAAAAAAAAATATATCATGGTTTATTATTTATATTTGTTGTTTGGGGTTGGAAGGGGGCAGGAGAGGGAGGGACTGTGTCATCCCATCCCCTTACATAATAGGGAGAGGAGGGGGATGGCCAATCGACCAACCCCAACCCTTCATTACAAGTCAAACTGACGACTATGGTTGCGGCCCGAGCCTTAGGCCCTGGCCGTCAGCCCCAAAAACCCTATTTAAGGTTATATCATTGTGTTATATATAAGCGTATATTTTATTATATATTATTTTTAAATATTAAAATATGTTTTATATTAAATATTATTAAGTTATATATTATTGTGTTATATAAATATATAAACATATATTTTATTATATATTATTTTTAAATATTAAAATATGTTCTATATTAAATATTGTTAAGTTATTAAATAATGTATATGTATCTTTATATAAATAAAACAATATTATATAATAATTTTAGATGATTTATCTATTTATTTAAAAAAGAAAAGAGAAAAAGGTTGATATTTATATTCATTTATTATATTTTTACTTGTTGGATCCATAATAGTTTTTATTTATATATGTTACACATGCGATATATATATGTATGTATGTATATGGTATTTATTTTTATTTTTATCAATATATTTTAGATATCATATTTATTTATATATACATGGATATATATATAAAAGATGGTAAAATATTTGGATCAATTGTATTTTATATATATTTAAATTTATTTAATATTTATGTCTTTTGAAATAATTCTATTCATATGTTTTATATATATAAATGTAGACAAATATAATTTCTTGTTGGTTATTTTTGGATGGACATTGGGTATATAATAACATTTGAATTTATCAAAATAAATTGGATGTGTGTGTGTGTGTGTAGAGTTGAGAGATAATTCTATGGACATTTTTGATAACGTGATCACGTTATTAAATAACATGATCGTGTATAGTTTGGTAATTACCGAGTCATAACGTAATCTTGTTATTAAATAGTGCGATCATATTATTTAAAATAATAATGTAAACATGTAATTAATGTGATCATGTTATTATTATTTTCAATAATGTAATTGTGTTAATAATATGATTGCATTACTTGTGTAACAAAAATAAAATAAAAACCAAAACCTGAATACAAAATTCCTCATTTTGCGTTCAGGCTTCTTTTATTAGTCTTGTACTTCCACAATCATGTTTTGGGCGAGATAGGCTAAACTTTACCAGAATTCATCCCAAGAAGTTACTAATTGATGATGATGCCACGTAGAAGAGGTGAGTGCTAAAAAAATCAACTTTTTAACCCTAAATTTTATTAATTTTTAGTTATTTTCATTATTTAACCCTACTTTTTAATAATTTTAGTAATTTTTAGTGGTAATTTGTTTATTTTGAATAGCCCATCCTACCAACTCTCCTATTATTTTACCTAACCCTCCTAACCCTCTTGTTCCTCCTCTTAACACTGCACCTAACCCTCCATAGAACCTTCTTGTTCCTCCACCTAGCCCTCCCACAATTCCACAAAATCGCCCAGGTAATCAGTAGAGTCTAATTGACCATATTATTGGAAATAAAAATGAAATTGAAGAATTAATTGGGAGAATGAGGGATCCCACTTCTACCAACACCCACTACACTTATCTATCCAATTCCCTAGAGACATTATTAGGTCAAATCGACTCTTTAATGAGTAAAATTGATTGATGGGCTTCATATCGAGATAGTTGTAAGGTTTATTATGATGACAAATAGTTAGCACTTGAGGTCAAGAATAAAGACATATCAAAAGCCTCCATTTGTTCCTTATTCATTGACCCAACCACTAATGCACCATTTTCAGTAACTATTAAATTTTTTCCAATCCATCCTTGCCAACATAATTTAATCACAACCAATTTTGGAAACAAGGGTGGATGGTGTTTGATTATCCACCATGTAATGACCATAAGGTCTTATTGTATTTTTTGAAGAAACTCTACTATGATTTTGTCCTTATTGAGATTTTAAACTATTTTGATTATAGTGAGTTTGAGGGTTGAGGGAAAGGCTCTACATAAGATCGACTAGGTGTACGTCATGCACCTAATTGACTTGCAAGGATATGTATCCAAAATCCACTTGATCTCAAAATACCCTCTATAATTCAATAGGTCATGGAGGGTGACACTCTACATGCACTTAGTTCACTCATTGATACACTTATTCAGTATACGAGTAGGCTCTCACAGGCCGATGATAGAGATATGACACCTAGTGTGCATACCCGACCCCACCCTTACAGTTTTTGTGGAGCTATGTGCACTAAAACTTTTGATGATGATGGAATTGGTGGTTTAGAGGGCTTGGATAATATACTTTTGAGTGATGAGTTTTTGGCATACGTAATTGGTGTGTAGACATCAACCACTACACATATGCATGTATATTTTATATAAATGTCATGTTAAAATTAAGTTATATTTATAAATTTAATCTAGATAAAAATTAATTTACATAAAAATTGAATAATATATATGTTATTTTTTATGTCCTAGGAAGTGATGGTGCCTTCATCGTCATAGTCGACATTTGTAGTATTTGATTTGATGTAGCCATTGTTTACATTTTTAGATCCAGCTGCTAGCCCATCCACTACTACATTTGTCTCTATTAGGACAACACCTTTTACTTATACAAAAGTAAAATTTTGAGTTAATCTTATGCTCTATGTACATTTAGTCTATGTATATTTACCTTGTAAGTTTACATAAAATTTATCTATCAAGGATATTGATGTAGAGGTTCTAACAAGCTTCCCTGATATGGATGAAAACACACACTTACCTCTACCAAACACCCAATTTTGATATTTTCTTATCCTTCTTTGTCTTTTATCTTTTACCTCTTTATCTCTTTGATCACTTTTCACTTACTAGGTCTTTCTTGTTCACTCTTACCTACTCAATGGTTCTTAAGCCTCCTTGTATTCACTTCATCCTCCTCTTCTTGAAGTCATTTTACTAATCAACTATCTCTGCAATATTTATTTTTAACATCAACCTCCTCATTTCATACTCTATTTTCATGTTCTCTTTTTATCCTTGATTTGTTCTTGATAATATTTTAATGTGTTTTCATAAGTCTGCATGCTACTTTGATTTTGTTCTTACACAATACTCATAAGACCATATACCTACTCAATTACATCTAATTTCATGCATCCAACCATTCCACACAACTCCAAAGCTTCAACTCTTCGCTTAACATTTCTTTCCTCTTTGACACCTTCCTTCTACTAGCCCTTTTTTGAGGCAAACCTCCTTATTTTGAGTAAACTACAAATCTCCCAACCAAATCAAACCCACATTTAGATACACCTTTACATCACATAGATATACACAAACTTTGTTGGGCCCCTTATCCTATTAAGTAAAGTATTCACACCAACATGACATCCACCTAGGTACGAAGCAATAATTTTGTGTAATGGTTAGCCTTTTGGCATTTTAACACCAACTTGAGGGTGTAGCACATATTTTGAGCCAACTGGTAGGCAAGTAACTATCTCTTGGATTTTTAGGGCATCTTCTAGGATTGGTGAGATGTGGTGACTATAACACATACTTTATGGAGTCATGGAGACAAAGCTTATGATGACCAAGATCCATCTCATCCCTCAATGTACAAATTCCACCCTAGGGAAGATGCTCCTAAAATATATTTAAGTAGTTTGATCCATATGAAGTAGAGAAATGAATAATTTTAGTGGAGATCTAATAAAATGAATCCTTTGTAGACATTGCTTTGGTAGCCATGAGGCTTAGAAATAGTATGGAATCCATGAAGGATCCACTAGTAAGTACCCAAGCTCACCTGTGAGCGTCTAGGTTGTTAAGTAGTAGGAACTGAATATATACTTTGTTATCAATTTTGATTGATGATGAAAATTGTCACATTAAAATGTACTTTGTCTAGTTTACTTGTCCTTTTGAATTACTAAGGGAAATGTGTATGTATGTGATGTTGTACTCTCAATGGAAATATCTGAATTAGTAGTCACGGATTTTTACTAGTTTGCATCTTTAATGGAGTCCCTATAAACTTATATGATGTCATAATCATTTTTCATAGAGAATGAGTATTCCTATCCTTGTTAGGATCATGTGTCTATCATGATTAGTTTGAGTGGAAGTAGCCTTGTGACCCCTTAAATGCCTAGGTGACACTAGACTTAGTCCATGAAAGGCTTACACCTTTAGATCTACTTAAAGTGTTTGTCTAATTGCATAAGACCCCTAATTGAATCCTTGCATCATGACAAAACTATCCCAATATAGGCCCTAGTTTATTCTCAGTTGTACTTCGAGTGAGCGCATAAGGCCTGTACCGTATGTGGATTGATGTTGACACAACTGAGTGTAAAAATATTGAGCACAAAGGTAATATCCCATGATTATGCTTGGTTAAATTAAACCAAGAACCAATTAAGATAACATTTATCTTTTCTAAAATATTTTGGTTCCATTGCTAGGATCTATGTTGAATTTTGTTATTATAATGATGTGACGTGATGATGTATCAATGTTCCCTTGAAAACATCAAATGTTGGCTAAAATAGATGGAATATTGATTTGCGCTGAAGCATCCATACTACAAAAGACAAAAGCCAAGAAAATGGGTTCAGAACAACCTATATGATGCTTTGTATGAGGTCTTTTTCTATGAATTACCTGAGCATGTGTATAGGTGGTTGGTTACATATTCAACCCATAGAAGAAGAAGATATGGAGGGTGTTATGAGTGGATAAAGGAACACCTAAAGAGGCTTGATACCCTATATCTTACTTGGACTATAACAATAGATAAATGGTGGTAAGGATATTTGAATAGCTACATAATTGAGCTTGAAATCTCAACATATTTGTGCCTTGAGGAAGTGAAGTACCAATTTTTACATGATCCTAGAGGCATGGTTTTGAAGGAATTTGGTGTAGAAATCAAAATGCTAATGGTGGTTTGGGATTTTGAAACTTTGGGGATAGAAGGCTAAATTCCATTTACGTATGAGTAGTGCAAAGGGGTAAAAGGGGATGCGTAGGTGAGGTGTAATGGAAGAGGATGAGCAAATAGACAAATGAGATCTTAGAAGACAGACCTATACCAAGAGACGGTGCTAACTGATGGAAGATATGGAACTTGGAAGTGCTGAGAGAACCCATAGTAAGTGGGAAGGTCATGGGGAAGGATCTCTAAAAATATAATAGTGTGAGGATGGGAGATATAATGAAGCGATGAATCGAGATCAACACTTAATAGGTGTGGAATTCATTGGGTTCCTATAGAATTTGGTGACTATAGATATGCTTGACATGCATACCCCCTTTGAACCTATGGTACATGCTCAAATGTTAGATCCCTCACTTTAAGAAAGTAAAAAAGTAATAATCAACTCTGTTGATGACTTAGATCTTAAACATTTTGCAGACTTGGATTGTAATTTTATGATTGAAAAAATTATTCCATATAAGGAGGTGATAAAAACTACCTCTAGACCATTGGGTGCTAGCTCACCACAACATAACTTGAATGAAAGCATACCAAATTAGCCATTGTTAATAACATAAGGTGTGAAATAACCTGTCGGAAGTGGTCCAATACCACAAGAAAGTAACACAATGTCAAGGACATCAACTGTGCCAACAACAATGATGGGACCAATGCCTAGCCTCGTGGATGGAGGTGTTGGAGGACCACCACCAAGATAGGCATTGGGGTGACAAGTGCCTCAAATACCATCTACCCCTTATAGAAAATCTACTATGAAATGGATATGTACTTTCCATAGGATCATGGCATGGAGAATGCCACAAAACATGTGCCAAAGTGTGAACTATAGTGGTGCATGTAGGGCATAACCCAATCAGAGCATAATGCTACCCAATTTCCAACCACTTTACTTGATCGCACCCACACTTGGTATACAAAATTGATCCCAAGTAGGCCATGGTTAACTATGATACCTTAAAGGATACATTCCTAAAGGAATTTGACATTCTAGAGTTTAAATAATAGAGCATTGCCACACTAAAAGAGATTGCCCAAGGACTCTCAAAGAGTGTGTGCTTGTATTATTTAAGGTTAAAAACTCTCCTATCTAAGTACTCATATGATATTCACCCTTCCCAACATGCATAGTGGTTGATTGGGGGGTTTCTCATGCCATTTTGAAGAGCACTTTTCATGAAGACTTTTAAAAACCCTCGAGAAGTGCTCAAAGCTACACTCAGATCTAGGGTAGTCAGAAGTGTAGATACTAGGATTAACCCATTTATGGAGGCACACATTGAATCTATGGACTCCCATCTCTAAAAGCTTACTACTAGTTCTTTGCATGATGCTCAAAGTGGACTATAGTGCACTAACTATGATTTAGAGGGCCATAATAGGACTAAATACACATGGAAGAATGTGTGCACCCTACCTCTAAGATATGAAGTCTATCGAGAGACACATGACATCCATAATTACCCTTTACTGTAATGCACTAGTCAAGTCAACACAACCATCTATTGTCAGTTGTGTGATGCCTACATCCATACCACTACTGATTACCAGGTGATTGATGAAATACATAAGAACATATAAAGAGGTGCATGATAGGCCACCATTGTAGTCAGAGGGTAGACTAATTAAGGTAATGAGGGATACGACCAATAAAACATAGGCTTTGGGATACAATGATGTGCTAGAGGGTGAGGCATATGATGCAATGGTGGAAGGTTCCCATCGTGCTCATGTTATAAGTGTGACTCAATAGAGCATTATCAATACAAATACCCCACACATCTCATGTGTGGGTATTGTTAAGGGTCCCATAAGGTTGAAGAATGCCATGACCTATATAAAAATTTGACCCAAAGTAGGCCTAACATAGACAAGGGTTAAAGAATGATCAATCATGAGTAAAAAACATAAAAATAGACCCCAAAGGTATAACCTATGTGCACAAAAGTTGTCAAAGTATAGGAAAATACACATAGTGGATTCACCACTTAGCCACTAGTTGTGTTAGTACCTAAGTTGCACCTTGAGTATGGGGATAAGAGTCATAATGAGTGCATAACTTAGCCTGAACCCAAAGTTGATCCATACCCAAACCCAATATGATAAAAAGATGTGATACAATAGGCCATGGGTGTCATCCAAAACTTTTAAGGGGAGTTCCAATTAGTGTGAGACCTAGAAGTGCAGGCTATCACCTCTTGTAAAAAGCAGGATAACCATGAAGCTAAATTATAAGAATTAACTGAGATATTATGCCTCTTACAAATAGAAGGAATTTTACCCCTATTAAATAAATTACTTTTGGATCATGCAGGTCAAAAGCAAGTTGAGGTCACCATGCCCTGTATGGAAAGGGTGTGATAAGTTCAACATACACAAAATGTTGAATATAACCAAGAAATCTTGGTGAATGCCACTATTGATATATGGTATGTCTATGAAGTTCATGTAGACACAGGCACTAAGGTTAACATATTAACCAAGAATGCCTAGGAGAAAATGGGTAGGCTAGCCTTGAGACCTTCCCCTCATTTACTCTTCATGGCCAATAAGACATGGGCATAGCCTATTAAAATTTTGAAGAGTGCAGTTACATATATAATGGATACTAAATTTTGCATTAACTTTGAAGTGATCAAGTTATAAGAGCAGGATAACTACCTGATGCTACTAGAAAGGCCATGGTGCTATGCAAACAATGCTGATATACATTTCAAAAGTTGCGAAATGACATTTGAGAATGGAAAGGAGAGGGTATTTATACCCATTTCAAATGGCCAATGACCCCCTATGTAGAAAGCATGGACATCAAGGATGAGATTAACCACATCTATAACATCGCGTTGTAAGGCACCAAGACTCTAGACCCAAATGATCAAGGAATCATCCATTTGGAAGATAAATAATTATCTTTCGACACCACCAATGTTGCTTATGATTGATGGGCTGAGGAAGCATATGAGATCACTATCCCACAATACCACTTGGTGTGCATAAAGGTGCCAAAACTAGTAAAGATAGGCTAGGTACAAATCAAGCATGCCTCCAAAATATGGGTCCCTTGTGCCAAGAAAAGGGGAAAAAGAGTGATCTACCTTAGTAAGGGAAAACTTGTAGTGCTCTCAAGATATGAAGGGAGTAATCCAGTGGAAGACTATATTCATAACCTTGATTTGTGCATCCCAAAAGAGGTGGATAGAATGGGTGTACTAGTATACACATTGAAGAGCACTACCACTCATTGGTGGGAAATGTAAAATCCTAACTTGACAACTTGGTAGGATGTAAAGGCAACTATTTGTACTAGGTTTAGAAAGATCAATGATGACCTAGACACTTTAGCCTACTCTAGTGACTTTGACCCTATCACACATATGCATCTTTGTAAAGCAACATAGACTATTTGTGGTAAAAATACCCCAAGGAATATATGAGTTCATGCCTTCTATAGGACCTTGAAGACTTGGCATAGACATAGTGCATAGTCAATGAGATGCACTATGAGGCAACCAATTGGGATGCCCTTAAGGAGTGGTTTGTTCACACCTTCTCCTTTTCTTTGCAAAACCTTGAATTGATTGAGCCACTATAGGTAGTTTTAAGGTCAGTGTTTGAGGACACTGAAATATTGGAAGAGTGCATAAAATACATGTTAAAAAAAAGGGTTATAACTCGTAACCTTCTTCGATGAGTAAAATATCAATAGTGACTCTTAAAATGAAGATGATGACATGTGGAAGGTGTGCAACTAGAAAAATTTGATAGGCAAAAGGAAGTTAGTATGCTAAGTTGAGGATAATGCCCCAGAAGAATAGGACCCTACCCATATTCTAATAGAAATAATTGAAGGCTGTATACAAATAAAATATTCACACCAGGAGAAGAATGAACCCTATTGAACTCCATTAATAACTACCAAGGTAGATATTAGTTCAGAGGGGGAACCAAAAATTATCACTTTGGGTGCCTATTGGGTTGACACAAAATTGACATGTATTATGGATCCCTTAAAGGTATTCTAAGACTTGTACCCTTATAACTATAGAGATATGAAAGGCACACACCCATCCCTTGAGAAAATGATCATTAAACTAGTCAACAACATAAAACCCATCAAGAAATGACCTTACAAGATGAACCCAAATCTTCATGCCAAAGTCAAGGCATAGATCGATAGCATGCTAGCCATAGATGTCATCTAGCCCATGCAAGAATCCAAATGGGTTAGCCCCATGGTCATCAACATCAAAAAGAATGGGTGCATCTATATTTGTGTTGACTACAAATTATTGAATGTCACCTATGTCATTGACCGCCTTCTAACTCCATTCATCAATGAAGTATTAGATGAAATTGTAGGTTATGAGATATACTCCTTTAATGATGGGTTGTGATTGAATGGGGTTATTTTCTTACAACATGATATCCTTTGGGATAAATAATGCACTAGCCATGTTCTCCTGAGTGGTGATCACCACTTTCAAAGACTTCATTCATAAGTTCCTCCAAGTATACTTAGATAACTGGACATTGATTGGGTTAGTAAAGGATCATTATGATAAATTGTGCGTTATGTTTTAAAGGTGCAAACATTTTTAAATTTCATTGAACCTCAAGAAGTGTGTTTTTTTAATGCCATTTGGCACTTTGCTTGGGTATATCATCTACAAGGATGGTTTATTCATTAATTTGAAAAAGATTTTAATCATCCTTTAGTTCTATACCCCATTAATGCAAAAATATATGCAAACCTTTATTAGACATTTTAGGTACTAAAATAAGTTCATAAAGAACTCTGCAAAGATTGTGGTGCCACTAGAAGAGCTCTTATGAAAGGATGACCCATTCCATTAGGGTGCAGTGCAAGAAGATGCTTTTGAGACCTTGAATCTCAAACTACCAAGTGTGCTAATATTGTAATTTCCTAACTAGGAAACTCAATTCTATGTCCACATTGATGCTTCTAATACCACAATCAACACCATTCTATTGCAACCAAGCAAAGATAAAATGGATCATCCCATTTTTTTCAAGAAGAAAACTAACCAAGGCAGAACAAACTACACCACAACTGAACACAAGGTGTTTGCCATGGTTTATGCCATACAAAAGTTCTAATAATATTTGCTAGTGACCCCCTTCATCTTTTTCATTGATCATGAGGCTCTCAAGTACTTGGTGAACAAGCCCATTTTGTATGGGCACATTTATCGATGATTTTTTTTATTTCAAGAATTCTAGTTCTCTATTGTAGTAAATCCTAGAAAACAAAACTTGAGCCTAGACCACCTATCCTACATCAACTATGAAAATGTGAAAATAACAATTGAAGATGATATACTTGATTTACAAGTTTACAACTTCCAACACATCTCGAAAGACTTGGTAGAGATTACCATATTTCTAACTTTTGGATTTACACCCCAGACCATGATGACTAAGGAATAGAAGCATCTCATAGTTTGTGCTTCCCCTTTTCAACTCATTGGTAGGGAACTATACAAATTGAGATATGATGAGGTCATGCATCGATGTGTCCTAAATAATGAATGAGAGTCAATACTATAAGAGGCATATAAAGGGATTGCTAGAGGCCATTGTGCTAAAGATGCTTTGGTGTGAAAAGTACTACAATCAAGTTTGTGGTGGCCAACTCTATTTCATGATGCAAAAACATGTGCTAGAGCTTGTGACATTTTCTAGTGCATGATAAAACCAAACCATTGAGATGAGATGCTTTTCATCCCCATCCTTGCCTAGGTGCCATTTGAAAAATGGACCATTGACTTTATTAGGCCTATTACTCCCATGGTAAGGTGAATAGGCACAAGGTACATACTAGATACCACATATGACTTCACCAAATGGGTTAAAGCAACATTGACTAAAGATTATACAACCTCCACCATAACAAGATTTATCTAGTAGAATATCATCAATCGCTATAGATGCCCACTTAGCTTGAATAGTAATAGTGGCACGCACTTCATCAATGAAACAATTCAAATATTTTTATCTAAATATATGATGGTGAACCATAAAATGACACCCTACCATCCCCAAGAAAATGGCACCACAAAAGCATTTAATAAAATATTGGGAATGTGTCTCATAAAAATATGAAATATTGGTCATAATGATTGGGATGACTGTGTGTCAATAATATTGTGGCCTATCACATTATATACAAACACCTAAATAAGGCTACACCATTTTTATTTATGTTTGGTGCAGAAGTCATTTTACCTTCTGGAATTCCTAGTGACCTCATTATGCAACACATGTATTAGTAAATTAAATGACCAAGAGTATTTAAGCACATGCCTAGAAGACTTAGAGTACTTGGATGAGACATGTGCCCAAACATAATGGAGCCAATAGATAGAAAAGGCATGCCAAAAGCTATGGCATGATAAGCACATCAAGTGCAAGGTATTTATAAAAGGTGAACTAGTCTTGATATATGATTTTAAGTACCTTAGACACCTAGGTAAGTTACAGATTTGATGGATGGGACATTATATCATCCATAATATATTGGAGATTATGCATGCAAGCTATGCACATTGATGGGTGAAATATTCCTTGGGAATTTCAATGACAACATATTGAAGCTATATAGTCACTAGGATGGTGTTTGCACCACCTAATACTGACTTTCTGATCACAAGTCAGTTACGTCATTTTGACCATAATAAAATTTAGCACAATCCAAATATTTTTTTATGTTTATTTATTTTGTGTTGGGTGAATAAGCATGGTACTTTCAATCTGATCAGAGAAATTTTTTGGTGCTTACACATGCATAAATCTAGTTAGATGAGTTGACAATGGTCATTTTTAATCATCTAAGGCCAAACACATAGGTTTCTAGGCACACATGAATTTTTCTAGGTTTTAAAAAAATATAAGTATGAGTTGACAAGGAAAGGAACACAAGATGTTCATGCACAAGAGATAATTAAGTGATGGAGGACTAGCACAAGGATTTATATGAGTTAAGGCAGGCCAAAGTAAGAGACATGAAATAGCAGAGAAATCAACCAAGAAATAGAGGCACACTTGTAAGGAAGCACAACACTTAGAAGAGATAGAACCAAGGAGGGTGAATCACATGCATATGAATAACTGCACCTAGGTTTCCATAAGAAGGGTGAAAGTCATGTCAATTTGAACTAAACACAAGAGTCATGATATCTATCACCTACCCAATGGTTGGAAAAAAGTGACCATTTGAATTACTTGTCACTTCATCGAGTAAAATATTATCAAATTTAACTACAATAATGAAAGTAGAAACATCCATAATAAATGAGAAATTGGTGAAAGATTTTAGTAGATTTTACAGGTTTAACAAATTTCAAAAAATCCACATGATGCTAGCCATTAATGAGGTAGATGAAAACATTGTATAAAGGGGTGGAAAATAGAATTCAATAGGTTACTAACATTTGTAAGAATTCAAAATAGAGCACAGAGCCGAATCCATTAAAACTAGAGAATGCTGCCAAAGAGAACCAGTCATCCACAACCCCTCCAAGCAAGAACAAAAGACCACAAATAGGATTTCATTCTGATTTGAGTTGAAAAGGAGTAAGTGGAGAGAAATTGGTATATAAATAGGGGATTAGAAGTTTAGCATAATTACTAAGATGCCATTAATGGTGTAGGAAGCTCAAGATCCAAACACACAGTCGCATTTCTTATGACCATGAAGAAGTGCCAAACATAATTTTGGGCTTTGATAAGATCAACCAGATGCACTCCAAAAATAATATATTTAGGATGAGCAAGAAAAGGATAAGTATAGGTCCACCATAAGCACATAAGGATGAAAAAAAAGCATGGGTGGTAAGAGAAACAACTACCACAAAACTAGAGGCATAGATGGTAGAAATTGTGAGCATCACAAAAGTAGATCCAAAAGCAAGTGCTAAGCTCACCTATAGAGAAACACAATAACCATCAAAGGCCGTGGTAGGAGAAAAGTTGTTATCATTTGCACACATGTACAAATTAAAGGATTATAACCACTGAACATGAATCAATGCACAAGAGTTAAATTATGACTGGATGGTAGACATGGGGAAGAAGACAAAGGTGAGGACCACACTTTTTGATGTCTCCTTTAGAGACAAATTGGAAACCATGGGTATAATGCAAATTTTGGAGCTACCAGGCTTCATAAATCCATAATATTTGGTATAATTTCTCCTCTCACATATACATGGTGATCGCTTCTACATTATAAGATGGTGTATAAGGATATCGACAAGCCTCATTAGTAGAATCATGGGGCTACCTAGCATAGGGGTAGACATCTATGAGATGATGGAGGATGAGGTAGAGGTTTAAAATGTCATAAAGTTCCTAGGGTACTATAAGTTAGGGTTTACATTCCCCATCAAAGACATCCAAGACCCCAACATAAGGGCAATGATGCACCTTGTTAGCACCAAATTATACCCTAGTAGTTGGTGGTCTAATATTATCTAGACCTTCTTGTGCATTGTCCACTATATGGTGTAAGGTGCGAAATTTAACATCTCGAAGTTCATTACTGAGGAGATAATAAAGAATGCATAAGAGTGCCACCGATTGTGTGAAACCTTCTGATGGGGGTATATGTTGATCCTGATAGAAATGGAGGAGATAAGTATATTACATGGTAATGATGACCACCTATGGGTGTTACCATCCAACCATGAGTCCCCTATGATGAAGTACCAAGACTTCATTTACCCACCTAGATTCTCATAGAAGTATAAGAAAAAAGTGCAAAGTTAGTGTGACAAGTACATAGAAGCCTTTGTGAAGGAGTGAAACATCACTCAAGAACTTCCCCAATAACTATTAGAAACAATAACCTTTTTCATGATGCATCACTTCTATGTGGTTCACCTAGTGCTCATAGATGGGAACCTATCAATATGGCTCTAGTTACCTTATACATTATTGATCAAGTATTTAATGGTGGAACTAAGGAGAACCCCTAACATGCAATAATTTAAGATCCTAATCAAGATTGTGGATCAAGATAGAAGCAGGATGAAGCACCAGTTTATGTACCCTAGAGCCAAGGTCACCAAAGATGAGGAGGATGACATTGACAGGATGGACATCCATCCCTTACATAGAGTGATAATAAATGGGAGGATATTCAATATCTAATATGAAATGAAGCTATGCAATAAGTATGGTGACCTTGGAATAAATGATGATCACCCCCTCCTAATCAGTAATGAAGGGAAGGTCACACATAAGCTATAGGAAAAAAACACCCCAAAGAAAATGGGATGATAATCTAGAAGAAATCATAAAGTGTATTCAGTTAAAGATTGCCTCCAAAAAGACAATTATACCCCCCACTCCAAAAATGTGTGTGACCTTCATGCAAGAGATTACTTCTTCTAGAAATAAGCATAAGAAAAATACCAAGGGACCTATTGCATTACCTAGTATAACTCTTTTAGAGGTGGAGAAAGAGGCAACCCTTGTACCCATAATAGAGGAGGAAACTGAAGAAGATCGAGCAAGGACCTATATCCTATAGATAGAAGAAGAAGAGGTTCCAAGAACTGAAAATGTGTTGGAATCCCTACAAATAGCATGACCACCATGATTTAAGAAATAGAGGAGTTGATAAGTCCCACATCTAGTGAATAAGCCTCCACGCCACCTTTGTAAATAGTCGAGGAGAAAAAAGTGACTTAGAATAAAATGGGATTGAGTGAGGAGGAGATTAATAAGGTAGCACTTGAAAAGAAGCAAAGACCATTTGGGAAAAGGAATTAGACAAGTTAGAGAAAAGGGACTTGAAGGTTACTGCAAGCATAAGAATAATAGTTAAAATGGTTAGGCAAACATGAAGTAACCCCACCAAGAAGGTAGAAGATGCATAAGAGGCATGCCCAAGTAGTAAAGGGGTGCTTGAAGAAAAAGAAGGTGATACTAACACCTTATAACAACAAACAAAGATAGCGAAGGAAACCCAACAATAGTAAGGTGATGTTGGCACTAAAGGAATTTCCCTAGAGGTAAGTATTGACAAACCCCAAGATGAAGAGGTAGTTGAGGGGGAAAATTCTCAAGAAGAAAACCACAAGGATCAAACAAGTGAGTCCTTTGAGGAGAGTGTCGAAGAGAGTGGTGGTATTATTGAAGAGGAGTAAGTATAGACATAAAATGTTATCATCAAGAAGGATGATAAAGAGTTGAATATAAGAGAGATGGTGTAGAAGGGATGGGTGGATGAAAGCTTATACATGGATGACACTATGCTCCCCAAGATGCCATGACTAGAACATGCAAATAACTCTTGTTTGTGCTAGACCATTACATGGATGAAAGCCAATTTTAGGTTCGTAGAGAAGCCACTTCAAGCCTAAAAGAACTTGAAGAGGGGTAGGACTCCTCCTTATTAACCATAATTCCATGAACCTAATATAATCTAGGAATGCACTGATAAGAATGGCCATAGAAATTATATGCCAAAACATCATCAATGATGGCAAGGTGAGAAAATGGAAAAAGATCCTCAAGGAAGCCAAGGATGAGGTGTAGGCTAATAAATAAAGATATAACAACTCTATGTGCATGTGGAGGAGGCCAAACCATATCTTCTAGTCAACATTGATACTTTAAACCTTTCATAGGTCAAAAACATTTATGTGTTGGTGGAGCAGATGCTCCCAAGGTTAAAACCTAAGCTGGTGTAAGAAGAAGAAAAATATCCCAACATCATGCTACATAAAGAGCTAATTTATAATCTCCAAGAGGTATAAGACCTCTTAGATAAATTATATGAGGGAAAAAAGGTAGTGAATACCATTTTATTAAACTTCTCTAACTAAGCTTTAGTTATAGATACATGCCTAAATCAGGAAAAGGAAGAGAAGGAGAAGTTGATAAAGAAAGTATTCTAGACAAGCAGGTCAAAGTAGGCACAAATCATAGGGAACATTAATGTACTCAACAATCAGATCAAAGATCAAGAGCATAACCTCAAAGCACTCTTTCATGCTCTACTGACTAAGGCTTGTGAGCAAGGAGCAATCTTTGATGGGAGTGTGGAAAAGGCAAAATCCAATGTTGAGACCTTCCATAAGGAGTTGGAGAAAATGGATGTGCTTGTACTCACTACTATATTTGATGACATAGATAACATCATAGAATAAATCAATATCACCATTAATGGATTTGAAGACTTAAGCATCAAACTCAAGAAGAATGCACCCAAATTTTATACTCCTAAAATATTGATATCTTAGTTTGAGGGCAAACTAAATTTTTTGTGTGGGGTCATGTTGGGACCCTTATCCTATTAATTAAAGGATTGATGCCAACATGACATCCCCCTCAGCACAAAGTAATAATTTTGTGTAGTGGTTAGCCTTTTAGCATTTTGGTATCATCTAAAGGGTCCAGTGCATATCTTGTGCCAACTAGTAAGCGGGTAACTATCTGCTAGATTTTTGGGGCATCTTCTAGAATTGGTGAGATGTGGTGACTATAATGCAGACTTTGCAAAGTCATAGAGCTTGTGGTTATGATGACCAAGCTCCAGCTCAGCCCTCAGTGTGCATATTACACCCTAGTTAAGATGCTCCTAAAATATATTTAAGGAGCTTGATCTAAATGAAATTGAGAGACAACAAATTGTAGTGGAGCTCTGGTAAAATGAATCCTCTATAGACATTGCTTTGATAGCTATTAGGATTAGGAATAGTATGGAAGCCATGAAGGCTCCAATTGTAAGTGCCCAAGCTCACCTATGAGCCTTTGGGTCATTAAGTAGTAGGAACTAAATATATACTTTATCATGAATTTTGATTAATAATGAATATTGTCGCATTAAAACACCTCTATCTAGTTTACTTGTCCTTTTTAATTACTAAGGGAAATGCATATGTATGTGATGTTATACTTTCAATGGAAATATGTTAATTAATAGTCATAAAATTTTAATGGTTTTCATATTCAATGGAGTCCCTGTAAACTTCTATGACATCATCATCATTTTGCATATATAATGAGTATAGGTTATATAGGAAGTATTCCTATCTTTGTTAAGGCCACATGTTTAGCATGAGTAGTTTGAGTAGAAGTAGCCTTGTGACCCCTTAAGTGCCTAGGTGACACTAGACTTATTCCATGAAAGGATTGTACCTTTTGATCTACTTAAATATTTTGTATAATTTCATAAAACCCCTAATTGAATCTTTTCACCCTGACACAACTAGCCCAATGCAGGCCTCAGTTCCTTCTCAGTTGTACTTCAGGTGAGCACATAAGGCTAGTTCCTTATGTGGATTAATGATGGCATAATTGAGTATACAAATGTTGATCATAAAAGGAATATACCATGATTACACCTGGTCTAAGTAAACCAAGAACTGACTAAGATAACATTATTCTTTTATACAACAAACTTTCATAATTTAACTCTCTTTGGAAAACACCTAACTCAACACCCCTTAGGATTAATTAGGTCTCCTAGGCCTAATTCAAGGCTACTTAATGTGAAACTACACTATACATACTCAAATAAACTTTAAACCTTCAAAATCCTCTTCCTCTTATAAATACACATATACATAAATTTTGACTTTTCATTGGTTAAATCACTTGTTATCTTATTTTCTAGTTTCAAACCCTAACTTGTGTTGTCTTAGTCTTGTACCTACCTGAGAGGATAATAAATGAGATAAAATGACCTTTTAACTATTATCAAATATTTTAAGGATTTAAATATCTCTAACCTTACCCCAAACATCTTCTCAAATTATTACCTTTCTTTTCTCAATACGAAATCACTCCCAACATGTAGTTTTATAGAATTATGTACCCCTCCAACATGACTATGCCAAAAAATAGGATAGAACAAACCCTTAAGACCCTTTACCTTCATTTGAGATAAATTCAAAGAATCACACACATGGAAACAAATATCCCACAATAGTCACAATACTTTAAATCCTCAACTCTATTTCTAAGAAATTTATGTTGTCTTTCCTTATGACTAAGCAAACTCAGAATTGTTACTAATTGGAGTTTATATAATCTTCCCATGTATTTAGAATTTTATCAATATTATTGAGACTTTAAATGTGTTTAAATTAATTTCACAGATCTCCTCTATCCCTTACTCATCTTTCAATAATTAATAATTACACTTTAAATTGACTATGTTCTCCTCTTTTTGACTGTGCCTGAAGATAGAGTATTGAATCTTGGGTTTCACCACTTTGAACTTATAGACTACTAAATTGAATCTTATTTGACTAGAGATATGGACACCACATAATTGATCATAAAATGATAGACACTTGTTTAGATTTTAATTTTTACAAATAAGCTTTACAATTAAAGATAGAGTTATTGATATGTCTCTCATTCCTTTTCTCTCCCTAACTCTGCCTTATTGATGTGATACTATTATTTACACATCCTAATATCCACTCACACTTCTTACATGTATTAAATTTTTTATATTACCTCCAACATGCAAACTACTTTCTATTTTTAGCCATTGCATGTTGCATGGTAGTTACACTTCCATGATTCTTGGTTTACATTATCTTTTCATGATATGCATGTTGAAATACCTTGCCATATATATCTTGGTATACATTGAGAAAAACATGCCATATATATTTGATAATTTATAGAAAAGTAAGTGATACCTTGTTTACATGAAAAATTAATGGCTCAAGTAGACACTCTTACATCACTGTGAGCCAAGACAAAAATAGGCATTGTTGTTGTATGTCATATGCACAATCACTGATAGAGATATATATTAACTTGTAATTTGAAATTATAAAAATAGACTTGTTTTAATAATTTTACTACATACTTGGGAAAATATAACTTATGTGAATGTATTGTGTATGCAAGGTTTTCCTATGACATATTATAGTCCCAATAAGATGATTAATAGGGAAATTTCTCATGTTTCTTCCCTATTTTAGATGCCTATACAAATAGTTGAGCCTGTCACTAACTTGTTTGAGCATTATAAACAATTTGAATAGGACCATGAGCTTGTAGTAAGTGAATGTTTAAATGATTTTTATTGTAGTTTAAAATTAATTTATTAACAATTGGTTGAATGTATTTTATGTTAATTTTATAATAATACTTGTTTTTAAATAGATTCAACTACAAGTGAGCTATGAGCATATGACCTATAGTTAGACCTTGGAGTAATCCAAGGCATTAAAGTGATCTCCAACTACTAGCAGGGCATCCCAAGGAGAGTCTTCTTTGAATAAGGTAAAGAGAGGGAGGCTATTTGATGAATATGATGTCTTACATGAGATGTGCTTTTTTGTGTGTCTATATGGGAATTTATGAATTTTTGGCATTGTATATACGTATATGACATTCACCCAACATTAGATACAATTTTGGTAGATGTAATTTTTTTCATGACTATCATGGAAATGTTTGTATTATTGACATTGTACACATGTGCCTATATTGTATGCCTATCATGGTAATCTATTTAATATATATTTAGTTTTAATTTATAATGTTATTTTATAGTGTTGTTTTGATCTTCCAAACTATTATCTATCAGATCTCGTATTTAATGTTGTACATAAATGAGGAATAAAAAAATGTTCTTTTCAATGCTATAAAGCTTGGATCTCCCATATTTTTTAAAATTAAATCTTGGATCTCCCATATTTTTTTAAATTAAAGTTTTTATTTGATTGTGTGTAGTGGATATGACTAATGACACTCTTATCTATTTTTCATTTTTCATCACCCATTTACAAATTTTCAATTGATCATTAACATAATTTGATTTCACTTAAAACCCATACCCAATCATGTTAAAACTTGTATAATGCAAAGACATAAAATCATTCATAAATCCCTATAAATTTATCACTCAGATACCTATACCTATAAGTTACCTGATCTTTCAGTTTCCCTGGATCTAATGCCTTTTTGACCAAATTTTCTTAAAACTAGGCCTACTACTTGTATGACTTGTATGATTCTTGTTCCTTTATATTTTTCCTCACCTCTCGAGTAATCTCTATCAATACCTCTTCTGCACTCAAGTCCTTTTAGTGACCATTTACATGGTCTAATTATTCATTTTTGTAGCTTTATCTTTGCTAAAATTTCAATATGAACTTCTAACTAACCTTTAATATAATGTCTTTAGTCTAATATAAGGTCTCTAAGAGATTGAGCTCTCATTCTTAAATTCTATTTTTTTAATTTTTTAGATCTCTAGGCTGGGTTATTGCTCCAATAGGTTAATTTATTAAAATATATTTTTTATTTATTAAAAATTATATTAATATTATTCTTTTAAAAAATTTAATGTGTTTTAACCTTTACCCAAGTTTATCTAACTCAAATCAACCAAAAATGTGTTTTACCTTATGCACAACTTTCTCAAAAATGGTGTTCGATAGGGGTACATAAAACCAATCCTATATACCTATAATTATAAAACTCTTGTCAAAACAATGATACTTTGAGTAATTTATAAGATCCATTACATATCTAATCACAAATTTTCAGACCTTATTGTTCAATTTTTTGATATTTAGAGGTGTTTTACTCATGAAACCCTTCAAATTTACTCAAAAATTTTGTAGGCTAAGAGCTTAATAGAATTGTTATTTTGATGCTTCCTAACTAAAACCTAAAACTTAAAATACATCCGAGGGGGGACGTTAACATCTAGGAATGGGTTCTTGGCCTTACATTAGGCCTGATCGACAAACCCACCACCCATTCTAGCTTCAAGAATGCCTTCCCAATATAAGAAATATTAGACTAAGTTCAAACATGTGTGAAACAAAACCTATAAGTTATTTTCATGAACAATAAAATTCATACCTTACCTATTTAATAATTATAATCACATCTTGAAGCACTCATGTAGAACCTTCAAGATCAATCCAGTGGACAAGTTGTAGTTATGGGTCCAAAATGCAACTTTTTGGCATTGAACAAGCAACTTATTGAGCTCCAACTACCATTTATACCTCTGAGACCTCTACATACGAATATATCACTTAAATCACATATAAATAGGCAAATTACATGTTATCACACTACCACAATGTTTAAATCCACTAAAAAGTGCATTTTCACTATCGTTCAAGAGCACAAAAACACTAACAATAAATACTATCAAAGTTTAAGTTGTGGGTGCATAACTATTATTATGATGATTATTTTACAACAATTAACATTGACAACATGTTTTGGGGTGGGGGGGGGATGGATAAAATCTAGGACCAGGTTCTTATCCTCCCATCAGGTTCGATCGATAAACCTACCACCCATTCTGGCTTCAAGAATACTCTTCTCAATACATGAAAAATGCAATTTTTAGTCTAAGTTCAAACATGCATAAAATGAAATTTTTAGGTCATTTCCATGAACCATAAAATCTATATCTTACATATTTAATTCCTATAATCTCACTCCAGGTCACTCAATTAGAACCTTTGAGAGCAATCCATTGGACAAGTTGTAGTGATGTGTTTAAAAAAGCAACTTTTTGGCATTGAACAAGCAACTTCTTGAGCTCCAACTGTCATTTATACCTATGAGACATCCACCTAATAATATATCACTTTGACCATATACAGATAGGAAAATTACATATTATCACACCAACACAATGTTAAAATCCACTGAAAGTTCATTTTCACTATCGTTCAGGAGCATGAAAACATTGACAACAAATGTAGTCAAAGTTTAAGTTTTGGTTACAAAAATATTGTTCCAATACTTCCTGATTGAAAACTGACACATCCAACACATTAAAGGTTATATAAAGTTTAGGACCAAGTTATATAAGAAAAATGAGATTTTTTTAGCCTAAGTTCAAACACACATAAAATAAAACCTATAAGTCATTTATATGAATAATAAAATCCTTCCCATACATATTTAATCTCTTTAATTACACCCTAAAATACTTAGGTGGAACCTTTGAGAGAAATTTATTGGACAAGTTGTAGTGATGGGTCCAAAAATGTAATTTTTTGGCATTGAACAAGCAACTTCTTGAGCTCCAATTGCCATTTTTGCTTCTGGGACCTAAAAATAAGAATATATCACTTAAATAATGTCTAGATAGGCAAATTAAATGTTATCATACTACCATGACACTCAAATCCACTCAGAAGTGCATTTTCACTACCATTCAAGAGTGTGAGAACACTGACAATAAATGTTGTCAAAGTTTAAGTTATGGTTACAGAACTACTATTTTGATGCCTCCTAACCAAAAAATGACATTTCTAGCACCTTTAATAGGGAATATAATGTCTATTACCATGTTTTTATCCTCCCATCAGTCTCTATCAACCAACCCACCACCCATTTTAGCCTCAAGAATGCCCTTCCTAATACAAGAAAAATGTAATTTTTTAGTATAAGTTTAAACACGCATAAAAATAAACCTATAATTCAATTATGTGAATTATAAAATCCCTCCAATATTTATTTAAGGCCTCTAATCACACCCTACAGTATTCAAGTTAAACATTTGAGAGCAATCCATTGGACAAGTTGTAGTGATGGGTCTAGAAATGCAATTTTTGGCATTAAACAAGCAATTTCTTGAGCTCCAACTACCAGTTCTACCTCTAAGACCTCCACATAAAAGAATATCACTTATATCACATCTATATAGTCAAATTAAATATTATCACACTATTACAACATTCAAATCCACCTAAAAGTGAATTTTCACTACCATTTAGGAGCACAAAATTAATGATAATAAATATTGTCAAAGTTTAAGTTGTGGTTATAGAATTATTTTTCTGATGCTTCCTGACCAAAAAATGACACTACAAACATATTTTGGGGGGAGGATAACATCTAGGACCAGGTTCTTGGCCTCCCATTAGAACCAATTGACAAACCCACCACCCATTTTGACCTTAAGAACGCCCTTCCCAATATAAGAAAAATGCAAATTTTAAGCCTAAATTCAAACACACATAAATCAAAACTTGTAAGTCATTTATTTGAACCATCAGATTATTAAATTGCCTCTTTAGGCAATCTAATTTCACCTTATATCACTTAGGTGTAACCTTTGAATCAATTCATTGGATAAGTTGTAGTGACAGGTCTAAAAATGTAATTTTTGGGCATTGAACAAACAACTTCTTGAGCTCTAACTGCCATTTTTGCCTCTAAGACCTTCAACTAAGAATCTATCACTTTGATCACATCCAAACTGAGATTCTATTAGATTGAAGAATATATAATTCTCTTCTGACAATGCCAACCACATGAAGATGGAAGCTTATCTATCACCACTAACTTACAAAAAATTGTTAGTAAGTAATTAAAAATGAAATTCATATGTACTACCTAAAAAATAAAAAAACATTTGGTAAAATTGATTAAATATACATTTTAAATTTCAACATACCTACGTATTTCAATCCATCAAACCACTATCATCTACTCTAACCTTGACAGTATCAAGAATAGCTTCATGGTCTGACTCTTGAACTTATTATAGTTCCCTATTTAATGGCCTCCCATGATATTTTTGTAATTGAATATTCAATGCAAGAATCAAATTTGAATAGTGCAATATATTCCTATGCATTTAAAACACTTCAAAAACCCATTGATTTGAATATTTTATAGGATATTTTTGAAACCAAGTTCCATTGAGTACCACTGACCTAGTGGGATCGTCAATGTTTTCTCCATCTATAACTGGGGAAGTAAATTTTTTATTTGTCTCTACACACTGACATAAATAGTAATCAATGCCCTCTTCATTATCCTCATCTGGAATAACTAGAAAAACATGCCTTGTATGAAAAAAACTATTTTTAGTGAGAATATGAAGATATATAATGAGAATAAATTCTACATAATGAAAAATATTCTACCTGACCACACTATATCAGATACATGGTCAAAGTCATCTGATGATGTCATATTTTTAAGTTATAATGTTGTTAGAACCTAATATGTATTAAATTGAATTAGAGGTTTATAACTCCAATCATCTACCCACTCATATGACTCAAACTCATTCTAAATAGATTCCATGCATTCCAAATAGAAACATGCCAAGTGTCTCCTATGAATAGCCCAAGAACCTGCATTTGAGCTATAAAATAAGTTGAGGTCACTTGTATTAGTATATGTTCCTAAAGCATTATAACATTCTAAGTATGAGGATAGTTATAATATATTTAGTGTGCATATAATAGTGTATTTTATTGATACAAGAGTTTTGATAACATAAATATAGTAATCATTAATTATCCTATGTTGTTTAGGAATTAAGAACAACTAATTTTTCATAAATAAAAATAAAGCATTTAGGTTGAATTAGATAGAAAGTAACCAAACATTATACATGAGAATACATGAAAGGAACATACTGAGAAATCACATAGGTAATCATAACCATATGAAACTGTATTGATGTCTTCAAAACTCAACCCCTTTCTTCCTATAAATAAAAGTATATATATATCTTTATAGTTTATGATTATCCATCATCTTCTCATACTTAGTGCTAAAAGTTGAGTTTGTTCATATTCTAGCCTATTGCAAGTCATGAATAAAGAAAAAATAGTCTTATACATGATAAAATGAGTATATAATGCATGAATATTATAAAAATATCATACATAGCTTTACAATCTAAATTATTTTACAAATAAATTGAACCCATTAGAGTCATACAATCCTCATACTTTGCCAAGTGTTCTTCCTCCATTAACCAACAATGTCTATGAATAATAGAATCTGGTTGAGAACCATGACACATATTTTCATTACACTATTCAACCATGGTTTTTCATTTATAAAATGAACACCCTCTTAAAATTTCAACTCCTCCCTTGAAATAGATATTTTTACACATGTTTTAGCACTATAATTCTCCCCTTTTACATAGATAGACTTGATGAAAATCTAAATGTGTTCTACACCGGTGGTCACATTTCATCTACATCTTTCTTTCCCAATATAATTCGACAGCTACCACCACTTCTATCCATACATGGAAAGGCCTCCCCAACATTAAAAGCACATTTATTCTCTCTAGATACATCTATTGCCAAATCAAGCAACAAATCATGAATTTTACAATATTTGATTAGCTTAAGAAAATGATTATATATTTCCCATACTTCAATCAGACACAGATTGGCAAGCTGATATAAACAATCCCATGCCTTATCCCACTGCTCTTCTCCTGAGGGGATGAACCCTTCCCCTATCCACAAACTTATCAGATATTCACATTCTATCTCTTCATCCTCAAGAAAGAAAGAAAGATAAGCAAAACATGCTTTCACACGTGCAGGCAAGGAGTTATAACTCAATTTCAAAAAGTCCATGATAGAGTCATCTGGAGTAGCTACCTGTTTTAGCTGTCGGAGCTTCGACTCCCATTTGTTGGGGAGTGTGGTGTTTTCAAGAGAAGCTGTGTCATCCCATCCCCTTACATAATAGGGAGAGGAGGGGGATGGCCAATCAAACAACCCCAACCCTTCATTACAAGCCAAGCTGACGACCATGGTTGCGGCCCAAGCCTTAGGCCCTGGTCTCAGCCCCAAAAATCCTATTTAAGGTTATATCATTGTGTTATATATATAAGCATATATTTTATTATATATTATTTTTAAATATTAAAATATGTTTTATATTAAATATTATTAAGTTATATATTATTGTGTTATATAAATATATAAACATATATTTTATTATATATTATTTTTAAATATTAAAATATGTTCTATATTAAATATTGTTAAGTTATTAAATAATGTCTATATATCTTTATATAAATAAAACAATATTATATAATAATCTTAGATGATTTATCTATTTATTTAAAAAAGAAAAGAGAAAAAGGTTATATTTATATTCATTTATTATATTTTTACTTGTTGGATCCATAATAGTTTTTATTTATATATGTTACACATGCGATATATATATATATATATATATATACATATATATATATATACATATATATATATATATATATACATATATATATATATACATATATATATATATACATATATATATACATATATATATATATATATACATATATACATATATATATATATACATATATACATATATACAATATACATATATATATATACATATATACGTATATACGTATATACATATATATATACATATATATATATATATATATATATATACATATATATATATACATATATATATATATATATACATATACATATATATATATATATACATATATATATATATATACATATATATATATATATATATATATATATATATATATATATATATGGTATTTTTTTATTTTTATCAATATATTTTAGATATCATATTTATTTATATATATATGGATATATATAAAAGATGGTAAAATATTTGGATCAATTGTATTTTATATATATTTAAATTTATTTAATATTTATGTCTTTTGAAATAATTCTATTCATATGTTATATATATATATATATATATATATATATATATATATATATATATATATATAAATGTGGACAAATATAATTTCTTGTTGGTTATTTTTGGATGGACATTGGGTATATAATAACATTTGAATTTATCAAATTAAATTGTATGTGTGTGTGTGTGTAGAGTTGGGAGATAATTCCATGGACATTTTTGATAACGTGATCACATTATTAAATAACATGATCATGTTATTTAAATTATAGTTTGGTAATTACCAAGTCATAACGTAATTTTGTTATTAAATAGTGCAATTATATTATTTAAAATAATAATGTGAACATGTTAATAATGTGATCATGTTATTATTATTTTCAATAATGTAATTGTGTTAATAAGATGATTGCATTACTTGTGTAACAAAAATAAAATAAAAACCAAAACCTGAATACAAAATTCCTCATTTTGCATTCAGGCTTCCTTTATTAATCTTGTCATTCCACAATCATGTTTTGGGTGAGATAGGCTAAACCTTGCCAGAATTCATCCCAAGAAGTTACTAATCGATGGTGCCGCCACGTAGAAGAGGTGAGTGCTAAAAAAATCAACTTTTAAACCCTAAATTTTATTAATTTTTAGTTATTTTCATTGTTTAACCCTTCTTTTTAATAATTTTAGTAATTTTTAGTGGTAATTTGTTTGTTTTGAATAGCCCATCCTACTAACCCTCCTATTATTTTACCTAACCCTCCTAACCCTCTTGTTCCTCCTCTTAACACTGCACCTAACCCTCCATAGAACCTTCTTGTTCCTTCTATCCCTCCACCTAGCCCTCCTACAGTTCCACAAAATCGCCCAGGTAATCAGTAGAGTCTAATTGACCATATTATTGGAAATAAAAATGAAATTGAAGAATTAATTTGGAGAATGAGGGATCCCACTTCTACCAACACCCACTACACCTATCTATCCAATTCCCTAGAGACATTATTAGGTCAAATCGACTCTTTAATGAGTAAAATTGATTGATGGGCTTTATATCGAGATAGTTGTAAGGTTTATTATGATGACAAATAGTTAGCACTTGAGGTCAAGAATAAAGAGATATCAAAAGCCTCCATTTGTTCCTTATTCATTGACCCAACCACTAATGCACCATTTTCAGTAACTATTAAATTTTTTCCAATCCATCATTGCCAACATAATTTAATCACAACCAATTTTGGAACCAAGGGTGGATGGTGTTTGATTATCCACCATGTAATGACCATAAGGTCTTATTGTATTTTTTGAAGAAACTCTACTGTGATTTTGTCCTTATTGAGATTTTAAACTATTTTGATTATAGTGAGTTTGAGGGTTGAGGGAAAGGTTCTACATAGGATCGACTAGGTGTACGTCATGCACCTAATTGACTTGCAAGGATGTGTATCCAAAATCCACTTGATCTCAAAATACCCTCTATAATTCAAGAGGTCATGGAGGTTGACACTCTACATGCACTTAGTTCACTCATTGATACACTTATTTAGTATATGAGTAGGCTCTCACATGATGATGATAGAGATATGACACCTAGTGTGCATACCCGACCCCACCCTTACAGTTCTTATGGAGCTATGTGCACTAAAACTTTTGATGATGATGGAATTGGTGGTTTAGAGGGCTTGGATAATATACTTATGAGTGATGAGTTTTTGGCATATGTAATTGGTGTGTAGACATCAACCACTACACATATGCATGTATATTTTATATAAATGTCATGTTAAATTTAAGTTATATTTATAAATTTAATCTAGATAACAAATAATTTACATAAAAATTGAATTATATATATATATATATATATTTATGTCTTAGGAAGTGATGGTGCCTTCATCGCCATAGTCGACATTTGTAGTATTTGATTTGATGTAGCCATTGTTTACATTTTTAGATCTAGTTGCTGGCCCATCCACTACTACATTTGTCTCTATTAGGACAACACCTTTTACTTTACAAAAGTAAAATTTTGAGTTAATCTTATGCTCTATGTACATTTAGTCTATGTATATTTACCTTGTAAGTTTACATAAAATTTATCTATCAAGGATATTGATGTAGAGGTTCTAACAAGCTTCCTTGATATGGATGAAAACACACACTTACCTCTACCAAACACCCAGCTTTGATATTTTCTTATCCTTCTTTGTCTTTTATCTTTTACCTCTTTATCTCTTTGATCACTTTTCACTTACTAGGTCTTTCTTGTTCACTCTTACCTACTCAATGGTTCTTAAGCCTCCTTGTATTCACTTAATCCTCCTTCTCTTCTTGAAGTCATTTTACTAATCAACTATCTCTGCAATATTTCCTTTTAACATCAGCCTCCTCATTTCATACTCTATTTTCATGTTCTCTTTTTATCCTTGATTTTTTCTTGATAATATTTTAATGTGTTTTCATAAGTCTGCATGCTACTTTGATTTTATTCTTACACAATACTCATAAGACCATATACCTACTCAATTAAATCTCATTTCATGCATCCAACCATTCCACACAACTCCAAAGCTTCAACTCTTCACATAACATTTCTTTCCTCTTTGACACCTTCCTTCTACTAGCCCTTTTTTGAGGCAAACCTCCTTGTTTTGAGTAAACTACAAATCTCCCAACCAAATCAAACCCACACTTAGATACACCTTTACATCACATAGATCTACACAAACTTTGTTGGGCCCCTTATCCTATTAAGTAAAGTATTCACACCAACATGACATCCACCTAGGTACGAAGTAATAATTTTGTGTAATGGTTAGCCTTTTGGCATTTTAACACTAGCTTGAGGGTGTAGCGCATATCTTTAGCCAACTGGTAGGTAGCTAACTATCTCTTGGATTTTTAGGGCATCTTCTAGGATCGATGAGATGTGGTGACTATAACACATACTTTATGGAGTCATGGAGACAAAGCTTATGATGACCAAGATCCATCTCATCCCTCAATGTACAAATTCCACCCTAGCGAAGAAGCTCCTAAAATATATTTAAGTATTTTGATCCATATGAAGCAGAGAAATGAATAATTTTAGTGGAGATCTAGTAAAATGAATCCTATGTAGACATTGCTTTGGTTGCCATTAGGCTTAGAAATATTATGGAATCCATGAAGGATCCACTAGTAAGTACCCAAGCTCACTTGTGAGCCTCTAGGTTGTTAAGTAGTAGGAACTAAATATATACTTTGTTATCAATTTTGATTGATGATGAAAATTGTCACAATAAAATGTACTTTGTCTAGTTTACTTGTCTTTTTGAATTACTAAGGGAAATGCGTATGTATGTGATGTTGTACTTTCAACGAAAATATCAGAATTAGTAGTCATGCATTTTTACTAGTTTACATCTTTAATAGAGTCCCTATAAAATTATATGATGTCATAATCATTTTTTTTAGAGAATGAGCATAGGTTCTACACCAAGTATTCCTATCCTTGTTAGGATCATGTGTCTATCATGATTAGTTTGAGTGGAAGTAGCCTTGTGACCCCTTAAATGCCTAGGTGACACTAGACTTAGTCCATGAAAGGCTTACACCTTTAGATCTACTTAAAGTGTTTGTCTAATTGCATAAGAGCCCTAATTGAATCCTTGCATCATGACAAAACTATCCCAATATAGGCCCTAGTTTCTTCTCAATTGTACTTCGAGTGAGCGCATAAGGCCTGTATCATATGTGGATTGATGTTGACAAAACTGAGTGTACAAATATTGAGCACAAAGGTAATATCCCATAATTATGCTTGGTTTAGTTAAACCAAAAATCAATTAAGATAACATTTATCTTTTCTCAAACATTTTGGTTCCATTGCTAGGATCTATGTTGAATTTTGTTATTATAATGATGTGACGTGATGATGTATCAACGTTCCCTTGAAAACATCAAATGTTGGCTAAAATAGGTGGAATATTGATTTGCACCGAAGCATCCATACTACAAAAGACAAAAGCCAAGAAAATGGTTTCAGAACAACCTATATGATGCTTTGTATGAGGTCTTTTTCTATGAATTACCTGAGCATGTGTATAGGTGGTTGGTTACATATTCAACCCATAGAAGAAGAAGATATGGAGGGTGTTATGAGTGGATAAAGGAACACCTAAAGAGGCTTGATACCCTATATGCTACTTGGACTATAACAATAGATAAATGTTGGTAAGGATATTTGAATAGCTACATAATTGAGCTTGAAATCTCAACATATTTATGCCTTGAGGAAGTGAAGTACTAATTTTTACATGATCCTAGAGGCATGTTTTTGAAGGAATTTGGTGTAGAAATCAAAATGCTAATGGTGGTTTGTGATTTTGAAACTTTGGGGATGGAAGGATAAATTCCATTTACGTATGAGTAGTGCAAAGGGGTAAAAGGGGATGCGTAGGTGAGATGTAATGGAAGAGGATGAGCAAATAGACAAATGAGATCTTAGAAGACAGACCTATACCAAGAGACGGTGCTAACTAATGGAAGATATGGAACTTGGAAGTGCTAAGATAACCCATAGTAAGTGGGAAGGTCATGGGGAAGGATCTCTAAAAATATAACAGTGTGAGAATGGGAGATATAATGAAGTGATGAATCGAGATCAACACTTAACAGGTGTGGAATTCATTGGGTTCCTATAAAATTTGGTGACTATAGATATGCTTGACATGCATACCCCCTTTGAACCTATGGTACATGCTCAAATGTTAGATCCCCCACTTTAAGAAAGTACAAAAGTAATAATCAACTCTGTTGATGACTTAGATCTTAAACATTTTGCAGACTTGGATTGTAATTTTATGATTGAAAAAATTATTCCATATAAGAAGGTGATAAAAACTACCTCTAGACCATTGGGTGCTAGCTCACCACACCATAACTTGAATGAAAGCATACCAAATTAGCCATTGTTAATAACACAAGGTGGGAAATAACCTGTAGGAAGTGGTCCAATACCACAAGAAAGTAATACAATGTCAATGACATCAACTGTGCCAACAACAATGATGGGACCAATGCCTAACCTCATGGATGGAGGTGTTGGAGGACCACCACCAAGACAGGCACTGGGGTGACAAGTGCCTCAAATACCATCTACCCCTTATAGAAAATCTACTATGAAATGGATATGTACTTTCCATAGTATCATGGCATGGAGAATGCCACAAAACAAGTGCTGAAGTGTGAACTATAGTGGTGCATGTAGGGCATAACCCAATCAGAGCATAATGCTACCCAATTTCCAACCACTTTACTTGATCGCACCCACACCTGGTATACAAAATTGATCCCAAATAGGCCATGGTTAACTATGATACCTTGAAGGATACATTCCTAAAGGAATTTGACATTCTAGAGTTTGAATAATAGAGCATTGCCACACTAAAAGAGATTGCCCAAGGACTCTCAAAGAGTGTGTGCTTGTATTATTTAAGGTTAAAAACTCTCCTACCTAAGCTCTCATATGAGATTCACCCTTCTCAACATGCATTATGGTTGATTGGGGGGTTTCTCATGCCATTTTGAACAGCACTTTTCATGAAGACTTTTATAAACCCTTGAGAAGTGCTTAAAGCTACACTCAGATCTAAGGTAGTCAGAAGTGTAGATACTAGGATTAACCCATTTATGGAGGCACATATTGAATCTATGGACTCCCATCTCTAAAAGCTTACTACTAGTTCTTTACATGATGCTCAAAGTGGACTATAATGCACTGGCTATGAATTAGAGGGCCATAATAGGACTAAATACACATGGAGGAATGTGTGCACCCTACTTCTAAGATATGAAGTCTATCGAGAGACACATGACATCCATAATTACCTTTTACTGCAATGCACTAGTCAAGTCAACACAACCATCTATTGTCAGTTGTGTGATGCCTACATCCATACCACTAATGATTGCCAGGTGATTGACGAAATACATAAGAACATATAAAGAGGTGCATGATAGGCCACCATTACAGTTAGAGGGTAGACTAATTAAGGTAATGAGGGATACGACCAATAAAACATAGGATTTGGGATACAATGATGTGCTAGAGGGTGAGGCATATGATGCAATGGTGGAAGGTTCCCATCATGCTCTTGTTATAAGTGTGACTCAATAGAGCATTATCAATACAAATACCCCACACATCTCATCTGTGGGTGTTGTTAAGGGTCCCATAAGGTTGAAGAATGCCATGACCTATATAAAAATTTGACCCAAAGTAGGCCTAACATAGACAAGGGTGAAAGAATGATCAAGCATGAGTAAAAAACATAAAATGGACCCCAAAGGTACAACCTATGTGCACAAAAGTAGTCAAAGTATAGGAAAATACATGTAGTGGATTCGCCACTCAGCCACTAGTTGTGTTAGTACTTAAGTTGCACCTTGAGTATGGGGATAAGAGTCATAATGAGTGCATAACTTAGCCTGAACCCAAAGTTGATCCATTCCCATACCCAATATGATAAAAAATGTGATACAATAGGCCATGGGTGTCATCCAAAACCTTTAAGGGGAGCTCCAATTAGTGTGAGACCTAGAAGTGCAGGCTATCCCCTCTTGTAAAAAGCAGGATAGCCAAGAAGCTAAATTATAAGAATTAACTAAGATCTTATGCCTCTTACAGGTAAAAGGAATTTTACCCCTATTAAATAACTTAATTTTGGATCATGCAGGTCAAAAGCAAGTTGAGGTCACCATGCCCTGTATGGAAAGGGTGTGATAAGTTCAACATACACAAAATGTTGAATATAACCAAGAAATCTTGGTGAATGCCACTATTGATAGATGGTATGTCTATGAAGTTCATGTAGACACAGGCACTAAGGTCAACATATTGACCAAGAATGCCTAGGAGAAAATGGGTATGCTAGCCTTGAGACCTTCCCCTCATTTACTCTTCATGGCCAATAAGACATGAGCATAGCCTATTAAAATTTTGAAGAGTGTAGTTACATATATAATGGGTACTAAATTTTGCATTAACTTTAACGTGATCAAGTTATCAGAGCAGGATAACTACCTGATGCTACTAGAAAGGCCATGGTGCTATGCAAACAATGCCAATATACATTTCAAAAGTTGCTAAATAACATTTGAGAATGGAAAGGAGAGGGTATTTATACCCATTTCAAATGGCCAATGACCCCCTATGTAGAAAGCATGGACATCAAGGATGAGATTAACCACATTTATAACATCATGTTGTAGGGCACCAAGACTCTAGACCCAAATGATCAAGGAATCATCCATTTGGAAGATAAATAATTATCTTTAGACACCACCAATGTTGATTATGATTGATGGGTCGAGGAAGCATATGAGACCTCTAGTCGACAATACCACTTGGTGTGCACAAAGGTGCCAAAACTAGTAAAGATAGGCTGGGTACAAATCAAGCATGCCTCCAAAATATGGGTCCCTTGTGCCAAGGAAAGGGGAAAAAGAGTGATCTACCTTAGTAAGGGAAACTTGTAGTGCTCTCAAGATATGAAGCGAGTAATCCAGTGGAAGACTATATTCATAACCTTGATTTGTGCATCCCAAAAGAGGTGGATAGAATGGGTGTACTAGTATACACATTGAAGAGCACTACCACTCATTGGTGGGCAATGTAAAATCCTAACTTGACAACTTGGTAGGATGTAAAGGCAACTATTTGTACTAGGTTTAAAAAGATCAATGATGACCTAGACACTTTAGCCTACTCTAGTGACTTTGACCCTATCACACATGCATCTTTGTAAAGAAACATAGACTATTTGTGGTAAAAATACCCCAAGGAATCTATGAGTGCATGCCTTCTATAGGACCTTGAAGACTTGGCACATACATAGTGCATAGTCAGTGAGATGCACTATGAGGCAACCAATTGGGATGCCCTTAAGGAGTGGTTTTTTCACACCTTCTCCTTTTCTTTGCAAAACCTTGAATTGATTGAGCCACTATAGGTAGTTTTAAGGTCAGTGTTTGAGGACAGTAAAATATTGGAAGAGTGCATAAAATACATGTTAAAAAAAAAGGTTATATCTCCTAACCTTCTTCGATGAGTAAAATCTTAATAGTTACTCTTAAAATGAAGATGATGACATGTGGAAGGTGTGCAACTAGAAAAATTTGATAGGCAAAAGGAAGTTAGTACGCTAAGTTGACGATAATGCCCCAGAAGAATAAGACCCTACCCATCTTCGAGTAGAAATAATTGAACGCTGTATACAAATTGAATATTCACACCAGGGGAAGAATGAACCCTATTGAACTACATTAATAACTACCAAGGTAGATATTAGTTCTGACGGGGAACCAAAAATTATCACTTTGGGTGCCTATTGGTTTGACATAAAATTGACATGTATTATGGATCTCTTGAAGGTATTCCAAGACTTTTACCCTTATAACTATAGAGATATGAAAGGCACACACCCATCCCTCGAGAAGATGATCATTAAACTAGTCAACAACATAAAACCCATCAATAAATGACCTTACAAGATGAACCCAAATCTTCATGCCAAATTCAAGACATAGATCGATAGCATGCTAGCCACATATGTCATCTACCCCATGCAAGAATCCAAATGGGTTAGCCCCATGGTCATCAACATCAAAAAGGATGGGTGCATCTATATTTGTGTTGACTACAAATTATTGAATGTCACCTATGTCACTGACCCCCTTCTAACTCCATTCATCAATGAAGTATTGGATGGCATTGTAGGTTATGAGATATTATCCTTTAATGATGGGTTCTCAAGATACCATCAAGTCTATATTGAGGAGGAAGATAAGCCCAAAACCACCTTTGTGATTGAATGGTGTTATTTTCTTACAACATGATATCCTTTGGGATAAATAATGCACTAGCCGTGTTCTCCCGAGTGGTGATCACCGCTTTCAAAGACTTCATTCATAGGCTCCTCCAACTATACTTAGGTAACTGGACATTGATTGGGTTAGTAAAGGATCATTATGATAAATTGTGCCTTATGTTTTAAAGGTGCAAGCATTTTTAAATTTCATTGAACCTCAAGAAGTGTGTTTTTTTAATGCCTATTGGCACTTTGCTTGGGCATATCATCTACAAGGATGGTCTATTCATTTATTTGACAAAGATTTTAATCATCCTTTAGTTCTATACCCCATTAATGCAAAAATATGTGCAAACCTTTATTAGACATTGTAGGTACTAAAATAAGTTCATAAAGAACTGTGCCAAGATTGTGGTGCCACTAGAAGAGCTCTTATGAAAGGATGACCCATTTCATTAGGGTGTAGTGCAAGAAGATGCTTTTGAGACCTTGAATCTCAAACTACCAAGTGTGCTAATATTGTAATTTCCTAACTGGGAAACTCAATTCTATGTCCACATTAATGCTTCTAGTACCACAATCAACACTATTCTATTGCAACCAAGCAAAGATAAAATGGATCATCCCATTTTTTTTTGAAGAAAACTAACCAAGGCAGAACAAACTACACCACAACTGAACACAAGGTGTTTGCCATGGTTTATGCCATACAAAATTTCTAATAATATTTGCTAGTGACCCCCTTCATCTTTTTCATTGATCATGAGGATCTCAAGTACTTGGTGAACAAGCCCATTTTGTATGGGCACATTTATCGATGAATTGTTTTATTTCAAGAATTCTAGTTCTCTATTGTAGTAAATCCTAGAAAACAAAACTTGAGCCTAGACCACCTATCCTGCATCAACTATGGAAATGTGAAAATAACAATTGAATATGATATACTTGATTTACAAGTTTAAAACTTCCAACACATCTCGAAAGACTTGGTAGAGATTACCATATTTCTAACCTCTGGATTTACACCCCAGACCATGATGACTAAGGAAAAGAAGCATCTCATAGTTTGTGCTTCCCCTTTTCAACTCATTGGTAGGGAACTATACAAATTGAGATATGATGAGGTCATGCATCGATGTGTCCTAAAGAATGAATGAGACTCAATACTATAAGAGGCATATGAAGGGATTGCTAGAGGCCATTGTGCTAAAGATGCTATGGTGTGAAAAGTACTACAATCAAGCTTGTGGTGGCCAACTCTATTTCATGATGCAAAAACATGTGCTAGAGCTTGTGACATTTTCTAGTGCATGATTAAAACAAACCATCGAGATGAGATGCTTCTCATCCCCATCCTTGCCTAGGTGCCATTTGAAAAATGGGCCATTGACTTTATTAGGCCTATTACTCCCATGGTAAGGTGAGTAGGCACAAGGTACATACTAGATACCACATATTACTTCACCAAATGGGTTAAAGCAAAATTGACTAAAGATTATACAACCTCCACCATAACAAGATTTATCTAGTAGAATATCATCAATCTCTATAGATGCCCACTTAGCTTGAATTGTAATAGTGGTTCACACTTCATCAATGAAATAATTCAAATATTGTTATCTGAATATATGATGGTGCACCATAAAATGACACCCTACCATCCCCAAGAAAATGGCACCACAAAAGCATTTAATAAAATATTGGGAATGTGCCTCACAAAAATATGAAATATTGGTCATAATGATTGGGATGACCATGTGTCAATAATATTGTGGCCTATCACATTATATACAAACACCTAAATAAGGCTACACCATTTTTATTTGTGTTCGGTGCAGAAGTCATTTTACCTTATGGAATTTCTAGTGACCTTATTATGCATCACATGTATTAGTAAATTAAATGACCAAGAGTATTTAAGCACATGCCTAGAAGACTTAGAGTACTTGGATGAGACATGTGCCCAAACATAGTGGAGCCAACATATAGAAAAGGCATGCCAAAAGCTATGGCATGATAAGCACATCAAGTGCAAGGTATTTATAAAAGGTGAACTAGTCTCGATATATGACTTTAAGTACCTTAGGCACCTAGGTAAGTTACAGATTTGATGGATTGGACATTATATCATCCATAATATATTGGAGATTATGCATGCAAGCTATGCACATTGATGGGTGAAATATTCCTTGGGAATTTCAATGACAACATATTGAAGCTATATAGTCACTAGGATGGTGCTTGCACCACCTAATACTGAATTCCTGATCACAAGTTAGTTACTTTATTTTGACCATAATAAAATTTAGCACAAGCCAAATATTTTTTTATGTTTATTTATTTTGTGTTGGGTGAATAAGCATGGTACTTTCAATCTAATCATATAAACTTTTTGGTGCTTACACATGCATAAATCTATTTAGATGAGTCGACAATGGTCATTTTTTAATCATCCAAGGCCAAACACCTAGGTTTCTAGGCACGTATGAATTTTTCTAGGTTTAAAAAAAATATAAGTATGAGTTGACAAGGAAAGGAACACAAGATGTTCATGCACAAGAGATAATTAAGTGATGGAGGACTAGCACAAGGATTTATATGAGTTAAGGAAGGCCAAAGTAAGAGACATGAAATAACAGAGAAATCAACCAAGAAATAGAGGCACACTTGTAAGGAAGCACAAAACTTAGAAGAGAGAGAACCAAGGAGGGTGAATCACATGCATATGAAGAACTGCACCTAGGTTTCCATAAGAAGGGTGAAAGTCATGCCAATTTGAACTAAACACAAGAGTCATGATATCTATCACCTACCCAATGTTTGGCAAAAAGTGACCATTTGAATTACTTGTCACTTCATCGAGTACAATATTATCAAATTTAACTACAATGATGGAAGTAGAAAGATCCATAATAAATGAGAAATTGGTGAAAGATTTTAGTAGATTTTATAGGTTTAAGAAATTTCAAAAAATCCACATGATGCTAGCCATTAATGAGATAGATGAAAACATTGTATAAAGGGGTGGAAAACAGACTTCAATAGGTTACTAACATTTTTAAGAATTCAAAATAGAGCACAAAGCCGAATCCTTTAAAAATAGATAATGTTGCCAAAGAGAACCAGTCATCCACAACCCCCCCAAGCAAGAAAAAAAGACCACAAATAGGATTTCAGTTTGACTTGAGTTGAAAAGGAGGTAAGTTCAGAGAAATTGGTATATAAATGGGGGATTAGAAGTTTAGCATAATTACTAAGATGCCATTAATGGTGTAGGAAGCTCAAGATCCAAACACACAGTCGCATTTCCTATGACCATGAAGAAGTGCCAAACATAATTTTGGGCTTTGATAAGATAAATCAGATGCACTCCAAAAACAATATATTTAGGATGGGCAAGAAAAGGATAAGTACAGGTCCACCATAGGCATAAAAGGATGAAAAAAAAGCATGGGTGGTAAGAGAAACAACTACCACAAAACTAGAGGCATAAATGGTAGAAGTTGTGAGCATCACCAAAGTAGATCCAAAAGCAAGTGCTAAGCTCACCTATAGAGAAATGCAATAACCATCAAAGGCTGTGGTAGGAGAAAAGTTGCTATCATTTGCACACATGTAAAAATTAAAGGGTTACAACCACTGAACATGAATCAATGCACAAGAGTTAAATTAGGCCTGGATGGTAGACATGGGGAAGAAGACAAAGGTGAGGACCACACTTTTTGATTTATCCTTTAGAGACAAATTGGAAAACATGGGTACAATGCAAATTTTTGAGCTGCCAAGCTTCATAAATTCATAATACTTGGTATAATTTCTCCTCTCACGTGTACATGGTGATTGCTTCTACATTATAAGATGGTGTATAAGGATCTCGACAAGCCTCATTAGTAGAATCATGGGGCTACCTAGCATAGGTGTAGACATCTATGAGATGATGGAGAATGAGGTAGAGGTTTAAAATGTCATAAAGTTCCTAGGGTACTATAAGTTAGGGTTTGCATTCCCCATCAAAGACATCCAAGACCCCAACACAAGGGCAATGATGCACCTTGTTAGCACCAAATTATACCCTAGTAGTTGGTGGTCTAATATTAGCTAGACCTTCTTGTTCATTGCCCACTATATGGTGTAAGGTGTGAAATTTAACATCTCAAAGTTCATTACTGAGGAGATAATAAAGAATGCGTAAGAGTGCCATTGATTGTGTGAAACCTTCTAATGGTGGTATATGTTGATCCCGATAGAAATGGAGGAGATAAGTATATTACATGGTAATGATGACCACCAATGGGTGTTACCATCCAACCATGAGTCCCCTATGATGAAGTACCAAGACTTCATTTACCCACCTAGATTCTCATAGAAGTATAAGACAAAAGTGAAAAGGTAGTGTGACAAGTACATAGAAGCCTTTGGGAAGGAGTAAAACATCACTCAAGAACTTCCCCAATAATTTTTAGAAACAATAACATTTTTCATGATGCATCACTTCTATGTGGTTCACCTAGTGCTCACAGATGGGAACCTATCAATATGGCTCTAGTTACCTTATGCATTATTGATCAAGTATTTAATGGTGGAACTAAGGAGAATCCCTAACATTCAATAATTTACGATCCTGATCAAGATTGTGGATCAAGATAGAAGTAGAATGAAGCACCAGTTTATGTACCCTAGAGCCAAGGCCACCAAAGATGAGGAGGATGACATCGATAGGATGGAAATCCATCCCCTACATATAGTGATAATAAATGGTAGGATCTTTAACCTCTAATATGAAATAAAGCTATGCAATAAGTATGGTGACCTTGGAATAAATGATGATCACCCCCTCCTAATCAGTAATGAAGGGAAGGTCACACATAAGCTATAGGAAAAAAATACCCCAAAGAAAATGGGATGATAATCTAGAATAAATCAAAAAGTGTATTCAGTTAAAGATTGCCTCCAAAAAGTCAATTATATGCCCCACTCCAAAAATGTGTGTGACCTTCATGCAAGAGATTAGTTCTTATAGAAATAAGCATAAGAAAAATACCAAGGGACTTATTACATTCCCTAGTATAAATCTTGTAGAGGTGGAGAAAGAGGCAACCCTTGTACCCATAATAGAGGAGGAAACTGAAGAAGATCGAGCAAGGACCTATATCCTATAGATAGAAGAAGGAGAAGAGGTTCCAAGCACCGAGAATGTGTAGGAATCCATATAAATAGCATGACCACCATGATTTAGGAAATAGAAGTGTTGATAAGTTCCACATCTAGTTAATAAGCCTCCACACCACCTCTGTAAATAGTTGAGGAGCAAAAAGTGACTTAGACAAAAATGGGATTGAGTGAGGAGGAGATTAATAAGGTAGTACTTGAAAAGAAGCAGAGACCATTTGGGAAAAGGAATTAGACAAGTTAGAGAAAAGGGCTTTGAAGGTTACTACAAGCATAGGAATAATAGTTAAAATGGTTAGGCAAACATGAAGTAAGCCCACAAAGAATGTAGAAGATGCATAAGAGGCATGCCCAAGTAGTAAAGGGGTGATTGAAGAAAAATAAGGTGATACTAACATCTTAGAACAACAAACAAAGATAGCGAAGGAAACCCAACAATAGTAAGGTGATGTTGGCACTGAAGGAATTTCCCTAGAGGTAAGTATTGACAAACCCCAAGATGAAGAGGTAGATGAGGGGGAAAAGTCTCAAGAAGAAAACCACAAGGATCAAACAAGTGAGTCCTTTTAGGAGAGTGTCAAAGAGAGCGGTGGTATCAGTGAAGAGGAGTAAGTATAGACATAAAATGTTGTCATCAAGAAGGATGATAAAGAGCTAAATATAAGAGAGATGGTGTAGAAGGGATGGGTGGATGAAAACTTATACATGGATGACACTATGCTTCCCAAGATGCCATGACTAGAACATGCAAATAATTCTTGTTTGTGCTAGACCATTACATGGATGAGGCCCAATTTGAGGTTCGTAGAGAAGCTACTTCAAGCCTAAAATAACTTGAAGAGGGGTAGGACTCCTCCTTATTAACCTTCATTCCATGAACCCAATCTAATCTAGGAATGCACTGATAAGAATGGCCATAGAAATTATATGCCAAAACATCATCAATGATGGCAAGGTGAGAAAATGGAAAAAGATCCTCAAGGAAGCCAAGGATGAGGTGTAGGCTAATAAATCAAGCTATAAAAACTCTATGTGCATGTGGAGGAGGCCAAACCATATCTTCTAGTCAACATTGATACTTTAAACCTTTCATATTTCAAAAACATTTATGTGTTGGTAGAGCAGATGCTCCCAAGGTTAAAACCTAAGCTGGTGTAAGAAGAATAAAAATATCCCAACATCATGCTACGTAAAGAGCTAATTTATAAGCTCCAAGAGGTATAAGACCTCTTAGATAAATTATATGAGGGAACAAAGGTAGTGGATGCCATTTTATTAAACTTCTCTAACTAAGCTTTAGTTATAGATACATGCCTAAATCAGGAAAAGGAAGAGAAGGAGAAGTTGATAAAGAAAGTATTCTAGACAAGCAGGTCAAAGTAGGCACAAATCATAGGGAACATTAATGTACTCAACAACCAGATCAAAGATCAAGAGCATAACCTCGAAGCACTCTTTCATGCTCTACTAACTAAGGCTTGTGAGCAAGGAGAAATCTTTGATGGGAGTGTGGAAAAGGCAAAATCCAATGTTGAGACCTTCCATAAGGAGTTGGAGAAAATGGATGTGCTTGTACTCACTAATATATCTGATGACATAGATAACATCATAGAATAAATCAATATCACCATTAAGGGATTTGAAGACTTAAGCATCAAACTCAAGAAGAATGCACCCAAATTTTATACTCCTAAAATATTGATATCTTAGTTTGAGGGCAAACTAAATTTTTTGTGTGGGGTAATGTTGGGACCCTTATCCAATTAATTAAAGGATTCATGCCAACATGACATCCCCCTGAGCACAACGTAATAATTTTGTGTAGTGGTTAGCATTTTAGCATTTTGGTACCATCTAAAGGGTGAAGTGCATATCTTGTGCCAACTGGTAAGTGGGTAACTATCTCCTAGATTTTTGGGTCATCTTCTAGAATTGGTGAGATGTGGTGACTATACTGCAGACTTTGCAAAGTCATAGAACTTGTGGTTATGATGACCAAGCTCCAGCTCAACCCTCAGTGTGCATATTACACCCTAGTTAAGATACCCCTAAAATATATTTAAGGAACTTGATCCAAATGAAATTGAGAGACAAAGAATTGTAGTGGAGCTTTGGTAAAATGAATCCTCTATAGACATTGCTTTGATAGCCATTAGGATTAGGAATAATATGGAAGCCATGAAGGCTCCACTTGTAAGTGCCCAAGCTCACCTATGAGCCTTTGGGTCATTAAGTAGTAGGAACTAAATATATACTTTATCATGAATTTTGATTAATGATGAATATTGTACATTAAAACACACTCTATCTAGTTTACTTGTCCTTTTGAATTACTAAGGGAAATGCATATGTATGTGATGTTATACTTTCAATGGAAATATGTTAATTAATAGTCATAAAATTTTAATGGTTTTCATATTCAATGGAGTCCCTGTAAATTTCTATGACATCATCATCATTTTGCATATAGAATGAGTATAGGTTATATACGAAGTATTCCTATCTTTGTTAGGATCACATGTTTAGCATGAATAGTTTGAGTAGAAGTAGCCTTGTGACCCCTTAAGTGACTAGGTGACACTAGACTTAGTCCGTGAAAGGATTATACCTTTCGATCTACTTAAATATTTTGTATAATTTCATAAAACCTCTAATTTAATCTTTTCACCATGACACAACTAGCCCAATGCAGGCCCCAGTTCCTTCCCCAGTTCCTTCTCAGTTGTACTTCAGGTGAGCACATAAGGCTAGTGCCTTATGTGTATTAATGATGGAATAATTGAGTATACAAATGTTAATCATAAAAGGAATATACCTTATTACACCTGGTCTATGTAAACCAAGAACTGACTAAGATAACATTACTCTTTTATACAACAAACTTTCATAATTTAACTCTCTTTGGAGAACACCTAACTCAACACCCCTTAGGACTAATTAGGTCTCCTAGGCCTAATTCAAGCCTACTGAATGTGAAACTACACTATACATACTCAAATCAAATTTAAACCTTCAAAATCCTCTTCCTCTTATAAATACACATATACATAAATTTTAATGACTTTTCATTGGTTAAATCACTTGTTATCTCATTATCTAGTTTCAAACCCTAACTTGTGTTGTCTCAGTCCTGTACCTACTTGAGAGGATAATAAATGAGATAAAATGACCTTTTTACTATTATCAAATATTTTAAGGATTTAAATATCTCTAACCTTACCCCAAACATCTTCTCAAACTATTACCTTTCTTTTCTCAATACTAAATCACTCCCAACATGTAGTTTTATAGAATTATGTACCCCTCCAACATGACTATGCCAAAAAATAGGATATAACAAACCCTTAAGACCCTTTACCCTCATTTGAGCTAAATTCAAAGAATCACACACATGGAAACAAATATCCCACAATAGTCACAATACTTTAAATCCTCAACTCTATTTCTAAGAAATTTATATTGTCTTTCCTTATGACTAAGCAAACTCAGAATTGTTACTAATTGGAATTTATATAATCTTCCCATGTATTTAGAATTTTATCAATATTATTTAGACTTTAAATGTGTTTAAATTAATTTCACAGATCTCCTCTATCCCTTACTCATCTTTCAATAATTAATAATGACACTTTAAATTGACTGTGTTCTCCTCTTTCTGATTGTGCCTAAAGATAGAGTATTGAAACTTGGGTTTCACCACTTTGAACTTATAGACTACTAAATTGAATCTTATTTGACTAGAGATATGAACACCACATAATTGATCATAAAATGATAGACACTTATTTACATTTTAATTTTTACAAATAAGCTTTACAATTAAAGATAGAGTTATTGATATGTCTCTCATTCCTTTTCTCTCCCTAACTTTGCCTTATTGATGTGATACTATTATTTCCACATCCTAATCTTCCACTCACACTTCCTACATGTATTAAATTTTTTATATTACCTCCATTATGAAAACTACTTTCTATTTTTGGCCATTGCATGTTGCATGGTAGTTACACTTCCATGATTCTTGGTTTACATTATCTTTTCATGATATGCATGTTGAAATACCTTGCCATATATATCTTGGTATACATTGAGAAAAACATGCCATATATATATTTGATAATTTATAGAAAATTAAGTGATACCTTGTTTACATGAAAAATTAATGGCTCAAGTAGACACTCTTCCATCACTATGAGCCAAGACAAAAATAGGCATTGCTGTTGTATGTCATGTGCACAATCACTGATAGAGATATATATTAACTTGTAAATTGAAATTATAAAAATAGAATTGTTTTAATAATTTTAATACATACTTGGGAAAATATAACTTATGTAAATGTATTGTGTATGCAGGGTTTTCCTATGACATATTATAGTCCCAATAAGATGATTAATAGGGAAATTTCTCATGTTTCTTCCCTATTTTAGATGCCTATTCAAATAGTTGAGCCTGTCACTAACTTGTTTGAGCATTAAAAACAATTTGAATAAGACCATGAGCTTGTAGTAAGTGAATGTTTAAATAATTTTTATTGTATTTTAAAATTAATTTATTAACAATTGGTTGAATGTATTTTATGTTAATTTTATAATAATACTTGTATTTAAACATATTCAAATACAAGAGAGCTATGAGCATATGACCCGTAGTTAGACCTTAGAGTAATCCAAGGCATTAAAGTGATCTCCAACTACTAGCAGGGCATCCCAAGGAGAGTCTTCTTTGAATAAGGTAAAGAGAGGGAGGTTATTTGATGAATATAATGTCTTACATGAGATGTGATTTTTTGTGTCTATATGGGAATTTATGAATTTTTGGCATTGTATATACGTATATGACATTCACCCAACATTAGATACAATTTTGGTAGATGTAATTTTTTTCATGACTATCATGGAAATGTTTGTATTATTGACATTATACACATGTGCCTATATTGTATGCCTATCATGGCAATCTATTTAATATATATTTAGTTTTATTTTATAATGTTATTGTATAGTGTTGTTTTGATCTTCCAAACTATTATCTATCAGATCTCGTATTTAACGTTGTACATAAATGAGGAATAAAAAAATGTTCTTTTCAATGCTATAAAGCTTGGATCTCTCATATTTTTTAAAATTAAATTTTGGATCTCCCATATTTTTTTAAATTAAAGTTTTTATTTGATTGTGTGTAGTGGATATGACTAATGACACTCTTATCTATTTTTCATTTGTCATCACCCATTTACAAATTTTCAATTGATCATTAACATAATTTGATTTCACTTAAAACCCATACCCAATCATGTTAAAACTTGTATAATGCAAAGACATAAAATCATTCATAAATCCCTATAAATTTATCACTCAGATACCTATACCTATAAGTTACCTGATCTTTCACCTTCCCCTAGATCTAATGCCTTTTTGACCAGATTTTCTTAAAATTAGACCTACTACTTGTATGACTTGTATGATTCTTGTTCCTTTATATTTTCCCTCACCTCTCAAGTAATCTCTATCAATACCTCTTCTGCACTCAACTTCTTTTAGTGACCATGTACATGGTCTAATTATTCATATTTGTAGATTTATCTTTGCTAAAATTTCAATATGAACTTCTAATTAACCTTTAATATAATGTCTTTAGTCTAATATAAGGTCTCTAAGAGATTGAGCTCTCATTCTTAAATTCTATTTTTTTGAGTTTTTAGATCTTTAGGCTGAGTTATTGCTCCAATAGGTTAATTTATTAAAATAGATTTTTTTATTTCTTAAAAATTATATTAATAGTATTCTTTTATAAAATTTAATGTGTTTTAACCCTTACCCAAGTTTATCTAACTCAAATCAACCAAAAATGTGTTTTACCTTATGCACAAATTTCTCAAAAATGGTGTTCGATAGGGGTACATAAAACCAATCCTATGTACCTATAATTATAAAACTCTTGTCAAACTAATGATACTTGGAGTAATTTACAAGATCCATTACCTATATAATCTCAAATTTTTAGACCTTATTGTTCAATTTTTTGATATTTAGAGGTGTTTTACTCATAAAACCCTTCAAATTTACTCAAAACTTTTGTAGGCTAAGAGCTTAAAGAATTGTTATTCTGATGCTTCCTAACTAAAACCTAAAACTTAAAATACATCCAAAGGGGGAGGTTAACATCTAGGAATGGGTTTTTGGCCTTACATTAGGCTTGATCGACAAGCCCACCACCCATTTTAGCTTCAAGAATGCCCTTCCCAATATAAGAAATATGCAGATTTTTAGACTAAGTTTAAACATATGTGAAACAAAACCTATAAATTATTTTTATGAACCATAAAATCCATACCCCACCTATTTAATACTTATAATCACATCTTGAAGCACTCATGTGGAGCCTACAAGATCAATTCAGTGGACAAGTTGTAGTTATGGGTCCAAAATGCAACTTTTTGGCATTGAACAAGCAACTTATTGAGCTCCAACTACCATTTCTACCTCTAAGACCTCCACATAATAATATATCACTTAAATCACATATAAATAGGCAAATTACATGTTATCACACTACCACAATGTTTAAATCCACCAAAAAGTGCATTTTCACTACTGTTCAAGAGCACAAAAACACTAACAATAAATACTATCAAAGTTTAAGTTGTGGGTGCATAACTATTATTATGATGATTTTTTCACAACAATTAACACTACCAACATGTTTTGGGGTGGGGGGGGGGGATGGATAAAATCTAGGACTAGGTTCTTATCCTCCCATCAGGTTCGATCGATAAACCTACCACCCATTCTGGCTTCAAGAATACCCTTCTCAATACATGAAAAATGAAATTTTTAGTCTAAGTTAAAACATGCGTAAAAATAAACTTTTAAGTCATTTCCATGAACCATAAAATCTATATCCTACATATTTAAGCCCTATAATCTCACTCTAGATCACTCAATTGGAACCTTTGAGAGCAATCCATTAGACAAGTTGTAGTGATGGGTCCAAAAATATAACTTTTTGGCATTGAACAAGCAACTTCTTGAGCTCCAACTATCATTTATACCTCTGAGACATCCACCTAAGAATATATCACTTTGACCATATACAAATAGGAAAATTACATATTATCACACCAACACAATGTTAAAATCCATCTGAAAGTTCATTTTCACTATCGTTCAGGAGCATGAAAACATTGACAACAAATGTTGTCAAAGTTTAAGTTTTGGTTGCAAAAATATTTTTCCAATACTTCCTGATTGAAAACTAACACATCCAACACATTAAAGGTTATATAAAGTTTAGGACCAAGTTATATAAGAAAAATGAGACTTTTTAAGGTCTAAGTTCAAACACACATAAAATAAAACCTATAAGTCATTTATATGAATAATAAAATCATTCCCATACATATTTAATCCCTTTAATTACACCCTAAAATACTCAGGTGGAACCTTTGAGAGAAATCTATTGGACAAGTTGTAGTGATGGGTCCAAAAATGTAATTTTTTGGCATTGAACAAGCAACTTCTTGAGCTCCAATTGCCATTTTTGCTTCTGGGACCTAAAAATAAGAATATATCACTTTAATAATGTCTAGATAGGCAAATTAAATGTTATCATACTACCATGACACTCAAATCCACTCAGAAGTGCATTTTCACTACCATTCAAGAGTGTGAAAACACTGACAATAAATGTTGTCAAAGTTTAAGTTATGGTTACAAAACTACTATTTTGATGCCTCCTAACCAAAAAATGACATTTCTAGCACCTTTAATAGGGAATATAATGTCTATTACCATGTTTTTATCCTCCCATCAGTCTCTATCAACCAACCCACTACCCATTTTAGCCTCAAGAATGCCCTTCCTAATACAAGAAAAATGTAACTTTTTAGTATAAGTTTAAACACGCATAAAAATAAACCTATAATTAAATTATGTGAATTATTAAATCCCTCCAATAGTTATTTAAGGCCTCTAATCACACCCTAAAGTATTCAATTTAAACATTTGAGAGCAATCCATTGGACAAGTTGTAGTGATGGGTCTAGAAATGCAATTTTTGGCATTAAACAAGCAACTTCTTGAGCTCCAACTACCATTTCTACCTCTAAGATTTCCACATAATAATATATCACTTATATCACATCTATATAGTCAAATTAAATATTATCACACTGTTACAACATTCAAATCCACCTAAAAGTGAATTTTCACTACCATTTAGGAGCACAAAATTAATGATAATAAATGTTGTCAAAGTTTAAGTTGTGGTTATAGAATCATTGTTTTGATGCTTGCTGACCAAAAAATTACACTACAAACATATTTTGGGGGGAGGATAACATCTAGGACTAGGTTCTTGGCCTCCCATTAGAACCAATTGACAAACCCACCACCCATTGACCTTAAGAATACCCTTCCCAATATAAGAAAAATGCAATTTTTTAGCCTAAGTTCAAACACACATAAATCAAAACTTGTAAGTCATTTTCTTGAACCATCAGATTCTTAACTTGCCTCTTTAAGTGATCTAATTTCACCTTAAATCACTTAGGTGTAACCTTTGAATCAATTCATTGGATAAGCTGTAGTGACAGGTCTAAAAATGTAAATTTTGGGCATTGAACAAACAACTTCTTGAGCTCTAACTGCCATTTTTGCCTCTAAGACCTTCAACTGAGAATCTATCACTTTGATCACATCCAAATTGAGATTCTATTAGATTGAAGAATATATAATTCTCTTCTGACAATGCCAATCACATGAAAATGGAAGCTTATCTGTTACCACTAACCTACAAAAAATTGTTAGTAAGTAATTAAAAATGAAATTCATATGTACTACCTAAAAAATAAAAAAACATTTGGTAAAATTGATTAAATATACATTTTAAATGTCAACATACCTACGTATTTCAATCCATCAAACCACTATCATCTACTCTAACCTTGACAGTATCAAGAATAGCTTCATGGTCTGACTCTTGAACTTTTCATAGTTCCCTGTTTAATGGCCTCCCATGATATTTTTGTAATTGAATATTCAATGCAAGAATCAAATTTGAATAGTGCAATATATTCCTATGCATTTAAAACACTTCAAAAACCCATTGATTTGAATATTTTATAGGATATTTTTGAAACCAAGTTCCATTGAGTACCACTGACCTAGTGGGATCGTCAATGTTTTCTCCATCTATAACTGGGGAGGTAAATTTTTTATTTGTCTCTACACACTTACACAAATAGTAATCAATGCCCTCTTCATTATCCTCATATTCAATAACTAAAAAAACATGCCTTGTATGAAAAAAACCATTTTTAGTGAGAATATGAAGATATATAATGAGAATAAATTATACATAATGAAAAATATTCTACCTGACCACACTATATCAGATACATGGTCAAAGTCATCTGATGATGTCATATTTTTAATTTATAATGTTGTTAGAACCTAATATGTATTAAATTGAATTAGAGGTTTATAACTCTAATCATCTACCCACTCATATGACTCAAACTCATTCTAAATAGATTCCATGCATTCCAAATAGAAACATGCCAAGTGTCTCCTATGAACAACCCAAGAACTTGCATTTGAGCTATGAAATAAGTGGAGGTCACTTGTGTTAGTATAGGTTCCTAAAGAATTATAACATAATAAGGATGAGGATAGTTATAATATATTTAGTGTGCATATAATAGTGTATTTTATTGATACAAGAGTTTTGATAATATAAATATAGTAATCATTAATTATCCCATGTTGTTTAAGAATTAAGAACAACTAATTTTTCATAAATAAAAATAAAGCATTCAGGTTGAATTAGATAGAAAGTAACCAAACATTATACATGAGAATACATGAAAGGAACATACTAAGAAATCACATAGGTAATCATAACCATATGAATCTCTATTGATGTCTTCAAAAGTCAACCCCTTTTTTCCTACAAATAAAAGTATATATACATGTTTATAGTTTATGACTATCTATCATCTTCTCATACTTAGTGCTAAAAGTTGAGTTTGTTCATATTCTAGCCTATTACAAGTCACGAATAAAGAAAAAATAGTCTTATACATGATAAAATGAGTATATAATGCATGAATATTATACAAATATCATACATAGATTTAAAATCTAAATTATTTTACAAATAACTTGAGCCCATTAGAGTCATACAATCCTCATACTTTGCCAAGTGTTCTTCCTCCGTTAACCAACAATGTCTATGAATAATAGAATCTGGTCGAGAACCATGACACATATTTTCATTACACTATTCAACCATGGTTTTTTCATTTATAAAATGAACACCATCTTAAAATTTCAACTTCTTCCTTGAAATAGATCTTTTTACACATGTTCTAGCACTATAATTCTCCCCTTTTACATAGATAGACTCGATGAAAATTCAAATGTGTTCTACACCGGTGGTAACATGCATCCTTCTTAATCAATAAAACATACATGCATTTTTGAATTGTGATATGCAATTGTCTAACCAAATTTAATGTTTATTAAAAATAATGTTCCTCTGATTCAATTGTTCAAATAAATTTTGAAAACAAACTTGAACATACTTTGAACAATGTGATCGGTCATCATTAATATAGAAATGGTACTCCCATAATATTTTTATGTTGTTTTTCTATACTGTTAGATGCATGCATAAATGTTATATTCACAAATATGGTAACTTATGATGAGTTGTAATACTGTGATTAAAATTTTATTTAGGCTTTGAATGTGTAATTTTAAGTAAAATCAACTACTAAAACAATCAATGCAAAGTGTAAATTCTATGGAAACCCTAGTGGGGGGTGTTTCCCCCCCAAACCCCCCATGTTAGTAATTGGGCATTAAAATAATATTAGGCTCCACATCCAACATCTAACTTTATAAATTTTATAATACTTATTGGGATGAGCAGAAAATGTGTAATTAAATACATCTCAACATCTATTCACAGGTATAAAATATTGGTGATCTCAACACCCAAATCTGTTTATTCAAAATATAGATAATCTAGGAGTTGGATCCCATGATTTTAGGAGGGCATTGGAACCGACTCAATTAACTATAGCCAAAAAATAAATAATCTAGACTAAAGATACTTATCTAGGTTTTAAAAAATAAAGACAAAAATATATCTAGACTATTTTAGGCCATTACCATGAATGGTACTATCTAAAATAAGACATATAAACATATAAATACTATTTATAGATATTTATAGAATTATTTTATCAATTGATAGGATCCAACTGGTCTTTGGAGCACATCTAGGTATCTTTAAAGCACCCTATACAAGTCTTTAGAGAACCCTATATAGGTCTTCAGATCATAACTAGACTTCTTCAGATCATCTGGTATATGTCTGTAGAGCACACTCAAAGCATATTTAGAGCACTTCCAAAGCATCTTTGGAGTGTCTTCAGATCTCACTCATCAAATCCTCAAAATTATAACAAAAAAGAGTTATTAAAACTATGTGTTGCCTTCTCAAAATTACCTCACCATTGGGATGCGTTATTGTACTCAAAACTATGTTATTCATCCAAGTTAGACACAATAACAAGGTAAAAAATAAACAAAAAATTACATAAGAAAAAAATTTACATTCATATCCTACTTAAATCAGACTTTAACTGTTAAATGAAATAAAATATATAACCAAAGGCAACACTTTATTAATAATTTATATAGCTATAATGAGTTATATGAAATGCTCATCATTTCTACCCCACACTTTAACTTTTGCAAGTCCTCTTGCAAAGAAGTAGGATTACTGATCTTAAATCCAAAATTATTGATTCAAACCTCTTAATAAGATTATAAAATTGAAAATGATGGCCCTAATTACATTGGCCTCTAGGTAAGAATCCAAAATCTCTGACAACTATATGCAACCAAGATTGAAGCTCAACTTATACCTAAGAAATCTAACCCTACCATGGAAATAGAGGACACAAAATTATTAGAGGCCTAAACCTCATCCTATTCTAGACATCTAAACCTATTTATTCTAAGATTTGAGTGATAATATTGGCAATGGATTTGGCTCTTCTTAGACTCCATATATATTGGTAGGGCTTAGGACTTCCCTGCACTTCATCTCAATAGGTAAGGTCTTCCACCTGGCAAGACTAGCATTGATGACATTGGTAGAATGGTGGTTTAAAAAATCTCTAAAAGTGGTAATATTATATTTCAATAACTTATGATACTTGTTCTTCATATACATGTGATATAGTGGTTCAAAAGTAGAAACAAGTTTATTTTCCTCTGGGAATTGTGGTCTCATACATAACCCAATAATGTTTTGTAATTTATAAATTTATTATTGGCTTTTTGCCATGCTGGTTAGTTCCTCAAAGTGGAGAGAAAGACACATAATTGTGTCTCTCTAATAAATAGATTTATCAAAAAACCAAATTGATATCCTAACAACAAATTAAAAGTATAAAACTCATAAATTACATCCTACCTTTCTTCAGTGCTCTTGATAAAAATGTCCATAAACACACACACACACACACACACACACACACACACACACACACACACACACACACACACACACACACACACACACACACACACACACACACACACACACACACACACACACACACACACACACACACACACACACACATATATTTTAATAATATGTGAAAAACTAAAGGAAATTAATTGAATCTGCCATTTGTAAAACTAATCATGGATGAAATAAAATAAAATGATGAAGGTCGCCTACATGCTAATAATTTCTTTAAAATATCATAAATGTGCTAGATGGAAGCTTATGCCTTTTACAATTATTGATGAGATTCTGCTAATTGCTTTTGAGATTCCTCTTTAAGCTTAGCATTTTCATCCTTCAACTTTTGAATTTTATTCTAGGTGTTGTGCTAGACTGAGATCATTTCATGTAATGGAACATGGAAAGAGGGAACAACTCTTGTCGATCCCTCTGTCTGAACTAAAATTTCTCTTATTTCTTACTGCATTAATCAAATAGAGACTTGTAACTTAGAATTCTAAGTGGTGAGCTCTCTTGCTCTATCAGTGAGTTGAATAATCAAAGTAGTTCCATCAAAAATATTTTGTCTCAAATTATTAATCTAATTATTCTCAGCAACATTATCATTCTGTAAATTAGTAATCCTAGTTTCCTTGATAGCAAGAGAATTCTTCAAATTACTCAACTCTTGAGTTTGTGAAAATATTAAATTATGGACCCTAGTCTATTCAGCTTGTATTCCTTTAAGAATTATCTCTTGTGTACTAACTCTAGTGACATATTCTTCCCATATTTTTAACAAATTAGAAATAATTAGATCCTTACCTCATAAGGTTGAATGAAGAACATCTAATTCTATTTGTTGCTTCTTGATTGTCTCTTTATGGTAGGACAAAACCATGACATGCTTTAATTATTTTTATTCATTGATAAAATGAGGAGAAGATGGACCTTCCTCTATGAAGGGTATCTTACCCTTATTAATGAAAGAGGACACATGACACTCTACTTCTTGAGGTATAACTCTTGTTACAAAGGTTCCCTCTATAAATACAATTTATTATTCCTGGGGTTATTCTACAAAAATTACTTCAATATCTATTATGTCAATAGGGTATATTAAGATTCCCAAAGTCTCTATGGCCTACACATATTATTATTATTATTTTTCCTTCAAAATTAATTGATGGCTGCACCAAAACTTAGTTGGAGGAGGATCAGGGGTATCTGAAGAAACTCTCATTTGTTGCTTTGATCTTCAGCATAATATCCTTGGAGCCAAAGGTGAAAAATATGGCCATTATTTAATTTTTACTATCGTAGAAGGAGAAGTAGGGCATGGTTATTTATTAGTATAAATTGGAGAGAAAATTTGAAGGAAGACTAGGCCTTCTCACCCCTTAGTTTATTGAGAAAATAATGCTGATAAATGAGTGTAACCAATCCATGATGTTGAATAGACCCAATACCTCTTTTCAAGTTTTGAGCAACATAGATTATGGAATTATGAAGGAAAGAGGGAAGATTTACCTTGTATTCTTCTTGAGCAACTCTTTTTATCAAGTGAAGGAGTCTCATGGAATCTCCACCAAATATTGTAAACTGACCATCACAAGTAATATATTTCATAATCCAAAATACAAAATTTTTCAAGGGACGAGGAAGGATTTCTCCCATCATTCCTCTAACCAATCCTTATGAGGATTTGGCCAGTCTAGGGTAGGGCTCATTTCCTTCAACAAACATGGAAATCAAATCAGAAAAACTTATCTTATCAATAAAAACTACCCTCTCCTCAGGAATCGTAGAGAGAGCATTAATTACAAAGGGATTCACTGGAATATTTTTACCTTTGATGATAACATGGTATTCATCAAAATTCTCATATAATTCTTGCATAATGTATTCATGAAATCCTCAAAACATTTTTAATAAACTTAACCAACCCATTGATTCAAAGACATCTTTGGCTACCTCATCTTGCAGTAATGCATCAGAGGATTTAGGTTGACTCTTCTTCTTTCTTCCACCCATCTTTGGAGATAACACTATTTGATTGAAAATTAGAATTTATTGTAAAAACATAGAGCTCAAATTTACACAAGAAATAGGGGAAGGCAAGAGATTAGTGATGTGATTCAATAATTAAGAGCAATGAGAATAACAAATTAGGGTATATTATGTGATTATGATAAAAATTATGGTAGTAGTTATGATTATCTCTTCAGAACATGTGAGTTATAATGAGAAGGTGCTTTATCCAATTAGTTATTGATGATGTGGCATAAAGGTCATTATTAGCAGTACTAAGAGGAATATTATTAGCAGTACTAAGAGGAATAATCACAATGAATTGTGCATCATATAAAATATTTTTGGAAGACCCTTTATTTAAAACACAGTCCCATCAATTATATTTGAAAACATTGTCACATCAAATTTGTTGGGGAAGATCTTATGAAAATACTATCATATCAAATAATGGAATGTGGTGATGATGTTGCTAACTCACCATACCCATGTGACTTAACCAAAACTTTTCCATGTGAAAAGTGCTAATTTCCTAATGATTAAACATATACAACATAAAATAGAAAATAACATAATAAATTGAAAAAATAAATATAATTTTACCTTGCTATGTGAATCTACACCTACTTCTAGAGATGCCATGTGTCCTACAGGGATAAACAAATCTAAGAAAATAGGTTAGTTGACAATAATTTCTAGTTTATTATAGAAAATTTTCTTTTGAAAAGCACAATTTACTGATTTTCACCTTTTAGTATTTTTAATTTTTTAATAATTTTTTTACTTTTTTTTTATTTACTTTTTTTTAGTATATTCATTTTTTTAAGTTTAAAGGGAGGATAATTATCATTTGTTGGTTTTAAACACTCTTTTGTTGGATGTCTATTGTGAAGATTAGTCAGCCTTAGTGGAAGAGCTAGGTTCTGTTAGGACTTGTTCCAAAGTCTTAACGTTAGGTTAGATTTTTGGTAGGTAATTAATAATTATTGTAAATGGGGTTTTAGTAAAGACACCCCCATAAAATAAACTTACTTAGTTTAATTATTAGGTAGTTTTAATGTTTTATATTTATTAATTAGAATTGCTTTATGGGTTGTTTTCCCGTATTTAGTTGGTTATAGGATTAGTTGTTTTTACCGGTCATTGGTAAAAACTATATAAATCCATGTTTGCATTGTAAAAGGGTTAACGGAGTAAAGGCACCATTATGTACTTGATTTTTTGAATTATTAATAAAATACTTGTGCACTCACACTAAGCGGGGACAAGGTTCAACCTATTTTGGTTCTGGAGTTATCAGTGGTATCAGAGCATGGTTATTTTGGGAGCACGGTGAATTCGAAGAAGCAAGGTGAAAAATCAATTCACGTGATATATTTTGGCATGAAATAAGGTATGCCATATAAAATAATTTTTTTTTATTGGTTTAAATGTTTGAAAAATTATTAAATTATTTTAATTTTTCAAATATTATTCACATTTAAACCTGTATTTTCCATATACCACAGTTTGGTCTTTTTTGATCATTTATACTCCATTTTCCTGTGTTAAACCTCCTCATTTGGCATAAAAAATGATTTTTAGCATTTAATGTTATTAAATTCATTGTTTTTTAGCCAAAATCAGATTTGTACGGCCTATTTTTTGTTGAAAATCTCTAAAAATTTCCATACATGGCTGCCTTTGTTATTTCCATTCATTCTCAGGCTTCTTAATAGGTAAAACATCTGCAAATAGTATTAAACCTCTGTTTGTGCATTCAAATTGAAAATCTGGAATTTTTTTTTCACTTGTACGACCTTCCAATGCCTAGGTTTATTTTGATCTCATTTCCTGCAAATACACCTCAAATTTTTTTTTGCAAAAACACAGTAAAAATCCTTTGTATCCAGCCTGTACAGATTTGTACAGCTTATAGGTGAGAGAACAGGTAAAAAATTAATTCTCCAGTAGCAACCATGGTGTCCCAGGCAAACATGGTGCTAGAATAAAACTCAAAAATTTATTTTTGAGTTTTCTAAAGTTTGATTTTCATAAATTTGTTGTGACTGGGTCCCACGGGAGAAGATTGAAAGAGAGGCTGTAAAAAAAAAAAAAGGGAAAAAGAATTTGAAGTTATTTACTCACATTCACATGTATTTTTTTTTTTAAATTTTCCCTCATACACAAAAATCTGGTATAAGTAGAAATTTCTGAATATGATGTTTTGCAAATGCTCTTAGAGCAATTGGTTAAGCTTATGTTGTTAGAAGCTTGCAAAGGAGGAGGTCAAGGGTTCAAATCCCTTCTTTTTGGAGAATGTTATTTTTGCCTTGGAATATGCTTTTTTTGAAAAAAAAATATTCCTTTTTTTAAAATCTAAATATTTTAAAACACATACTTATTGTATTGTGTTATTTAATTTTTCAAAAAAGGGGCAGAATTCAATCATATTTCTTTTGCATTGTTGTGGTGAGATAAGGGTGTAATTGGTGAAATAAGGTTGTAATTTGGCAAAATAAGTGTGTAATCATTGATTTTTAGTGTGGTTAAGTGCAAAACCCATCAAAAATACTTGTTTTTTCTTTTACGCTCTACGTGGAGGTTACGTGCAAAACCCCATAGAAGCAGTGTCTTGTGCAGTGAGTGTGATATTTGTTTCATTTCTTTTGCATTTTGTCGCACATTTCTCTACTGCACTTGATTTCATTTCAAAATGCCAAAAATTCAAAATTTGCTTTCAGATGGTGATAGATTAACAATTTCCAATTATTCAGATTGGAAACGATTGGTGGAGGCTTCACTAGTGTTTAATGAGTTATGGGATATTGTTAAGAATGAAAATCCCATATTGCCAACAGAGCAGGCTAAGTTAGATATTTCAATTTTCATGATTCTAAGGCCTTAGCTCTAATTAAATATTGTTGTACTCATGATACGTATGTTCATATTGAAAATTCTCCTCATAGTTACACTGCATGGAAAACATTGTCAGATTTGTATGATAAGAAACCTAAGCATAAGAAGATAGATATTCATATGCGGTTGTTTACTTTGTCATTAGATGAAGATGGGGATATGGGAGAATATATGTCTAAGTTGAAAAATATCACTACTGAGTACACTAAGGCTGGTTTTGGAAAACTAGATGATGACCTCATAGTTACTATAGCTTTGAAAGGACTACCAGGGTCCTATAGGAATTTTGTTGAAATGTTGCATGTCTCTGACAAGATCACATGCATCACCTTTGATAAGTTGGCTGAGTTGCTCATTCAACATGACCGCTCTCTACCCAAGAAATCCAAGAAAACTGAAGAAGCCCATGTTTTAGAGTCAAATCCTAGTTTATCTTCATTTGGACATCAAAATAATAGAGGAAACAATTCTAGAGGGGGTCGAGGTTACAAAGGAGGTAGATATCAAAATAAAGGTAGGTGTCATTCAAATAATCAACAATCTAATAAATCACATTCACATGAAACAAGTGATCGAGGACATGGTCACAATTCATATAGGGGCAGAGGTCGAGGTAGATCAGACATTCAGTGTCATACATGTTGAAAATTTGGTCACATTGCCTCACAATGTAGGATTCCTTTTAATAAAATTTAGAGGCCACAAAAAGCGACTAAGACTAACTCTACTCAGTATGCCGATCATGACTATGATGAATCTAGTAATGTTGCCCATGAATTTGCATTCACTACTTTGGGGCACATTGATTGTATTGAATATGAGGCTAGAGATGAGCTCATAGATGTATGGGTTTTAGACACAGGAGCAACCAAACACATGACATTTAGGAGAGATTTTTTTTGGTCTTATAAGGAAGCTTCTCTCTCTCCAGTTGCCTTAGCAGATAAGTCTATGCATACACCACTAGGACTTGGTTCTATTCAAATTCTTCTTCCTAATGGGTCTATAAAATACTTAGAAGATGTTTGGTATGTTCCCACATTGAAGAAACACTTACTTTCTTTGGTAACTATTCGAAAGAAAGGTTATCAAATTGTGCTTGAAAATGGGCTCATTTACATCAATTCAGTGAAAGATAATTATAAAAAAATGTATACAGGATATGAAGATGGAAACTTGGTTAGATTGCATTGTAAGGTGCTTCCTCCCAATATAGAACTTGAGGCAGTTATTGACATAAGTACAGGTACTATGTCTACATAGTGGTTATGGCATCTCCGCTATGGACATTTGAATATCCACTCTTTAGTGGATTTGCAGAGATATGGTATGGTGAATGGGTTGCCCACTTTTTGCAAAGATAGTATTCTTTGTGAGTCATGTGTTTTGGGCAAATAAAATCAGGAAAAATTTCCTAAACAGTCATCTTGGAGAGCTAACAAATGTTTATAGTTAGTTCATAGTGATGTATGTGACATGAAAAAGTCATCCATTGGTGGGTGTAGATACTTTGTCTTGTTTATTGATGACTTTTCTAGGATGACTTGGGTATTCTTTATGAAAAATAAATCTAAAGTTTTCGCTAAGTTTGTTGATTGGTTACACTTATTCGAAAGAGAAATAGGTTCACATTTGGCCACTCTTCGTTCAGATAATGGAGGTGAGTATACCTCAAATCAATTTTTAGACTATTGTTGAGAACATGGAATTCATCGACAATATAGTAATGCTTATACTCCACAATAAAATGGAGTATCTAAACGAATGAATAGAACTTTAGAGGGCACAACACATGCCATGTTGCACTATAAATAGCTTGATGATAAATTTTGCGCTGAAGCTATTGGTACTGCAGTGTATTTGAGAAACAGGTCCCCCACAGTTGCACTTTTGGGACAAACTCCATATGAGGCATGGTATGGGTTTAAACCCAAAGTTAAACACTTGAAAGTGTTTGGATGTGTATGTTTTGCTTTGGTTCCTATTAAGCATAGAACTAAGTTGGAACCACGAAGTCGAAAATGCATCTTTCTTGGTTATTTTGAAGATAAAAAGGGGTTTCATTTGCTTGCATAAGATTCAAGCAAATTCATAGTGAGTCGAGATGTAATATTTGATGAGTTTGGGACTATGAACACTACAGAGATTGATTCTCAACTTGATAGATTAGAGAGGAAAAATCCAAAAAGAAATAAGGGTTTGAATAATGGGGATAACTCTTCAAAGTTATGGTATGAAACTCAAATTCCTTCACTTTCCTCTCCTTCATCTACAAGTTCACAGGTTGATGACTTAGAAATTGTTGAAAATTCTCTAAGTCCCCCTTCGAATGATCCACATAATGAGAATTTTGGAGTCCCTGATTTGAATAATTTGTCTAAGTATCCAAAATGGGCTCAAAGTACTTTTTCTGACTTGACAATAGATGAAGTTGGTTTAACAGGGCCCAAGAATTCTCAAAAATAGGTGAGCTATGCTATGGTTGTTACTACTTCTTCCACTGAGCCATCCACTTTTAAGGAGGCATCTACTGAGCATGTTTGGAAATAGGCAATGAAATGTGAGTATGATTCCATACTTAACAATAATACATGGGTTTTAGTTGATCCTCCTCCACATGTTAAACCCATCAGATGTAAATGGGTTTATAGGACTAAGTATAAATCAGATGGCTCCATTGATAAACATAAGGCACGACTTGTTGCAAAAGGATATGTGCAACAAGAAGGTATTGACTTGAGGAAACATTTGCACCAACTGCCAAATGGCACACTATTCGTATGGTACTTGCCTTAGTAGCACAAAATGGTTGGAAAGTAAATCAATTAGATGTTAAAATTTATTTTTTAAATGGTGATTTATAGGAAGAAGTCTATATGAAACAACCTTAGGGTTTTGAACAGGTGGGTGCTGAACACAAAGTGTGTAAATTGACAAAAGCTTTGTATGGGCTCAAACAGGCACCCAAGGCTTGGTATGAGAAAATGGATTCACACTTGAAATCCATTGGTTTTCATTGTAGTGAATCAGATGATACTCTCTATTTTCGAGTGCAAGGTAAGAAAATGGTGATACTAGTTCTCTATGTTGACGACTTGTTTATTACAGGTAATGATGAAAACCATAACAAGTCTATGAAGAAGGAATTGAAAGATGGGTTTGAGATGACAGATCTTGGACTTCTTCACTACTATCTAGGCATAGAGGTAACTCAGAAAGAGCATAGTATTTTCATTTCACAAACTAAGTATATTTTTGAGTTATTAGAGAGGTTTGGCATGAGTGATTGCAAACCTACCCTCACTCCCATGGAAAGTAACTTGAAATTGTCTAAGGATGATAGCAGTGCCTTTTTTGATGGCACCACATATAGACAATTGGTGGGAGGTTTGATATACTTGATGACTACTAGGCCTGATATTTCATTTTTAGTTATAATTTTGTCTAGGTTTATGCATGAGCTTAGAGAAATTCATTGGCATGCAGTAAAATGAGTACTTTATTACCTTCAGGGAATGAAAACATATGGCCTTGAATACCGCCGCAATAAGAACTTCAAACTTGTTGGATATTGTGATGTAGATTTTGGCAGATGTGCGGATGACATAGTGTCAACCACATGATACACTATGCATATGGGTTTAGCTGCCATTGCTTGGTGTTGTAAGAAGCAGGATACAGTGGAAAATTCATCAGTAGAATCAGAGTATATTACAGCATGGGATGCTTCCAGAGAAATTGTTTACCTTCATCGTATTCTTGAAGATCTTCAAGTTTCTCAGTTTGCTCCTACACAGTTATACATTGATAATTAGAGTGCAATCAAGATGTCCAAGAATCTAGTGTTTCATGCCAAAACAAAACATATGGATGTCAAATACCATTATCTACGAACGCTGGTGGCAAAGAAAACTCTTGATCCAATATAGAGCCCAACTACCGATCAGACAACTGATATCTTCACAAAACCCCTTGACAGAATCAAATTTGAAAAATTTAGAAAAATGTTTGGTATGTGTCCAAAGACCTGAATTTGGATCATAGGGGGTTTGTTAGGACTTATTCCAAAGTCTTAACGTTAGGTTAGATTTTTGGTAGGTAATTAATAATTATTGTAAATAGGGCATGCGCCTTTTAGTAAAGACACCCCCATAAAATAAACTTAGTTTAATTATTAGGTAGTTTTAATTTTTTTATTTATTAATTAGAATTGCTTTACATGTTGTTTTCCCATATTTAGTTGGTTATATGATTAGTTGTTTTTACCGGTCATTGGTAAAAACTATATAAATCCATGTTTGTATTGTAAAAGGGTTAACTGAGTAAAGACACCCTTATGTACTTGATTTTTTGAATTATTAATAAAATACTTGTGCACTCACACTAAGCGGGGACAAGGTTCAACCTATTTTGGTTTTGGAGTTATCAGGTTCTTCCAAAAGGTTAAAATGATATTGGTTTTGTTCAATAAATGCTTCCTTGTTGAGAGGTCTTCTGTACACTTTAAGCCTATGACCATTGACTAGAAGTGTCCTTTGGTCACCATTAATGGGTTGGAGCTAGATAATGCCATTGCTGAAAATAGTTTTGATCAGGAATGGTCCCAACCATCTTGTTCTTAGATTACCATTGAAATTTTGAAATTTAGAATCAAATAGGAGTGCCAAATCACCCTCTTAAAACTATCTTTCTTTGATGTGAGTCTCATGCCACTGCTTTCTCTGCTTTTGGATGATGCTAGTTTGAGTGAGTGCATCCATTCTCAGTTCATCCACCCCATTCAGTTTCATTATTATTTATTTTTGTGCTTTATCAAGATTAATTCCCATGTCATCTATTGTCTTTAATGTCTACAATTCAAATTGTATAGGTAAAAAAAGGTTTCTTTCCATACATAAGTTTATATGGAGAGAATCCTATAATTGTCTTCCATGTTGTATTGTATTCCCACGCTGATTTAGGTACTTTAAGTCCTCTAATTATTGTTCAGAGGACTTATGTGGAACCTTCAAGAGAAATCCATTGGACAAGTTACAGTGACAGATCCAAAATATAACTTTTTAGCATTAAAAAAGCAACTTCTTGAGCTCCAACTACCATTTCTACCTGTGGGACCTCCACTTGAGAATATATCACTTGGATAATGCCCAACTTGAGCTTCTTTTAGATTGAAGAATATATAATTCTCTACTAACAATGCCAACCATGTGAATGTGGAAGCTTATCTGGCACCACTAACCTACAAAAAATTGTTAATAAGTAATTAAAAATGAAATTCATATGTACTACCTAGAAAATAAAAAATATTTGGTAAAATTGATTACATATACATTTTAAAAGTAAACATACCCATGTATTTCAATCTAAAAAACCATTAGGATCTGCTCTAACCTTGATAGTATCAAGAATAGCTTCATGGTTTGACTCCTAAACTTTCCATAGTTTCTTATTTAATGGCCTCCAATGATGTTTTTGTGATTGAATATTCATTAAAAAAATCAAATTTAAATAGTGCAGTATATTCATGTGCATTTCAAACACTTCAAACAATCATTTATTTGAATATTTTATAGGATATCATCAAAACCAAGTTTCATTGACTACCACTGACCTAGTGGGATCGTCAATGTTTTCTCCATCTGTAACTTGGGAAGTCAATTTTTTATTCCTCTCTACATACCAACACAAGTAGTAATTAGTGCCCTCTTCATTATCCTCATCTGTAATAACTGTAAAAACATGGCTTGTATCAAAAAAATCATTTTTAGTGACAATATGAAGATATATAATGAAAATAAAATGTACATAATGAAAAATATTCTACCTAACTGCACTAGATCAGATACATGGTCAAAGTCATCTAATGATGTCATATTTGTAAGTTGTAATGTTGTTGGAACCTGATGTGGATTGATTAGAAATAGATTTTTGGAACTCCAATCATCTACCCACTCATGTGACTCATACTCATTTCAAATAGAGTCCATGTATGCAAAATAAAAACATGCCAAGTGTCTCGTATGAATATTCCAAGAAATTAAATTTGAGCTATGAAAAGAGTGGAGGTCACTTTTATTAGTAAAGGGTTTTGAAGCATCAAAACATGATAATAACGAGGATAGATATGATATACTTCATGTGTGTAGAATAGTGTATTATATTCATACAAGAGTTTTAATAACAAAAACATAGTAAGCATTAATTATCCTATGTTATTTAGGAACTAATAACAACCAATGTTTCATAAACAAAAATAAAGCATTCAGATTGAATTAGATAGAAAGCAACCAAACATTATACATGAGAATGCATGAAAGGAACATAGTAATAAATCACATAGGTAATCATAACTAGATGAATCTCTATTGATCTCTTCAAAAGTGAAACCCCTTTCTTCTTATAAATAAAAGTATATATAGACGTTTCTAGTCTATGACTGTTCATCTTATTCTCATACTTGGTGCCAAAAGTGGAGTCTATTTATATTATAGACTATTGAAAGTCATGAAGATAGGATAAAATAAACTTATACATGACAAAATGAGTACATAATGCATGAATATTAGACAAATATCCTACAAAGTTTATAATCCAAATTATTCTACCAACAAATTTGAACCCATTAGAGTCATCAATCCTCATACTTTACCAAGTGTTCTTCCTCCATTAACCAAAAATATCTACAAATAATAGAATTTAGTTGAAAACAATGACACAAGTTCCATTACACCATTTAACCACAATTTTTACATTTTTTAAATCAACACCCTCTTCAAATTTCAACTCCTCCCTTGTAATATCTCTTTTTACACATGCTTCAACACCATCATGCTCCCCTTTTCCATGGCTAGCCTTGATGAAACTCAAAATGTGTTCTACATCAGTGGTAACATGCATCATTATCAACCAATAAAACATCCATGTATTTTTGAATTGTGATGTGCAATTGTATGATGTTGATTGAAAGTAATGTTCCTCTGACTCACCTGTTCATATAACTTTTGAAATAAACTTGAACATATTCTGAACAATGTGATTAGTCAACACTGATATATATATATATATATATATATATATGTTACTCTCTTAATATTTTATTTTGTCACTCTGTACTATTAGGTGCATGTATGAATGTCATATGCATAGATAAGGCAACTTGTGATGAGTTGTAATACTATGATTAAACTTCCATTTGGGGTTTGAATGTGTAATTTTCAGCAAAGTCTACTACTAAAAAAATCAAATCGAGTGGGAATGTATCCTTGATTATCTTGAAATGTTCATCTAACCATCTATCCCTATGTGTGCACCTTGCATACTCAATTTTCTCCCTAAATTTGACCAAAAATTCAAAAACGAGTATCTTTTTTATAACAAGCTCACACCTTTTAGATCCTTTTCCATCTTTTAATTGATAAGTCATTGATTTACATTTGCTTAATTCAACTAATTTTTGTCTAATTTTACTTGTAATTTCTTCATGGATACATTTTTTTAATTTTGGCAATCCACCACAAATACTACAATTTTTATTTAAACAAGATTTATTATAAAATAATTATCCATCTGGGCTTTTCAAAAGATAGATGGAATAATTTCCCTAGATGATTTTGGTGGCAATTAAATGCCACACTCCTACAAAATTTTGCTAGTATGAAAAGTACAATGAATATGGAAAAAAAACATCATAGTGCATTGAAAATTTAATATGTTGCCTACAACAAGTGGTGCATGTGTGATTTATTTTTATATAAAAAGGTTTGGCCATCTCAAAATACATTTGACAAATAAAAATTTGTGGATGGTTTTCAAAAATTTTAGAGTACAATTATGTTTGAGTTATATCCAATAAATGTTTCATATGCAATTCATGATTATGAAAACTGACTCTTCTTTTCACTATATATCTTTTTCGGGCAAACCTCTTGTATTGTCTTTCAAAAATTGAGCAAGTAACTCTTTGAGAGTATTGGCTATAGTCTTGTCCTTTTATGGAAGTCTACCAGAGAATACATAGAGATCATTAGTATTAGGTTCATTAAGTCTTTCAAATATTTTAATTGATTTCATTAATGGTTTTATATTTATATTAAGTGTTCATCTTATTTTTAAAACCATTCATTTTTTCCTATTTGGTCACCTACTGCATAAGTTGTAAGTATACACTAGACAACATTAGAATCTTGGGTGCATGATTTTGGGCATATAGTATGATATGCATCATGTAGATGTTCAATAATTTCATTATTTTCATAATCCATGTTAGATGTTATTAGTCCTAATGTGTACATTATAGGTCTCATCGTAAACAATTTTATCAATGAAACAAATAATTGACATATTTGAGTATCATAATCCAAATTATGAAAGAGACTATGCCAATTTTTTTGAGCCAGTCTTCTTGAATGGTGATTAGACATTTTGTTATGCATTAGTTCTAAAATATTTTCATTGACTTTAATTAAGTACTTGTATTTTCTTTACACAATTCTTGGAGGTGTTTTTAATGGTAGAATTTGTTGAGAAGGCATTTCAAAATCATTATTACTTCCATTGTCTAGAAGTGGGATGGAATTTTATGCATTGTTTATTTTTTTATTATATGTTTACATGAAATTTTATTGATTTTTAATTTCATCATTATTAATTTTCATCAAATTTTCTTCATTCATGGGGGATGAATCATCATACATAGACTCATCATCAATAAAATCAAAAACTTTGAACTTTAAATGTAAAATTCCTACATTATCTAATTCATTATTGTAAATTTCATTATTATTCATTTCATCATGGTCAATTTCATCATTATTCAATTCATTATGGTCAATTTCATCATTATTTAATTCATTATTGTCAATTGGCTCATTATTTATGGCATTTGGTTCATCAGGATTAGGGTTTGTACCTTATCTACCATAAAGTTTTTGTATTTGTATCTTGTTTTTCTCTCTCAAATCTTTTAATTCCTCTAGTTTTATGTTATTTAGTATCTTCCTCTTCCTTAAATGTGATCCATCACCCATCAAGGATAATTGACATCTTTTTAAATGTGGGGTCAAATGTACAAAGGTACTACATGTCTTATAAAATTATTTAGAGGATGTTTATGGGGACAAAATTCTAGATTTGGGTTAAAAATATATGTTTAAAAGTGAGCTTAGTCTATAATAATAATAATACAATCATGTTACTCATGATACTAGGTTCTGCTTCTAAATACACATTGAGAAGCAAGTTTTATGTGTACTAAAAATAATGTGATCACATTGAGAAGTGAGTTTTATGTATATTAAGAATAAAATGATCATGTTATTAAATAACATGATCATGTTATTAAATAACATGACCATGTTATTAAATAACATGATCGCATTATTAAATAATGTGATCATGTTATTAAATAATGTGATCACATTATTAAATAATGTGATCACATTATTTAATAATGTAATCACATTGTTTTTAATACTCAGTGGGGGTTAGACAAAGACACTAAAATGATTTTTATCTATATTAATAATAACAAGATCACATTATTTAATAACATGATTGCATTATAATTAATATAGATTAGGGATTATGGACTAGGGGTTAATGCATTAGTGCATAGGGCTTATGGATTAAGGAATATGGCATTGGGGATTAGGGCTTACAATTTATGTTTTAGTGTATAGGGATTAGGGTTTAGGGCATATAGGGTTTAGGTTTAAGGGTGCATGTAAGGTCTAATTTCTCTATTCTATGTGAACCTAATTTTTACTATAAAGGATGTTAATTGGGACTACATCGATTGATAAATGGAAAAAGTTTATGGATTACAATTTAAGGTATGTAGACACTTAAAACTGGTCACCGATAACCTCCAACTAGGATTTTGACCAATTTCTACCAAAATGCATAATTTGGCTTAAAAACACTAAATTGCATTAAATGAGTTGAAACTATCATATTCAAGTGCTGATTTTGGCTAAAGTATCATTAAATGAGGCAATGTAATTTATGAAATAACTAAATTTGATTAGATCATTTCAAGTCAAAATGACATTTTCACACTTGGGTGCTTTGGATTGCTCTTTTCTACCAAATTTCTTGCATAAGACACGTGCCTTTACTATTTTGTATTAGAAATATCGTAAATGAGATAACAAATCTAATGCATCTGAAATTGCATCATAATTCCAATATAATCAAAATTTGAGCCAATAACAAGACATTTTGACCAATTTGATTAATTTGTGCACCAAGGGGCCAAAATTTACACCAAAGTGACTAATCATGCTTAAAGATAATTAATTCAAATCATGAGCCTAATTAAGAATTACATGGAGTTTTTTTAATGTTTTTTTTAGAAATGAATATTGAATATCTGCATCATCAAATGATATCATTTCTTGGGAAGTCATCTCTAGGCCATAAATGCATAAAATATCAAGGTTAAGCCCCCCCATGTTTCATTAAGACCCTCCATGCCTCTTAAATGCCCCTCTATCCCAAATATTTATGGGGGATATTTATAAATTTTAATTAAATAATTGGATTTATTCATGGCCACACATGTTAATCTTGAGATGGATGGTCATGGTTAATCTTGAATGATTTTGAAAATATATAAATAGAAGAGCCATGAACATGAATTTTAAGCTTGGATAATGCAAAGTTATAATACACAAATAATTCCAAATGCCATTGAAATTAGTGTTATTATACCAAATTGTTGAGCGAAGCCAAATCCAAAGCCATCACAAAGGTGCCAAGGAGAAGAGGAGATAGCCAAAACTCCTTTGATGAAGACTCATTGAGCACAAGCTGAACAAGCCACTTCAATAAGTTATTTGGAGCATCCAAGCAAGGTGAAGGATTTATTTGTCTTTGAATTCTAGTTATGTTTCTCATTTGGTTTTATTAATATGATCCCCCCTTGAGATAGGATTAGGGTGTTATCTTAGTGTTTTTTTTTTGGATTTGATTTCATTCACTAACACCATACTAATCTCCCCCTATTACAATCCTATGTTCACAAATTATTGATCCAAACCTATAATTCCAAAAGCCATTGTAATTAGTGTTAAAATGCCAAATTATTGAGCCAAGACAAAGATAGATCCATTATAATTTTTTCAAGGAGAAGAGGAGATAACCAATCCTTCTTTGATGAAGACTCATTGAGCACAAGTTGAGCAAGCCACTTCAACAAGATATTTGGAGCATCCAAAGAAGGTGAAGGATTTTTTTGTCTTTGGATTCTAGTTGAGTTTCTCATTTGGTTTTTTTAATATTATCTCCCTTGAGATAGGTTTATGTTGTTAGATTAGTGTGTTCTTTATATGGATTTTATTTCATTCACTAACACCATACTAATCTCCCCTATTGCAATCCTAACACCAAAGGGGCTAAAATTTGCACCAAAGTGACTAATCATATAGTTAGTTCATCATCATTGCAATTGTAGGAATATAAGACATTTTTTAATTCTTTGAGAAGATGTTACTGTGCCTATATCTTGCAACACCTTTACAAATAGGGGCAAACTATAGCCACCTAAAATCAGCCACCAATAACCTCCAACCAGGCTTTTGATCAATTTCTATCAAAATACACAATTTGGCCTAAAAACACTAAAACACATTAAATGAGTTGAAAATATCATATTCAAGTGCCAATTTTGGCTAGAGTATCATTAAATGAGGTAATGTAGTTTATGAGATAACTAAATTTGATTAGATCATTTTAAGTCAAAATGATATTTTTGCACTTGGGTGATCTAGATTAATCTTTTCTACCAAATTTCTTACACAAGACATGTGCCTTTGTTATTTTGTGTTGGAAACATCATAAATGGGATAATGAATCAAATGCATCTAAAATTGTATCCTAATTCTAATCTAATCAAAATTTTGATCCAATAATGAGACATTTTGACCAATTTGATTAATTTGTGCACCAAAGGGGCCAAAATTTGCACTAAAGTGAATAATCATGCTTAAAGCTAATTAATTCAAATCATGAGCCTAATTAAAAATTACATGAAGATTTTTGAATGTTTGTTTTTAGAAATGAATTTGGAATATCTGCATCATCAAATAACATCATTTCTTGGGAAAACATCCATAGGCCATAAATACATAAAATATTAAGGTTAAGCCTCCCCATACGTCATTAAGACCGTACATGCCTCTTAAATGCCCCTCTATCCCAAATATTTATGAGGGATATTTATAAATTTAATTATATAATTAGATTTATTAATGGCCACACATCTTAATATTGAGATTGACAGTCATGGTTGATCTTGAACCATTTTGAAAATCTATAAATAGAAGAGCCATGAACATGAATTTTAAGCTTGGATAATTCAAAGTTATAATGCATAAATAATTCCAAAAGCCATTCAAATTGGAATTATAATGCCAAATTGTTAATCCAATCCAAATAAAAAGCCATCAAAAATGTGCCAAGGAGAACAGGAGATAGCCAAGCCTCTTTTGATGAAGACTCATTGAGCACAAGCCACTTCAACAAGCTATTTGGAGCATCCAAACAGGGTGAAGGGTTTCTTTGTCTTTGCATTATAGTTATGTTTCTCATTTGTTTCTTTAATATGCTCACCCTTGATATAGGCTTAGGGTGTTATCTTAGTGTGTTATTTGTTTGGATTTGATTTCATTCACTAACACCATACTAATCTCCTCTTATCAAAATCTTATGTTCACAAATGACACGCCTAATGGGACTCTAGCCTCATAAATTTGGTCATAAAGCACCTAAAAGAAAACTAATAACCCTTGTAATGTAGGATATTAGAGTGTGGATCAAATAAAGTAAATATTTGGTCAAAAGTCCATTTTTATAGAAGTAGAAGTTGTGTCCCTACATAGTCATAGATTTGTTCTCTGGACTGCAATCCCACAACTCCACAGTCACAATATTGCAAACCCATAACTCCACAGTCATGGTATTGCAATAAAAAAACTCCATAGTCATGGTATTGAAATCCAACAATTCCAAAATCATGGTATTATAATCTTGTGATTGACTTAGTCATGTTTTTGCACTGTGAGTCACAATATTATAGTGTGCAGAATAGGCCATCTTCCAGAGCTTGGTTTGGGGTCATCTAGACTCCATTTTTGATGATTATTTTTTTAAACCATGTGTTTTTATCTAAATTCTTATAAAATTCCATTATTTTAACTTAAATTTTCTTAAATATTTCACAAAACCCTTTTAAACCCAAGTCATGGGATTATCAACCCAAGTAACAGGATTGCCAACCCAAGTAATGGGATTGTCAACCCGAATAACGAGATTGTGGGCTCGAGTAGTGATATTGTGTTTTTGTTAAAATAACCTAAGTAGTGATATTTTATATCTAAATCATAGTTTTATATAGTTGTGATATTGTTCTATGGAGTATCGAGATTGACTGTGTGAAACTTGAAAGCTCTTTTTTGCAGAGTTATTTGTTTAATCTTATAAGTGATTCAATCAAGGTAGCCCTAATCTTGTTTTTTCATGTTGAAAGGCTAGTTTGGAAGTTAATGTGGATTTTTTAAAATACTAATACAATTTAATTTGGGGTTTACAAATAACTTGGTTAAAATCATACACACTTCAAATTTGGTGCCTAAAATGAATCTTTAACATGCTAAGTATTGAACACTTCAAACTTTGGGTTTAAAAGGAACGCAAGTGCTTATTGTTTCATTTAGTCTTTTTGGTTTAGTATTTACAAGTTTTTGCATCTTAAAGCCAAGGGGCTAAAGAACACCACCAAACTTTTTAATTAAGTGCTTTAAAATTGAACATATTTTCAAAGTTGTATTCAATAGATCATTGCTTAATTAGTTTGTTTGGCAAAAAGAAAGATTGTGCGTGTATGCTCTCCCATCCATCCCATTTAGGAAAATTTTGGGATGAAAAGTGTCATATTTAATTTAAAGTGTCTTAGTCAAAGGCATGAAAGAGATTTTATGAAGGCTCTCCTCAAGGACCTGCATGGCTTGAGTTATGTAGAAACAACCTTTAAAGCTCTTTCACTTGTCATTTATTTCATGCATCTTGGCTTGTGAGGGGAAATTAATTACCTCCCATGAGTTATTTAGGGAACATTTAACCTAGGGTTTCATCTCTCGACATCATCTTCAGCCCCTTTTCATGGGGGGGTATATAAATTAGAATCCCCTCACTAGGATGATGGTTTGAGTGGTTAAACCATCTTCGTTAGAGAGACAGCCTAGGACATTTGAACATGTTTGACATCACAGTACACTGAGCAAGTGATGAATGTAATGATTTTAAAAAAGGCAAGACCTTTTTACAACAATCCATATGACATGGAACTAAATGATGTGTGCTTATTTTTTATGTTGCCGTAAAAGTCGTATGCATTTGATCTATCTAGAACATTCAAAAAACAATTAGTTTAGTTAATCCCAACTTTGCCATACCTTGTTAGTTTAGGACTTAAGATGATTAGTTATTTTCTTTGTCTTTATCTTTGATTAATTGGTTTTTATGTGGAGTCAAAACTTAGTATTAAAAAGATGACATAAATAAATAAATTGTGCCCAAATTTATTTGAATAAGGAGGCATTATTTTGCCTAAGTAAAAAACATCTTTTTCCTTGTTCAAAATCATCATCATAAACTTTGTGTCATATCTTTCAATTTGGCACAGTTATGCTACCCATTTGACTCTAGACCTTTTGCCATATTTTTTTTAAGTCCCTCATCAATAATTTAAATTCAAAATTAGAATCTTCCAAGATTTAAAGTTTGATGTGTTAAATTGGGTTCATCACTTTGCACTTTACTTTTTAAAACTTGAGTTCAATTTCTAATTTAAATTGACGGTCATTTTTAGACTCAACATCATTATCATCATTTTCTAGGACTCAAGTCATCTCATGTCTTTGCTAATGATTTGAGTCCTATACTTTGACTACCCATACTATTTTTCAATTTGTCCATTTGATAACACACTCATGCCTTAGAGAAATTTGTCCAACTTTGTGTGTAGAAATTATTTGAGTTGAGGAGGGTAGTGTTATGCTACCAAAATTGTATTGGAACTATTTTGCCTTAGAGTTTTTGAAACAAGCATTTGCCACATATTTTTAATAGTTTAGCATTGTTACACTACTCAAATTATTTTTTGACTTGTTTCATATACCTCTTTGCATAGAATCCTAGTCTATCCAAGTTTCAACCATTTCGAGTTTCCTTTGAGAATCTTTGTCTAGCACAATTATGCCATTCACATTTGTTTATATTATTCATCAAAATAACCTAGTTTTATGCCATTATTTGGGAGAAAATAGACTGTATCCAAGTGCCTTTTGTTTCATACCTCATATGTATCGATCAATTTTTTATGACCAAGAGTCAAATGCCTAGTTTTTGTTAATAATATTTCAAATCTATTAGATTAAATATATAATCTTTTAAAGTACATCATTTGGCCAAAAATAATAACACATGTACTTTGTTTAAGCCTAGCTTTTGACATTGTGTTTGGCCAAAAGACCTAACAACTTTCATTTTTCCTAAATTAGACTGATTTGAAACACTTTGACCTAGAAATTGGCATTTTGATTTATGGTATTTTTACTTGACCTTTTTGTGTGAGACATGTAGTATTCAACACTTGATGCTATCTTGTTTTGTCACAATTCATTGCATCAACCTTTTTGGATATACATATCCATCCTTTTGACCAAGTTAGACTTAGTTTGAACACCTTTTTAGACATCTAATTTTTAGAGTTTGTAGAAATCTATTTTATTTTATCATAAAACATTCACTATGGATTTCAACATGTCTTCCTACACTCATAGTAGCTTAATGTATAATTCAGGGTTTAGTAATGTGGTTACATGAGAAGAAATGGCTCAAGACCCTTATGCAGATAATGTTGCTTATGAGATAGATGCCTATCCATATTTTAAATCTCAAATAGGGGCACATAACCAAGAAATTTTGGCCCATTACTTAGTAAAAACACCTCCTTACTTAGAGTAGGATCAATTAAAAACAGAGCAATACCTAGCTATGATACCTACTATTGAATAACCTTTTCCTCAAGAACTATATTATGTTATTATACCATCCATGTATGATACTTATCTATTTGATCATCACTTATTGGAGAACAAAGATGAGATTTTGGTTAGAGCCATAGAGGTAGGGGCTAAGTTCCCAGTAGACTTCCCCCATGAGAATTTACCACATCTAGTGAGAATGCCTCATAACATACTATACAATCAATAGGCTTCTTCTATAAATCCTTTAGATCTAGTCCAAACAACGTATCAAGACCCTAGTATGCTTATCAAAGGAAAGAACCCCATGGAGTATCACTTTGTACAAATACAAAAAATATACCAAACCTACTTGAACCTAGCATGTAATTTTAATTAGATGACTATGTCAAATAAGCCTCTCATAGATTTAATTCCTTTGACATGAGTGTTAATAGAGTTGACTAGTCAGGACAATCAAGGTGTTGACCACTTCATGAAAAATACTTTGGTTGATAACTTGGTTCATATGCCAACCATTAAAGAAGTGTCTTCTGCTTCTACATAGAATAGTGGCCAAATCATAGTGGACAATACACAAGCAATGTCCAATCCAAACCAAAGTGGTGTAAATACCCTAATGACTAATACATAAATGAGTGTACCATTAGTTAACACCATGATTGGTTCTCTAAATTAGGGAGTAATATTTTTTACATCCCAACCTCAACCGATAACTGCTACTAATCCTCAACCAATTGATTCTTCAAGTGCTCAACCAATAGGATTAGGTAGTCAACCGATGACTAATGCCATGCCTCAACAATAAAATGTGATGAATCCTACTCCTCCCAAATAGGTAATGAGTAGTATTCCACAATAGCAGGCACAATCAAACATACAACATAATAAAGGACAAATATGTTATCACCTCAATAGGGGAAACCAATGTTCCACCTCATTAAGTAGTAGGGAACATACCTCTTTCCTCAAAGACCAATGTGCCACTTCAAAACCAAATGATGTCTAGTCAACAATGTATGACTATTGGTTAGTAAATTTTAAATTTCCAACATGTGCCCAATTCCCAACTAGGATTCATGCAACAAAGAGGTTCCAATGTTCCTCAAGTACCAATTAGGCAACCTTTGCCTTTTGTGCAGAGCATGCCACTAGTTCAAAGATAGGGTCTTACTTCACAAGTACCTCTTTAACAAAAATGTTCAATTAGTCGACAACATGCCCCTCTTCAACCTTAATAGGCACAATATAGTTGTATCCCTCCATCCCAACTTCAAAATCCCCAAAACCAAGCCTACATTTCTAATCTTAACTAGAATATTGCACAACCACAAATGCAATTTCAATAATTGCATTCTAATCCATGTATACATATTCCTAGTCCTTTTCCCAATCAAACCAATAGCCCCAAAAAATACCTCCATCATACCTCGGTCAAAGTGATCCATTTATGGTTGCTCAATCATCTACCCAAGACAATATTCCCCCTCAAGCCAATATTCCCATGAGTTTCATATCCCAAGAATTACAATAGATCAAGGGTGTAATTGCTTCCATCCAAGATGGTAAATAGACTAAAAAGCTTGAGTTGGATGACGTGTGTTATTATCCATTTAACATGGATTAATTGAAGATACCATTTCCTCTACGATACGAACCATTAAAATTTGACAAATATAAGGGCAAAGGTGATCCAAAGCTCATTTGACTGAGTTCTTTATTGCATACCAACTAGATACAAATATTAACATATACCTTTTTCTATTATTCTTAAGGAGTTTGGTAGGACAATCCTTGGAGTGGTTTTTAAAATTTCCCAAGAATTTAGTATCTAATTTTGATGAGCTTTCAGATAAGTTTGTGTAACACTTTTCATATAATCTCAAACATGAGATTTCTTTGGTTGACTTAACACAAGATATGTAGAAGGCTAGTGAGAGTTTTGCAAGTTATCTACAGTGATGGAGAGCCCTTGCAAGCTAATTTACCCATAGTTTACTAGATAAAAAATTAGCCACTATGTTTACCAAAAATTTACACAGTGAGATATCTTATCATCTAGAACTGTAGTGTGCATATACCTTTAAGGAGATCATTAACAAAGATTTATTGATCAAGAAATCCCTTATTAACAAATGGATCATCAAACTTACCTTGTTCAATTAGAATCAAGGTATAAATTTAGGAAATGGCCAAAACTAACATCCATTCCAAGCATAAGCATCACAACCATCACATGCCAATAATAATGATAGACCAAGACAATTTAACTGTAATAAAATTTTTGTTCGAAATGGAGTAATTAAGTCATATCATGTCTAAATTGTGAAAACACTATTTTCTCAACCCATGTTGCAAATGAAAATTACTCCTAACCCACAACCATTTTAGCCAATAGAACAAGTGCAATAGCCTAGGCCTGCACAACAAATGCAACCACTTTTGCCATTACAAGTTCCTCCTTCAAAAATAAAAGTGCCTAATCATTGCATTTTTAGTGACCTAAACCTATTAAATCTATGTTTTTCAAGATCATCTCTATTATCTGATTAGTTAAACTATACCAAAACATTATCCTCAAGGCATTCCTTATCCTAATTGGTACCACCAAAATGAATTCTATGAATATCATTAAGTTAACAGACATAATTTGCATAATTATGTGAAAATTAAACATTTGATTTAGAATATGTTGGAGAAAAGAGAGATAACATTGGATAATGGTGCTTCTAATTCCAATCAAACCCTTGGAATCTATCAAAACCCCCTTAACATAACAATCAACCAAAACAACAACAACAACAAAGACCAGTGCAACAACAAAATAAATAGTATCAAAATCAAAGGCCAAACCAACATAAACAATAGAACTAGTAGAACCAATAATAGAACCAACAATGCCATAATAATGGACAGAACCAAGGTTATAATAGTAATAACCAACAAACCTACAATGCAATTGCACATGACTACAATAGGGTTGTAGGACATATTGCAGGAGGTCGCATTAACACCATTTCCATTAATCCAAGACCAAATACCAATCAATCAAGACATTTGATAAATAATTCCAATCCACTAGCTCACATTGATAATAGTTCCTTTATCTAAAACCACATACAAGCATACCAACAAGAAGGGATTACTAATTTTGGATCCTATATTGATAATTCATCATTGCCTCATGACCACACACAAGTGCACTAGCAACTGAGATGTATCGTATCTGGTCCCCCACCATCACCAACATTTGTTAGCAATCATGGTCTTATAGTCAATCCTAATTGTGAAATCATAACTTGAAGGTTAAATATTACCATACCAGGCCCACAACCATCTACCACTTTATTCATCACCCAACTAGCCATTCAACCTTAGAATAAGCCATTTAACATTGAACAAGAGAAAACATTTGACATTGTGGTATAATTATAAAATATTCCCACACACATCTCCATTTTAGATTTGTTGCATACATCAAAAATCCACAAAAAACATTTTGAATGACTTCTTGAGCCAATCCATTGTTTCAAGTGACATATCCCTTGATAAATTCCAAGATTTGGTTGGACACCTAAATCCAGCCCAATAAGTCACTTTCAACCAAATCAATATGTCATCCCTTGGCCCGTTACATAATAACTCATTATACATTGAAGTTTTCATAAATTGGCATAAAGTGAAACTTGTCCTTATAGACAATGGATTGGGTTTAAACATAGTGTCTCTTAAGCTCATCAAACTTCTCAGGTACACAATGGCAGATCTTCAAGTAGAGACAATAAGCATCAAAGCCTATGATAATGAGGAATGAGAATCACAAGGCACCATATTTTTACCAACCAATTATCCTGGGGCCCTTGACCCATGATACATTTTTCCATGTGCTTGATCTTGATTTGTCATACAATATGCTTTTGGGAAGACCTTGGTTACATGAAATTCATATAGTCCCATCAACATTACACCAATGTATCAATTTCTCCCATTTAGGGATGGAAGCTTGTGTACTAGGAGATTTGCATCCATACAAGCACTACAAGTACCTAGAGGACGAGTTCAAGAGTTATAACTATCACTTTGTCATGAATGCAGTGGCTAAGAAGGATAAGGAAAAATCAATACTCCTTGATCCATTGGAGGACAATTTCATTGATCTTAATACCCTTGATTCCCTTTCCCACATGCTGCCTCTTGAAATATCCAATCATTTTAATATCTCACCTAATGGCTCAATAGAGTATGTGACCCATGATACCTTTCACATTCTGAACCTTCCATAATATCCAAACTCCTTTAGAAGACCTAAAGCTTCTTGACACTTCATCCAAATTGGAAAAAAAAGAGTCAAGGTAAAGGACCTATCATGTTTGTACCAACATCTAGCCTAGAACAAGATGATCTTGAGGGAAATGAATCATGGTTATACAATGACAACCAAACTAATTGTTATGAGAATGCAAAGTATCCTATTCCCACTAGGATCATGAAGAATCAAGACTATGAAGAAGGAGGCCTTGGACCTAATCAACAAGGAACATTGAGCCAATTTACATGACCAAATACAAAGGACCCTATGAACTTAAATTTAAACCACTTGGGGGTGACTCCATATACCTTACTCATGTTCTATCACCATTAACTAGTGATCAGGATGCTGATAGTGAAGTAGAGTTTGAGCATAGCCTTTCTTCCAACCTAACCAAAACTAACTTGTTTAACACCCATTCCATTTGTACCCTTAGCCTAGTCATTCATCACAACCCACTTCCATTGTATTATCCCTAACTAATAGACTGGGACTAGCAAGAGTCCAACACACTGATTGATGCATTTCAAAATTATGAGGCTTTTTAAGATTTTTTCAGCCGTAGAAAGAATTTTCCATTGGGGGACCATAAATTAGGGTTCTCAATCAAGTTGGATCCTATAACATATTTTGGAGAGTGAGTGAACACCCTTAGCCAAAAGCAAATAATTAAAACATTGAATTCACAAAGTGAAAACATCTTTGAGGTGCTTTATAACTAGGGTAAAAGTAAAGAAAAATGCCAATCTAGTGGTAAAAACCTATTTTAGGCATCATTAGATGGGGGTGTTTAACCTTATTCAACTATAGCTTAGGAGACAACCAATGATAAACTTGTTTATGAATCTGAGTTCAATTTTGAAGAACAAAAAGCTTTTGATCAAATCATTCAAGAGTTTCCAATAGTTTTTTCACATGGCCAAACATTTCATTGGGGGAATATGATTTGTCATGCCTAGGGGAAAATTGAAGAGACAGTCCTAGTAGAGGACTCCAATGTTGCCAACCAGTTCAAATCTTTGTCCACTATCCTTGAAGATGGTCTGAACCTTCTAGTGGAAGATATGATAGAAATTAACATTGGGTCCCCAGATGACTCAAAGTGGATCAAGATAGGTGCTTCCCTTACTGAGAAGGAATGTGAAGTACTTACAACCATTTTGAGGGAGTTTATCGATATTTTTGCATGGGCATATTCTAACATGCTAGGTTTGGAACCCGCCTTAGTTATACACCACCTTATGGTCAATCCTAATGCCAAACCAATAAAATAAAATATGTATAAGATGCATCCTTGCATTGTTGTATTGGTGAAGAAAGAGTTAGAAAAATTCTTAGAAGTAAGATGTATTTGATCCATTGACTACTCAAAGTGGATATCTAATGTTGTACCAGTTAGAAAAAATCCAAAATGAATCAAAATATATACTAATTTCCATGATATAAACAAATATTTCCCTAAGGATGACTTTCCATTTTCAAACATTAACATGATTGTTGAATCCACAACATGTTATGAAATGATTTCATTAATAGATGGCTTTTTGGGATACAACCAAATTAGAATAACACTAGAAGACCAACATAAAATAACATTCACTACTCCATGGGGAATATTTTATTATCAAGTTATGTTTTTTATTCTTGAGAATGTATGGGTCACATACCAAAGAGAAATGACAATCATATTTCCTGATATGATGCATGATATTATTGAAGACTATGTTAATGACATTCTTGGTAAATCAAAGACTAGGGCCAATCACCCAGTAGTGTTACATAGAATATTTAAAATATTACATGAGTATAAAGTTAGACTTAATCCTAAGAAGTGAAGTGTGTCTTTGGAGTCACATCAATAAAATTTCTAGGCTTCATTGTGTCTCATTGAGGCATTAAAGTTGATCTAGTCAAAGTCTAAGATATAATAGAGATGAAACCATTGACTACTTTGAAGCAGCTCCATAATTTGTAGGGTAAGATTCATTCTATCCAATGATTCATATCATAATTGGTCAAAAAATGTCATCCTTTTATGTATATTTTAAATAAGGGAGTCACATTTCACTGGGATGATCACTGTCAAACAACTTTTTAGCAACTAAAAGACTATCTAGCAAATCCACCTATTTTGTTGCCTTCTATACCAGGAAAACCATTTTTGTTGTATCTATGAGTTACTAAAAATGCCTCAGGGGCACTTTTATCTCATTATGATGACAATAAAAAGAGCATGTTGTGTACTATTTAAGCCATACACTGGTCATGTATGAACATAGTTATATGTCCATATAAAAATCTTATTTTAGCCATGGTTTTCATAACTTAGAAACTATGCCATTACATGTTAAACAATAAGACCATGGTTATTTCAAAAGTAGATACACTAAAGTATATACTATATATAATAGCTTTACAAGGTTGCATGACCAAGTGGATCATGATTCTAAGTGAGTTTGACATCGAGTACATTAACAAAAAAACCATTAAATGGCAAGTTCTTGTAGATCAGCTTATTAAAGCATCCCTTACTGATATAAAGCCACTCACATTCTAATTTATTGATGAATCCATAATGACCACCATTGACACACCTCTTGATAAGTAGCAATAGAATTTATATTTTGATGGATCATTCATATCACATGGATCAGGGGTAGGCGTATTTATTACACCATAAGGGGATCTAATCCCTAAATCATTTAGGATTAGTTTTCCTTGTACCAACATGGATAAATATGAAATAATTATTGTAGGGATTCACCAAGCAGTCTAATGGAATGTATCTCATTTCTAGGTTTATGGTGATTCTTAGTTAATCATCAATCAAGTTACAGACCATTTTTAGACCAAATATGACAAGTTGGTTCTATATAAGGCCATGGTCGACACTATCAAATGTTAGATTACCGACATTTAGTTTGAGCATATACCAAGGGTAAGTAATATAACTATGGATGCTATGTATACTATTGGATATTTGATTTGAGAGATTGACATGGATTTGATTTGACAAACTAACATGGCTAAAGAGTATCAATTCTTCATCGATAATTTGCTATCACCATCTCATGAACCTTCATCCATCATGATGATTTGTGATATTTTTGGTCTTAGGTTGATCTAGTATTTAGACCTTTATAACTAAATTCATGACCAAGTTTTATCACCTAACCTATCCTAAAAACAAACCAAAGCCTTCATCCACCAAACCAATCATTATACCTTACTTGGATCAACCCTTTACTGCCATAGTTTTGATAGAACTCTACTTTATTATGTAACTTTGATAGAATATTCACTAGTGTTATGAGAAGTTCACAAAGAAGTATGTGGAGCCCACACTAATAGGGATATCCTATCCAAAAATATATTACATACCATTTTTTATTGGCCCATGATGGATGTAGATGTAACTGCATATGTAAAGAAGTATGACAAGTGTCAATGACATGCCAATCTGATTCATGTCCTAACCAAGACTCTAAAACTAATGTTGACACCAAGGCCATTTGCTACATGGGGCCTTAAACTCATTGATTTCAATGGCCATAAACATATTTTTACCACTGTAAATTATTTTACTAAGTGGGTTGAAGTTATACCCCTCACTTACATGATTGAAAAATAAATTTTAAAGTTCATCTTCAACCATCTCATTTTTCGCTACAATATCCCCTCCAAAATTATATCTGATAATGGAGGATCATTAAAAAACAAGGATGTCAATAAGCTATGTGTTGAATACAACATCACACAACACTTTTCTATGGCATATTACCCTCAAGGTAATGGCTAGGTCAAAGCATTGAATGAAACCATTATCAACATTCTCAAAAAAATTATCAATGATATCGATCACGATTGACACCTTCAGATATTTTATGCTCTTCGGGAATACCATACCATTCATTTTATACCCACATGAGCCACTCCATATTGAATTATTTATGGTATAGAAGCTATCTTTCCCATTGAGGCCAAGTTGCCATCTCTACGTATCTCTTTTAAGCATGTCCTGTATGACAATGACTATTGAGTACATCACTTATAAGAAGTAGATTTACTTGATGAGAAATGTATGGATGAAATAAATAATCTCCAAGAATATTAGAATTGACTTCTAGGCCACTAAAATTAGTGTGTGAAACATAGATAATTTGAACTTGGTGATCTTGTTCTTAAAGAAAACTAAAAGAATACCATGGCCAAAAAGAAGCATAAATTAAATTCAAACCCAACTGGGTTGGTCCTTTCATCACTATAAAAAACTTTAGAATAGAAGCATATAGGCTTGCCACACTAGGTGTCCATGAATTTGATGATCCAATGAACATTATCCACCTCAATCAGTACTATGCTTGAGTGACTTGGTGTATTATCTATAAGGACTATTGCAAGTTGTATCATTTTTTAATTTTCTTTATACTATATCATTTTATCATCCTATCATCCTACCAACCTATCAATTTTCCTATCATATGTCTATTTTACCATACCTTGCCCATAAAATGAGTTCATCTCTCCCTCCCTACTTGGCCCTATGATCTTGGTTTCATTCCATTTGGTTACATCACCACTTTCAGAAAGAGAATTCATATTCAATTTCAGTATTTGTTTGACACATTTCAGACAGAGGCAATACTTTGAAGTAGTAAGATATATTTTTGGTAGTTTCATCCTTCATTTCTTGTTTCATTATCTCTCATTCTCTTGATCTTAATTATAAATACCTATGGGTAAATTAGTCTCAGTGACCCATGCCATTGTATCCTAGTTATAACTGCCTATGGGTAAACTAGGGGAAACACTTTGCCTTAATATTGCCTTGAATATACCAACTAGAAATTCTATATGTCATATTGTGCCTTAATACCAGCTGTGACTATTTTGTTTGAATTAGCTTCTATACTAGTCAAATTTCTTCACTGTAAGGTAAAATTATAGTGACTTGACGTCCCATCCTAGGAATATGTAGGCAACACTCGATACTTATTGAGGTTAGCTCAGTTACCCTAAGCTATGCTCTTGTCATTTTATGAGTAATCTAAGCTACATTCTTGTCATTTTATGAGTAACCTAAGCCATGCTTTCACCATTTTATGAACATCTTAAGCAATGCTCTCTCCATTTTGTGAGCTTGAACCATTTAGTGTATCATCATTCTTGATCAAGTTGAGATACTCAAAAAATTCTAAAAACATTTGTAATTTCATTAGAAAAAACAAAAACATTGACCATTTCTTTACCTTAAGGATTCTAGGAAACCTTACTAAGTCATAAGCAAATCACTTGTCACTTAGTTTCCCCATCCTTTTTAGCCTTTTTCTCCCATGCTCTCATCATTTTGTAAGTTCATTCCTATTCTTCTATCACATCCATCATGTTTATTTTCATTAATTATAATTTTCTTCCCATTCCCTGGGAGAACTACATTTGGCCTGAAGGTTTTATTATATATTACATCTATGGAACTATGTAGGCAACATCTACTTGCCTAGCACATATGGAGATAACTTGGCCACCCCCTTCCTTTTCTTCTATTCCCCCTAGTCATGTTTGTTTTATAAGTTTTCACCTATTTACTAGGGGAAATGTTCGTCGCATTATTTATAATAACATTAAGACTAACTATTATTTATCTCTTTGTTTGTTTCTTTGCTTATTTGTTTATTTGTTCTTTGTGTGCTTGTTTGTTTGCTTTCAACACTATCACCTTGATTTAGTATATTAAAATTCATTGGGTGATTCCTTGTGTATTTATACTTGAATCCATCTATATTCATTTATTTACATTATAATCATGGTTTTTATCATTGGTGTATGGTTTTTTTATTGATTATTGGATCTCAAGAGTCAATCTTTATGCACATTTCATCCTAGTCTTCATGGTGTTCTATAATGATGCCTACCATCAAGTGCTACAACAAAAATCAACTTAAATAAGTCTACTTAGTATAGGTGGCATCAACATCTCCTCAACACTGACATCCCAATCTTATCCCAAATAGAGTAATTAACCATGAAATATTTTTAACCTTTGTTAGTTCAGATGAGCATCTCCCTACTAGCAGTTTTTTCCAATTTATCATTACCCTTTGTGTTAAGTTAGCATCATCATCAGTAAATCAATCATATTTTTCATAATCAGGGTCCAATGATTATAACTACCTATGGGAAAATCATTGTACACCATCTAATCTACATTTATCAATGATTATAATCACCTTTGGGCAAATCATTGTGTTCTCACCAAATTTACTTTATTTTTGCTCAAATAGGGGCATGATATTATCTTTTTTGTCTATCCTAACTGGGACAACTCCATCTTCTTAATAATAATAATTGCCTTTAGACAATATTATGTTATCATACCACATTGCCACTATCAGGGTACAATGCTTATAACTACCTTTGAGAAAACTATTGTACACCATCCCACTTGTATTCTCAGTGATTTTGTAATGCTTTTTCCAAATAATTATGTTCTCACCCCATCATCTTCCTTATTTTTGTCCCCTCATTTTGTTTCTTTCTTTTCAAGGGCCCATTCACTGACCTACTTGTGCCAATCATTCCCTCGAGGGGGCATCATCTAGTTAGTTCATCATCATTGCAGTTGTAGGCATACTAGACCTTTTCATTCTTTGGGAAGATGTTACTATGTCTATATCTTGTAATGCCTTCCCAAATAGGGGTAAAATGTAGACACCTAAAACTAGTCACCAATAACCTCCAATCAGGGTTTTGACTAATTTCTACCAAAATGCATAATTTGGCCTAAAAACACTAAAATGCATTAAATGAGTTGAAACTATCATATTCAAGTGCATATTTTGGCCAAAGTATCATTAAATTAGGAAATTTAATTTATGAGACAACTAACTTTGATTAGATCATTTCAAGTCAAAATGACATTTTCACACTTAGATGCTTAGGATTGTTCTTTTCTACCAAATTTCTTACACAAGACATGTGAATTTGTTATTTTGTGTAGGTCCTAAATGGGATAGTGAATCCAACACATCTTACATTGCATCCTAATTCCAATCTAGTCAAATTTCAAGTCAATAATGAGACATTTTGACCAAAATGATTAATTTGTGCACCAAAGGGGCTAAAATTTACACCAAAGTGACTAATCATGCTTAAAGATAATTAATTCAAATTATGAGCTTAATTAATAATTTCTTGGATATTTTTGAATGTTTGTTTTTAGAAATGAATATTGAATATCTACATCATTAAATGACATCATTTTTTGGTAAGGCATCCCTAGGCCATAAATACATAAAATATCAAGGTTAAGCCCCCCCATGCCTCATTAAAACCCTCCATACCTCTTAAATGCCCCTCTATCCCAAATATTTATTGGGGATATTTATAAATTTAATTACATAATTAGGATTATTCATTACCACACATCTCAATCTTGAGATGGATGGTCATGGTTGATCCTTAACCATTTTGAAAATCTATAAATAGAAGAGCCATGAACATGAATTTTAAGCTTGGATGATGAAAGGTTATAATGCACAAAAAAATCCAAAATTTATTTTAATTAGTGTTATAATGTTAAATTATTGATCCAATCCAAATCCAAAGCCATCACAAAGGTGCCAAGGAGAAGATGAGATAGCCAAGCCTCCTTTGATGAAGACTCATTGATCACAAGTCGAGCAAGCCACTTCAAAAAGCTATTTGGAGCATCTAAGGAAGGTGAAATATTTCTTTGTCTTTGCATTCTAGTTGTGTTTCTCATTCGGTTTTATTATTATGCTCCCCACTTGAGATAGGCTTAGGGTGTTATCTTAGTGTGTTCTTTGTTTGGATTTGATTTCATTCACTAACACCATACTAATCTCCCCCTATTGTAATCCTATGTTCATAGGGATAGTGTTTAGGATTTAAGATATAAGTCTTAGGTTTAAGGTACACAAGGTAAATAACAAAGATAATTCATAGTCTAAATAATGTTAAATTTGGCTAAAATGATTGGTTTGGGATTTAAAGACTTTATATTTATGGTTTAGAGTTTAGGTATTAGGAAATTTAAGGATTATAGATTAGGGTATAAGTTTTAGGGTATATAAGGTACAATCATGAAGGTTATTTTTATAAATTTAATCTCCTTAAACCTATATATGTGAGTAAATAATGTGATTTTGGGCTCAATTATCCCTCACATTATCATAGATTGTGCCGATTAAGTCAATTATGGTTTAATGAGTGATGCGATTTTGACCAAGTTCATCTCTATGAACCTAATTATTACTATATAAAGGATGTTAATTTGGTCTAAATTTATTGGTTTAGGGTTTAGGGTCTACAATTTAAAGGGTTTGGGGTTTAAGGATTAAGTCTTAGGGTTTAAGGTAAATGTTATAAGGTTAAAGTTAAATCGTATAGGGTTTAGGGTTTAAGATATCATATATATGGTGCAATCACTAAGGTAATTGAAGAACATTTGAGCTATTTTTTCACCTATTTATGACAATAACCTTCAATTTTTCATTTTTGATAAAAGTAGGGTCAGTTAAGCTATACATGTTGCATACATATTATACAACCGATTAAGCCATGAATTTGGTTTAGGGGCTTAATTTTTCCCAAATCATGCCCCTAATTACATAAATTGACTAATTAGATTAATTAATGATAGAATGAATTTTTTTATTTTACCCCAAATCATATCTTACTCTTGAAGGGGTTCAAATTGGCCTCAAATGCCTCTTCGATTAAATGAATCAACTCTTTGGTTAATTATATATGACATGACATTAGGGTTAATTTCACTCTAAATCACATCATATACAATTTAAAATAGGTTCATGTGGCTCATTTTGACCCTAATTACCTCCACAATTTAACTAATTGACATTTGCATTCATTCGTTGATGACTTCAAGTTTATTGAGCTCAAAACCACATTCTATACATGTAAAAATTGCATATAAGTAAATAATGTTTCTTTACTTCAATAGAGGTAATTAAATTAGAGTTGATCAAACCACAAATCACATTTTATAGTCATGTAATTAGGTTGAAGGGGATTGAAATAACCCTAATTTTCTTTAGATGCACAACAATATTGGTATTCTAAAGGCTAAGTTTTGGCCATAGGTTTAAAAAATGCAGTTTATGAAATCTTGTGATAAAATCAGTTATATCTTAAGGCATGTATGTTTGTGGCAAGTAGTGGGTGATAGGTTGTCATTATACCTCTCATTTAACCAATCAATGGATTAGTTTCATTTTCAAATAGGCCAGTGTTCGATGACAATTTGCAATGAGACCATTTGATATTAGAGTTGTACAGTTCACTATTTGAGGGGTTTTACTTATGCTATGTTTTCTAAATCCTAAAAATAGTAAATAATATTCTAGCTCTAGTTTATAAGAAAGTAAATCTAAATTATTTTTTAATTGAAGATCTCCTATTGGCATTCACACCATCAACATCCAGAACTTAAACATCTAGCATAAGAGATACAATGTCTCACTTGACTTGCCTAGCTAGGTAGGACAATGTGATGTTTAGAATATGAGAATGCTATTTATTTTCACTTAAACAAATTTTGACAAATCTTAAAATTTGAGATGAATTAATAAACTTACTTTAATTAAAAGACACACTCTTGCTTAAAGGAAATATGCTTGTATTTAATTGAAATAACTCTTTCATGTAAATGAAACACACTTACATTAAAATAAATTCACACTTTCTTTTGGAAAAGGAAATCACACTTGCTTTTGAAAATGAAATTCACACTTGAATTTAAAATAATCCTTCTTTGATTTGAAAGGAAATCACTACATTTAGAAGAAATTACTCTTGAGGTTAAAAGGAAATTATAATCTATAGTAAATGAAATATATCTGAATTTATTTTAAGAAATAATTATAAACTATTAAAGTAAAATTACCAATTGATCCCGATCCTTGGAGAGAAGTGGGCCCTTGCTCCTTCCTTAGAACACAAACTTATTTACTTAGTAATTGAAAGAAATGTTGAACTCTATTTCATTTAAAAGAACATATACAAATATGAAATGTTTTTGATTTCAAATACACCAACTGTAACTTCTAATTTTTTATAATTTTATCCCACTTACTAGAATGAGAAGGAGATGTGTATTTAAACACATCTCAACATCTATTCACAAGGTATAAAATCTTGATGATCTTAACACCCAAATATGTTTATTCAAAACATAGAAAATCTAGGAGTCGTATCCCATGCTTCTAAAAAGGTGTTGGAACTAACTCAACTAACTATACATAGAAAATAATTAATCTAGACTGAAGATACTTATCTTATTTTTATAAAATAAAGATACAAATATATCTAGACTATTTTAGAACATTACCATGAATGGTAAATCTAAAATAAGACATCTAAATATAGAAAGTCTATTTATAGATATCTCTAGAATTACTATCTTGATTAATAAGATCTAGCTGGTCTTTGGAGCACATCTGGGTATCTTTGGAACATCCTATATAGGTGTTTGAAGAACACTATATAGGTCTTCATAGTATACCTAGACTTCTTCAGATTGTCTAGTAAGTCTTTAGAGCACATTCAAAGCATCTTTGGAGCACTTCTAGAGCATCTTTAGAGTGTCTTCATAGCATTATATCTTCATAACTTACTCTCTAAATCCTCATCATTATAGCCAAAAAGATTTTTTAAAACTATGTGTTGCCTTCTCAAAATTACCCTGCCATTGGGATGCATTTCTATACTAAAAAATGTGCTATTCATTCAAGTTAGACACAATAACAAGGTAAAGAATCAATAATAAATTATGTACAAACAAAGAACAAATTGAATTCATATCCTACTTAAGTCAGACTTTAACTATTAAATGCAATATGATATATAAACACAGGCAACACTTTATGGATAATTTATATAGCTATGATGAGCTATATGATATGTTCATCATTTATCCCACACACTTTAACTTTTGTAAGTCCTCTTGCAAAGAAGTGGTATGATTGATCTTTAATATAAAATGTCTGATTCAAACCTCTCATTAAGATCATGAACATGAAAATGATGGCCCAAATTATGGTGTCCTCTAGGTAAGAATCCAAAATGTTTGGTAATTGTATACAACCAAGCTTGAAATTCAACTTTTGCCTAAGAACTCCAACCCTACCATGGAGATAGAAGACACATTAATATTTGAGGCCTAAAACTTATCCGAATCCAGACATCTGAACCTCTTTCTTTTAAGATCTAAGTGATAATATGGGAAATGGCTTTGGCTATTCTTAGACTCCATCTGATATTGGTGGGACTCAAGACTTCCCTATGCTTCAACTCAATAGGTAAGGTCTCTCACTTGGAAAGACTATCATTGATGACATTGGCAGAATGGTGGTTTAGAAAATCTCTAAAAGTAGCAATATTGGATTTCAATAACTTAGGATACTTATTCTTCATATACATGTGATATAGTGGTTGAAAATTAAAAATAAGTTTCTTTACCTCTAGGAATTGTGGTCTCATACATAACCTAGTAGTATTTTGCAATTCCAAAAATCTATTATAAGATTTTTGACAAGTTGTTTGGTTCCTCAAAGTGGAGAGAAAGGCACACAATTATGTCTCTCTAACAAAGAGATTTATCAGAAAACCAAATTAATAGCCTAATACCAAATTAAAAATATAAAACTCATAAATTGCATCTTGATTTTCTTTAGTGATCTTGAGAAACATGTCCATAAACACATGTTTGTCTTCAATAATATGTGAAAAACCAAGGGAAATTAACTGAATTTTTCATTTATAAAATTTCTCATGGAGGAAAAGAACATAAACTGATGAAGGCTGCCTACATGCTAATAATTTCTTAGAAATAACACAAATGTGTTGGATGGAAGCATGTGCCTTTTGAAGTTGTTGTTGAGATTATGCCAATTGATTCTGAAATTCCTCTTTAAGCTTAACATTTTCATCATTCAATTTCTAAATTTTATTTTTGGTGTTGTGCCAATCTGAGATCATTTCATGTAATGGAATAGGGAAAGAGGGAACAACTCTTGTCGATCCCTCTGTCTAAACTATACTTTCTCTTTGCATTGTGTGAATAGAGGCTTGTAACTAAGAATTTTAAGTGGTGATCTCTCTTGCTATATTAGTGAGTGGCATAATCAAAGAAGTTCCATTATAAATATTTTGTCTTAGATTATTAATCTAATAATTCTTATCAATATTAGCATTCTATAAATTAGTAATCTGGGTGTCCTTGATAGCAAGAGAATTTTGCAAATTACTCAACTATTGATTTTGTGAAAACATTAAATTATGGACTCTAGTTTGTTTAACTTGTATTCTTTGAAGAATAATCTCTTGTGTACTAAATCTAGTGACATATTCTTCCCATATTTTTTCTAAATTAGAAATAATTAGGTCCTTACCTCATAAGGTTGAATGAAGAACATCTAATTCTACTTGTTGCTTCCTAACTGTCTCTTCATGATGGGACAAAGTCATGACATATTGCAATTATTTTTCTTCATTGACATAATGAGGAGAAGATGGACCTTCTTCAATCAAGGGTGCCTTACCCTTATCAATGGAAGAGGGCACATGACACTCTGCTTCTTGAGGCACAACTCTTGCTACAAGGGTTTCTTCTGCAAGTATAATTTCTTATTTTTAGGGTTCTTAGGAAATAATTGCTTCAACATATATAATGTTAATAGGGGAGATTAATATTCCCAAATTCTCCATAGCCTTCACATATTCTTATTCTTCTTCCTTAAAAATAAATTGGTGACTGTGCTAGAGCTTAGATGGAGGAAGATGAAGGGTATTTAAAGAAACTCCCATTTGTCACTTTGATCTTTGGCCTAGTATATTTAGATACAAAGGTGGTGAAGATGGTCATTATTCAATTTGTACTTTCATAGAAGGAGGAGAGGTAGTGCATGGTGTTTCCTTGGTAGAAACTAGAGAGATAAATTTTGAAGTAAGGAGGATGAGGCTTTCTCACCCCTTGGTTTACTAAGAAAATAATTCTAACAGATGAGTGTAACCAACCCATGATGTCAGATAGACCCAATACCTCTAATCAACTTTTGAGTGACTGAGATTATGGAATTATGAATGAAAGAGGGAATATTTACCCTATATTCTTCTCGAGTAGCTCCTTTTCTCAAATGAAGAAGGAGTTTCATGGCGTCTCCACCAAATATTGTAAATTGACCATCAAAAGTTTTTATATTTCATAATCCAAAAGACAAAATTTTACAAGGGCTAAGGAAGGATTTATCTCATGATTCCCTTGGCCAGTCCTTATGGGAATTTGGCCAGTCTAGGGTAGGGCTCATTTCCTTCAACAAACATGTAAATTAGGTTGGAAAAACTTATCAATAACAACTACCCTTCCTCAAGAATCCCAAAAAACACTAATTATAGAGGGATTCATCAAAATATTTTTACCTTTGATGATAGCATGGTCTTCATAAAAAGTCTCATAGAATTCTTGCAATTTTTTTTCATGAAATCCATGACATAATTTTTATAAACTTAACCAACTTGCTGATTTAAAGACATCTCTGGCTGCCTCATCTTGCAGTAATGCATTAGAGGATTCAGGTTCACTCTTATGATTTGTTTCACCCATATTTGGAACTAACACTTATTTATTGAAAATTGGACTATAATATAAAAACATAGAGTTTTAATTTTCATAGAATATAGGGGAAGGCAAGAGGCTAAGGATGTGACACAATAATTGAGAGCAATGATAATAACAAATCAAGTTATATCATGTGATTATGATAAGAATTATCGTAGTAGTTATGGAAATCTCTTTGGAGCATGTAAGATATAATGGGAAGGTTGTTTATCTGATCAATTATTAATGATGTGGAATAAAGGTCATTATTGTTAGTACTAAGAGGAATAATCACAATGAATTTTGCATCATATCAAATCTTTTTGGAAGATCCTTTATTTAAAACATAGTCCCATAAATTTTATTTGAAAATATTGTTTGAAAACATTATCACATAAAATTTGTTTGGGAATATCTTTTGAAAATACTATCATATCAAATTATGGAATGTGATAATGATGTTACTAACTCATCATACCCACGTGACTTTACCAAAACTTGTCCACATGAAAAGTGTTGATTGCCTAAGGATTACAAACGTATGAACATAAAATAGAAAAATGCCTAATCCTTTGAGAAAATAAATATAATTTTACCTTGTCATATGAATCTAGGCCTATCTTCTAAATATGCCATGTGTCCATTGGGATAAACAAATATGAGAAAATAGGTTAGTTGACAACAATTTTTAGTTTATTATAGAAGTTTTTATTCTGAAAAGTGCCATTTACTAGTTTTCACCTTTCAGTATTTTTTTAATTTTTATTTGTTTAAATTTTATTTTTTTATATTTTTTAAATTTGAAGGGAGGATAACCACCATTTCCTAGTTTTCTACACTCCTCCTTTATTGGATGTCTGTTATAAAGATCAGTTGGCCTTAGTGGAAGAACCAAGTTTTTCCATAAGGTCAAACTAGTCTTGGTTCTATTTAATAAACTCTTCCTTGCTGAGAGGTCTTTTATATACCCTAAGCCTATGACCATTGACCAAAAGTATCTTTTGGTCACCATAAATGGGTTGGAGTTAGATAGAGCCATTATTAAAAATGGTTTTGATCAGGTATGGTCCAAACTAACCTATCCTTATCTTACCCTTGAAAATTTGAAATTTAGAGTCAAATAAGAGTGCCCAATCACCCTCTTAAAACTATCTTTATTTGATGTAAGTGTCATGCCACTACTTTCTCTACTTTTGGATGATGCTAGTTTGAGTGAGTGCATCCATTCTCAGTTCATCTAGCGTGTTCAATTACATTATTCTTTATTTTTATGCTTTATCAAGATCAATTCCCATGCTAGCTATTATCTTTCATGTCTATAATTCAAATTCTATAGGTAACAAAGGTTTATTTCCATACACAAGTTCATATGGAGAGAATTATAACATTGTCTTCCATATTATATTTTATGTCCACACTACTTCATGTAATTTTTCTACCCAATCTTTTTTGTTGTTGTTCACAATTTTGGTTAGGATGTTTTCCAGCTCTCTATTGGTGACTTCCACTTGCCCATTTGCTCGGGGATGATATGGTGAAGATTTGTTGTTATTGATCAGGTAAAAATCTATAAAAGCTTTGATCATGTTGGACATGAATTGGGGTCCTTTATTTAAAAAAATAGATTTAGGTGATCCAAATCTTAGCATAATATTATGGTATATAAAATCAACAACCATTTCTTTCCTAGAAAATCTAAGTACTTGCACTTTAGCCCACTGAGTAATATAAACAATGCACACTAATAACTATTACTTTCCTTGTGATGGTGGGTTGATTGTTCCAACAAAGTCCAAACCCTATTTTTCAAATAGTTCTAAACTTACTTGAGGATGAAGAGGCATTTCAAAAGACAAAGTAAGCTTACCCATCCTTTGGCAAGGATCACATTGCCATACATACCTCTTGACAAACTTATGAAGAGATGGTCAATAGTAAACTGCACTAAGGATCTTATGAATTGTCTTTTTTACTGAATAATGTCCTCCTCTTGTTTCACTAGGGCATGCTTTGATGATGTCATACACTTCATCTTCTTTGACCCACCTATGAAGTGTATGATCAGTTCTAGTTTTAAACAACATGCTTTTAAACCATTTGAAATAAGAGTGAGTTCTAACCAAATGTTTCTTTTATTTAGAGGTAAAATAATGAAGAAACTTACCTATTGCCAAGTGTTGACATCAACATACCCCCATTTTTCAAAAATGAGGACCCTTGTTTATTTTTTACAAATTATGCCATAAATTAACATTTCAACTTGATCATAGTGCATTATTGAGGACATGTTTTGATCTAGTTTACATTGACATGCTAGAAATTAAGATTTATTTGATTTCATCTAAGGTTGATAAAATTTGGATTTTGTGTTTTCATCATGCAGGATCAATGGATCTCATTTAGAATGAGCAATTGTTCATGGATTTATGCTTTAGTGTTAATTAAACCCTTGGTTAATTAATTTGGTCTTTAATTGATTAAATGAATTTGGTCTTAAATAATGTTCAAAACCTTAGTCTAAAATAATTTATCCTAATTCTCTATTAGAATAGATTCATATTTTCATTAGGTCATTTTATTTTATCCTAGTCCTAATTTAATTTTAGCCTAAATCTTAATCAAGTTTATTTATTCATTAAAACCTTAGTTTAAAATTTATCCTAAGTCTTTACATATCCCAAACACTTATCCTTGGATTTTAATATTCGTAGGTATGAATTAAACATGAATATGCTAAGTGTCAAAATATTACTTGATCGGATCAAATATTAATGACATGTGAGTGAAGTTTGAAGTCAATAAGTACAGATCAAATATCAATAGTGCATGTTCAATCATGTAAACACATATTAATGATGAACATAGAGTAAATATGTCAAAGGATACTAAGAAGGATTTTGAGAGTGCCATGTGTCATAATCATAGTGAATGTTTAATGGATCAACAATGTACATTAAATCATGTAATCAAAGATCAACAACTCATACTTGATCATATGATCAAAGATCAACAACATACATTCAATAGTATAGAAGTAGATTAATGGTGTGAATGGATTCAAGAAGTTAATGTGATTATATTTCATATGAGGTTACCACATGGCATAGGAGCATTAATCAAATGAAAGATGATAATGGAGTACATAGAAAGTATGTGAAGTTACCAAGTGTCACAATTTTGGAGGCACAGATCAAAGATTAATAGCTCATGATGAAAGTCAAGACCAAAAGACTCCCAAAGAGATCGATAGAGCAAATTTGATCAAATATCAAGGGGGCATGAGATGATGACATATGTCCAAGGCAACAATGGTCATGTTTTGAAATTAAATAGGTAGTGTGATAAGGTGATGCCTTATAGGTATACACATTAGATCAAAGGATTTTGTGGACTCAAGCATGCAAAGGTGTAAATACGAGATCCAAATATGGTCTAAATTACCAAAGCACATACTTAAAATGCATTATTTCTTCCATTAAAGCTTTGTTAGACCTTTAAAAATCCCTAAATCATAGGGAAAGACCTAGAATTGTTTTTACATCCATTATTTGTAACTAGAGAGAGAAATTGGTAATCAAAATTATTCAAGGTTTTAAACCAAATAGCCAAAAGTGTTGAATTACCATTCCCAATTGAACAATTTGATTAGAGTTATAGAAATGGCAACATACAGAGCTAATTCAAAGAAAGAGGTTGAATTATACCTATCATCAAATGTAGAGAGTTGAGTATTTTAAGATATAGAGTTTGTAGCTTCTTTATTAAACATTGGAGACAATAATTAGTCAAGCTTGTTCTAGACTACTAGGGATTTATAACCAAGGAAGAGGAGAAGCTAATTCCAATGAAGAGATTATATGATGACATCATGTCCATTCAGATGAAAAGACTCCATTATGCTACTTCTAAACTAGAGGTATTGCACTGTATTGATGTCCTGAGTTCTATTTTTAAAAATGCTAAAATAGACAAGGGTATACTTATTAATGAATCTAGTTTGAGGAAAATATCATATATATCCCCTGTTGATTTTGAGTATTATTATAAACTAATCAAACCTAGAATATACCTATCTTCCACTAATTCATGGGCTCAAAATCATACCATGATGGACATCCTGGCAACATGGTTAGAAACTGGTAACAAGGTCATTATAGGTCTTGCCTAGATGATCCCTGTAAGATAATTTAGACTAGGATTTAGAATGGTCATGACCATGATGAAAAAACTATATTTATTTTCACATACAACACATCTTGAATCTATTTGGATGTCTATGGTATATTTCATTATTGAGGAAATGTTAGTTCCTCCTTTAGGTGAAATCATCAACATTTCTTTGAGTAGATAGATTTATGGGATTGAAATAAAGAAGAGAAATGAATTTTTAATGATGTCATATATATTATATTATATGTGTGCTACCACCAAAATCCCTAACTAAAGAGAATGGTATCCCAATGGTACCCAAACTATGTCCCAATTTTATTCAAAATTGCATATCTATAATTATAGAGATCATATCCATTTTATTTGTGACTATGTATACCCTGCCTTGAACCAAGCCATTGATGGTATCCCCATGATGAGGGTAAGCCCTTTAATCAATAAATCCATTGAGATAATGGGGGATATATGGCTATATCTTGATTTCACCATTATAAGAATAGAGGGAACCCAAACTGCCCCTCTTAAACTACAAGTACATGTCCCTGATAAGTTGGTTGAATAAAAATTTGCATACTAATTATTCAATGGGATATATGGGATTTGCAAAACCAAAAGGAAGGTAATTATACATAGTTTTCCCATGACAATTGACAAAACAATTTTAAATAATTGGGACCAAATTGAGGAAGCTTCAAAGCATAGGCTTTCCTTAAATCTATAGATATATGACCATAGATAGTGGGATACTTATGGTAGATTAAAGGAACACTTAAGGGACAAAGGCATTTTGGATATGCCTTATGATCATGAACATAATGCATTTAACTTTGTATATACTAAAGCAGCCACTTCCTATGAAGTTTCTAGGAGATTAAAAGAGCATAATATAAAGCCTGAATACAAATTATAAAGGGACTAGAAAATGGAAGATAGATGGTAGCTTAGTCCAAGGTAAACCATTTGGTAGATGGTGATTCTTCTAGGTACCCCTAAACTAATATCCAAACAGAGCATAGACTAGAGGAAACGAGACTAGAAGAACTTACTTCAAGTTCTTCATCCCCTAAATCCTATAGAATAGTAGAACTAGATTTGCCTCAATAGGAGGTTCACATGATAGCTCTGGATCCTCAGGTGTCTCTTGAGAATGTACTAAAAATTATCTCAATGACATATGAGTTAGATACAAATGTAGAGGAGGAAAATGTCGAAGATGCTAAGCATGAAAAGGGAAAAGAAAAGTCATTGGACTTAATAATTATTGATTCTCCTAAGAGAAAAGTTGAAACTGTACTTGTCTCAAAGGTAAAGAAAGATAAGATGGCCATCACACCACCTTTAAAGAATGTCAACTTGTTTAGTGAGGAGAATATAATATATGGACCAGATATACCTAAATGGTTCATTTATGAACCAATAATGGAGAAACTACCCATTACTTATCATCCATGGGCCTTGGTAAAGACTAAAGATTTCCATCTGTAACAAAAATTGATGCCTTGGATCCTAGCATTACAAGATAAAGAAGAAAATATAATTTTTATTCCAAGTCAATCAATTGACATACAAGTAGAAGTATTAATCCAACATATAGCCTAGTCTTTAATAGGGTTAGATATGATCCAATTTCTAGAGGCCTATAAAGAGTCACTAAGACAATGGTCATGGAAGGAGGTCAGGATGTGCTACATCAAAAGGTTGAACCTTTGGTTCATTTAAACAATAAGAGAGAAAAAATACTGAGGGAGGACCCTATCTTTGAACAAGATGTTCTAGATCTAACACAATCCCAGGTAGATAAATTACAAGCTACAATCAGAGGGTTAAAGAAAGAAAAGAAGAATCTAAAAGAATAATTCATTTTTTCAATACTTGTGGACATTATCAACAAATTTGAAGTAAATATATATGAAAATTTTTGTTTTTTTGAAAGCAGTAAGGTCCAAATTAGACATTATGATCAAACAACATACCTAGGACATGAATCAAGTTAATCAATGGAAAGCCTTAGATAATAAGATAAATGAATTGATCAAGATGCTGATGGAAGGCCAAATTCCTAAGCTCAAAATAGTCAGCCTATCACACTTGAATATGGCTATGATAATTTTGATGGAGAAGATCAAGGATATTAATAGGTGGTCCAAAGGCATGGAAGGTCTTTCAAAAGACTTCAAGCAATTAGAAGGTAGAATGGTTCATATATTAGGAGGCTTGATCAAGGATCAAACCATCCTTAGTCCCATAGGGTTGATAACTAATGAAGAGTTATAACATAGAGCTATCCTTTTCATCAAAGAGGTCAAGAATAAAATCCAAGGTACCATAGGGGCTGACAAGAGATGAATTTTGGACATGATTCTCTCAATAAATGAGAATATTGGTGATGCTAGGAGCATCAAAGAAGTCATGAGAAGGGTGGATGAAATTTATAAATATTTAGTAGGACAAATAGAGGAGCTATTCATGGAACCAATCATCAATCTCAAATTTATTAATGAATAATATAACATAACCATGAAGATTTTGGTTTAAAAATAAAAGACTACAACAACATAGGCATCTCAAAGTCAATTGAATTGATTTAAGAAAATTATTTTGTATAGAAACATGTAAATCATTCAAAAGAAATATACTATTTTGTAAAAGCATGTGAAACTTGTAATGCACATGGCTTATAGATTAGTCATATCTGAAAAACGTCATAGGTTATAGAATACTCTAAAGGACACCTGTCCTTGACACTTGTCTAATTCTCATTTGACAAAGACTAACTGACATACCTCATAAGTTACTATAAAAGGGGGTATTGTAATTATAAAGGGGAGAAAGTTTTGAGAGAAAAACTATTGTGTAAATATTGGAATAAGTAATACAAGTAAGGAAATTCTGTAAAGATTGTCCCATATTTGTTTGTTTTCTATCATGGCTGCTTCCTCAAGTTTTTAGTTTGATGTTTAGATTTGAATTGATTTTATGAATTCTAGATGTGCATATAATGATGCAAAGTTTTTAATTTGAGATTATGTTAGGTTTATTGAAAGTTGTTATATTTGTTTCAATTTCATTACTTTTCTTAAATATTTACAAATGTAATTTTCTTGTTTGAGGAAATCTTTAAAGTCAATTTGATTTATTATTTACATGTTCTAAATATCCTTGGACATTTTCCCGATTAATGATAAGATATGTCCTAGTTGGTAATTTCATGTCATGTGCTAGTTTAAAAATGCATATTATTTGATAAAATTCAACCTTTGTCAAGATGTTTGAATTGATGATAAAAAACACCTCTCTTTTCTGCCCTACCTTACCTATTTTCTCATTTTTTGATCAAATCACTATAGTTTAGTTTCTCATTGTAAATATTCATGATATATTAGATTTTGATCATTATTCATTAGAAATAACTTAAATAACATTCATATTCACAATATTTAGGACTACAATTGCTCCCAATAGCCACTTTCATTTTCATTTTGTGAAATAGTCATATAGCTTGGCTGCTACTCCAACACAGATATCAAGAAGATCACAACCAACAATTCATGAAAAAGATTATTTAAATATAGAAATGAGAAGTGTTTTCAACACTATGTGAACCTTGTGGTACATTCACACATATTAATAGGTAATTTCATTAGCACTAGAAGGAGGATGTTGAGTTAAATATTTATGGATTCAAAATATTTTGAGCTGATTTTAATGAATTTTGTTGAAAGATCAATTGATCCTTTGCTAATTTGTGTTTTTCTTAGCTTAAATTTGTAAATATCATTGATATTCATGGTTTTAAACCTGTCATTAGGCTTATTTAGCTGAAGATAGTTATTCTTTAAAGATTTATGTGAAATTGTTGCTTAAGCTTTGCGAATCTGATGTGTTTGAGGTTAGTGATAATAATTTTGTTTAGAGATCATTGATATTTACAAGTTTGGATGTATCTTTATGCTAATTTAGTTAAATATAATCATTTTTTGAAAGTTTTTTTTGAATTTTTGGAAAGTTTTCTCAATGTATAAATCTACTCATTTGTAAGAATTATTCTTTGCAAAGATAAGGTTTTTATTTCATATTTTGAACAAGATTTGGATTTTATAAGATGGAACTACCCTGAATAAGAATTAGGTTAAGGTCTTAGACAAGGTTACCTATTTTTTATTTGAAAATTCATAGGAAAACAAGAGAAAATAAAGGTAAGCATAGAGTTTTTGAATCATAACCTACTTCACCTAATTTTGTTGTTGCATTCAATCCTCATCAAGGTATGGATTGGTTAGCTAGATCTTCTATCAATGTGTCTATTGTGATACACGATTTACCTAGAAATTTTGAGAATATTTACCTTCATTTAGTCCTAATGGCATTATTACTATTAAAGAGTATATCATGTCTTTTAAGGCTGCCTTAAGATTGTTAAATATTGTTCATGAAGATGTTGCTTACAGGTTGTTTCCTTTTACCCTAAGAGATGCAACATATGATTAGTTTCTTAATCTTCTTAAAAATTACATTATCAGCTATAATGATTTCAATAATTATTTCATTGATCAATTTGGAAAGATCATCAGTCCTTGTGTTATTTATCAATAATTCACTATGGTGAAGAGAGATTCAAATGAAACTATTAGAGCTTTTAATGCTATATTTCAAAAGATGTTTTATATAACTATAGATCCTTATAGGTCTATTGAAGCTTTAATTTTAGATATATATATAAGGATGCTTTATATCCAATGACTTTTATATTTATAAAAAATATTTGTTGGAGTCATAGATATATTAGTCTTGGCCTATGCTGAAGCTATGAGCATTAGTGATCAAATTCAACCCCAAGGTCAATTAGAATATGATATTCCTAATATAAATCCTATTTTTTCTAGATTAAATATCATCCCAAATGTTAATCAAAACATGCCTACTTTGAATCAAACTCCATTTTTAAATCAGTTGCCTTTGAGTCATGCTCATCCTAGTTAGAACCTAGGATTGAAAAAAAAAACTCTAAAAGTGGATCTCATCCATAAAATCAATGAGCTATGGTGCCAATAACTAGTGATCCAGAGGAATTTTTTTGTGGTTTGGAAAAATGTGGAAAGGACAAGTGTCGTAATGAAAAATTGAGACATGGAAAAAATATAAAGAGTTGATACAATTACTTTTTATATTGAAACTATTTTATATACTAATGGGTGTTGTGTTGCAAATGTAAGAACAAATTGGCCATTTACCCACATTATCTTGTAACCCTTCAACATCCAATTTTACCAACTTTTCTATATAATCCTATTAATGCCACTGATATTTTCTTTCCACATAACTAATTATTTTCATGCTGTAATTCCTCGATTTTCTCATTTTCAAAGTATTATTAATATCCTATTTTATTATGGTTATTAATAACCATGGGATAATAAATCTAAATTTAATTAAATCCCAATTTTTAATATTCTATTTATGTCTTTTATTAAACCATTGGATAATTAAAACCCAAGTCTCAAATTTTTAACTAACCCTACTCCCACATGGATGGTTATGCATGGGTTTTATATAATAATGGGATTTGTTTTTAAGAACATCAAGGTGTCCCATTTTAAACATTATCCCATACCTCACATGGAAAATCCATGTCACTTTGGATGGGGTGGAGATTTAAATGGGATAAGTTTTTTCTTAAAACTAAAGTTTAAACTTTGTTCTCTTACCTTACTTTGGCATTGAAACTTCCCTTTAATTATGGGATTTTTATTCCTTTATTAAATGCATGCAGTCTATTTGGAGTTTAACCATACTTCAAGAAAAAATAGAAAATTATTAACCAACATTGGCTATATGTCAATTTTATATATATTAAGGATGATTATCTAGGGGCAGCTTATAGAGCAACTTATAGAGAGCGTCTGAAAACCAATAGAGATGGACATGTTTCTTATTTTTGGTAGAGAAGGATTGTTATCAATATTTTAAAGCATGGACAGTCCATAGATATGAAGGCTTATTTTACTTGAAAAATACATGTTATTTAATTCAGTGAACTGACCATGTTTTAATTTTATCTATTCTTGAATCCTTTTTAGCGTGTATAAAATACAAAGATTTGTAAAATTCAAGGATATGTGATAAATCCTTTGAGATTATTTTTCCTCTAGTTGAGAGAATTAATTATCCCATTTAGGAGAGCTATAAGCATTTGTAGATATTTGTTTGGGTGAAAAAAAGAATATTTACATGCTACATATGAATTCTTCATATCACACAGAGTTGTAAGTTTTCTTAAAACCATTCAGGGATGTAGGTTTTACAAACTATATTTACATCTTGTTTATAATGGAATGGCTCAAATAAACTTGGGGACGTAGCCAATTGGTAAACCTCGTAAACAATCTTTTATCTCTATTTAAAAAAAAAAAAGTATTTCATCAGTTTTAAATTATTCGTTGATATTTGAAATTAGTTATGGGAAATTGGATAAGAGACTATTTGAGAGATAAAAATGTGAATTAAATGTTTTTCAATGAATAATAAATTTATATGATTTTACAAAATACTCATAATGAGAACTATTCAGCCAAATTCACATTCAAAGTTTAAAAGTTAATTCATTTTAATTAAATTTTGAAAAATAAATTATTATATTTTTAAAATCCATTTTGAATAAAATAGTATTTATTAGCAGGAGGCTAATTACTATTCATAGATCCAAGAGTTTTGATTCAAAAATGAGTTTTTAGAGTTTTCATTCACTCATATTCATTTCTAGAACAATAAATCCAATTTATATTTATTTTAATCAAACAATTAATAATTTTACATCCAATTTTATTTAATATTGAGGAATTGAGAATTTTAGTATCTGATTATTAATAATTGTTTGATTTATTAAAAAAGTAAACCCAATTTTTGGATCACTTTTTGTATAAGAGCAGGTTCTTGCAAGACTTACTTTAGTTCTTGATATACTTCATTTTGGAATTTAAATATCAAATATTGGTATTGTTCTTATATTTGATTTGATTATGCAGGTTGGCTAGTGCAAAAGAAAATTAGAAGGTCTTCCAATTCATTAGAAGAAGACAAGCTTCTAATAGTCAAGGTTCTAAAACCACTGTCCCTACAAGATCAACATAGATGATGAACATCATATTGTCACTTGAGATGTGAGAAAGGATCATCCTTTATATCTTGAGATGCATTTAGATAAAATTCAAGGCATTTTCAGTGATGCACATCCAAGAGGAATCAGTTACAGTTCTATATCATTCTTGCATGGAGGGAAGATTAAGGTATGACGGTGATTTGATTTCATATTAGTATTAACACAATATTTTGGTCTTTGATAACAAGTTGTGTAGCTTTATTTTTAGATAAATAATCATATTTTGGAAGCCTATAGGAACAAGTGAAAAGACCGGTTCTATGGAAAGATATGAAAATGGCAATAGGGCATTGTCTAGGATATTGAACATATTTTGCACTTTAAGTTTGGGTTTTTAATTTGTTCATAAGTTGGTTTATGTTTCACATCTTTGTTAGGAGTTGTAGGAAGCAAACAAGAAGTTTTTTAAATATAATAAATATGTCAACCATTGTTCAATAGTTTCACTTCACAATTTCTTCAGAGGTCTTAATTATTTGCAAAAGTAACTATGTTTACACATTTTTGGTTGAATCCTTTATGTAAGGTTACTTTGGGAGTAAAATATTCCCATGTTTTGAATTGTTTTTAAAGCCTTTGTAAATTTAAATGGATCATCTAACTATTATTGAATAGATTTTATAAAATGACACTTCCTATTTAATTTATTGGAAACTAGGAAGAGGGAACAACACTTATGGATAAAATGGTTTAATTTAATAGTTTTGAAAAAGAATAAATATATTATGGAATAATATGCTTAGTTTATTTTTAACACTATTTTTAGAGATTTCCTAAATATTAAATCTAGGGAAGGAATTTTGATAAATTTGTATTTTGAAGATATTTTACTATCTCCTATTTCAGTTTTCCTTTATAATTAAATTTTTGAAACTAACTCAGTTCGATGAGTTTTGGACATATGAATTAGGGAGCAGCCAATGGTGAAGGAAACCTTGAGACAAGTTTAAAATTCTTGGTTTTATCCTCACCTTTATATGATATTTTTCTAATATTTACTTGTAGAGTTTATGAATTTGTAAAGAATCTCTTATTATGAAAACTCTCCAAGTTGACATTGGAGTTTGATAGGTATAGTGAAAGAATCAATAATTAGTTTTGGGGATCACAATAATTAACTATGTTGTTTATAGGATGGTGATCACATCTATTTCCCTTATTTCCCTTAATTATTCTTTCATATATTATATAGTTATAGCCTTATGATAGATAAATTAATTGCACATTTTTCTAATTATACGTATAAGTCCCAATATATCTTGGGCAATGTTTATTAATACAAGTATATAGATGTTTAATTTATTACAAGTCCTATAGGGTATTTTTGTACATTGGTGATCTATAACATTATTTAATATGCAACTTTTGATTTCTCTTGTGTGATATTGAATATAAAAGGGAGAACATCTTATCCTTCATGCAATGTAGGGGTTGAAATAATCCACTAGATGTTATGACTATTTTGGGTAAACAGGTCATTTTGGTAGAATGGGTAGAGAGTTTGTGTTACTCTCCATAATTAAGTTATAGTTTCAGTTGAATAGTTGACTTCTTGTAGGGAAGTTTTTATAACATCTTATTTCACTGAATTTTTTTCAAATGGAGTTTTATTGCCTCATTTTGATAGACTGACTTCATAACTCCTTCATATGCTAGTTTTGGATCCTATATATTTGGAATCAATGCAGGAAAGTTGTCAATGGAAAGAAGGGAACTCATAGATATTTTTAGGTCAGTTGGATTATTTGGACTTTTGGAGACCAAAAGTCTCTTATTGGGGAGGTTTGATCTGGAGGAGTTTCTTTTTTATGGTTTGGAAAAATGTGGAAAGGACAAGTGTTGTAATAGAAAATTGACACATGGAAAAAATATAAAGTGTTGATATAATTAATTTTAATATTAGAATTATTTTATGTGCTAATGGGTTTTGTGTTGTAGATGTGGGAACAAATTAGCCATTTACCCATATTACCTCGTAACCATTCAACATCCAATTTTACTAACTTTGCTATATAATCGTATTAATGCCATTGAGATATTCCTTTAGCATAACCAATTATTTTCCCATCATAATTCCTCCATTCTCCCATTTTTTAAATATTATTAATATCCTATTTTATTATGGTTATTAATAACCATGAGATGTTAAATCCAAATTTAATTAAATCTAAATTTTTAATATATTGTTTATGGCTTTTATTAAACCATTTGATAATTAAAACCCAAGTCTCAAACTTTAATTAACCCCACTCCCACATGGATGGTTATGCATGGGTTTTATTTAATAATGGGATATGTTTTTAAGAACATCAAGGTGTCCCATTTTAAACATTATCCCATACCCCACATGAGAAATCCATGTCACTTTGGATGGGGTGGAGATTTAAATGGGACATGTTTTTTTGTTAAAACTAAAGTTTAAACTCTATCCTCTTACCTCACTTTGGCATTGAAACTTCCCTTTAATTATGGGATTTTTATTCCTTTATTAAAGGCATGCAGTCTATTTGGAGTTTAACCATATTTCAGGGATAAATAAAAAATTATTAGCCAACATTGGCTATATGTCAATTTTTTATATATTGAGGATGATTATTTGGGGGCAACTTATAGAGAGAAATTGAAAGCCAACAGAGATGGATAGTTTGCTTATTTTTTAATAGAGAAGGAATGTTATCATGATTTTAAATAATGGATGGTCCATATAGATGAAAGTCTATTTTTCTTGAAAAACATAGGTTATTTAATTCAGTGAATTGATTGTGTTTTAATTTTATCTATTCTTGAATCCTTTTTAGCCTATATAAAATATAAATATTTTTAAAAGTCAAGGATATGTTATAAATCATTTGAGAGCATTTTACCTGTGGTTGAGATAATTAATTATCCCATTCGAGACAACTATATGCATTTGTATGTTTTTGTTTAGGTGAAGAGAGGAATGTTTATGAGCTACAAATGAGTTCTTCATATCATACAAAGATGCAAATTTTATTAAAACCATTCAAGGATGTAAGTTTTATAAACTATATTTACATATTATTTATAATGGAATGGTTCAAATGAACTTGGGGATGTAGCCAATTGGTGAACCTCATAAACAATCTCTTGTCTATATTTTTTTTAATTTTTCAGTATTTTATCAATTTTAAATTATTCACTGATATTTGGAATTAATTATGAGAAATTGGATAAGAGATTATTTGAAAGATAAAAATGTGAATTGATGTTTTCACTGAATAATAAATTTATATGAGTTTACAAAATGCTCATAATCAGAATTGTTCAACTAAATTCACATTCAAAGTTTAAAAGTCAATTCCTTTTAATTAAATTTGGGAAAATAACTTATTATGTTTTTAAAATCCATTTTGAATAAAATAATATTTATTATCAGGAGGATAATTACTATTCATAGATCAATTTGAAAATAAGAGTTTTGATTCAGAAATGAGTTTTCAAAGTTTTCATTCACTCACATTCATTTCTAGAACAATAAATCTAATTTCTATTTGTTTTAATTAGGAAATTAAGAATTCCACATCCAATTCTTTTTAATATTAAGGAATTGATAATTTTAGTATCTGATTATTAAAAATTATTTGATTTACCAAAAAGGTAAATCCAATTTTTGGATCAACTAGTAATATTGCTCAAATTCATGATTTGGAGACACCTAAAAATAAAAATGACTCCATATTGAAAATGGTTCAAAAACTAAGCACTAATTTTATTTAGTTAAAAAAATAGGTAGATAACATTAGGGAAAATTCCAACAAAAACTAATGTTATCAAATGTTTAATAGACCTACGAATATGTTTTACAATAGCAACAACAACAATAATAATGAGTCATCTACAAATAAGAACATACCTAAAGTAAACATTTATGATGTAGTTTCAACTAACTATTGCAGGGTTCATAACATTAAAAAAATGGTGAGTTAGACAATATACAATTTAATGATGCTTTTGAATTATTTAAGGAGGAATTGGATACATTTGAAATTGTGCTTAACAAAGATAATGCTACATGGACATTTGGTTCTTTAGAGACATCTAAATATTTTGAAACATCTCTTATGGTGGAAACCTTTAATTTTTCATTTTAAGATGAGAATGAACTTGAAGATATTCCAGAGGAGATTCATGATTTTAAATAGTATCTGAAGAAGACTTATCCATTAAGGAATAGAAATTAAAAGCAACCAATGACAAGTTTTACTTCACCAAATAAGAGTGATATTCCTCCCAATCTTATAGTAGACAATAATCCAAAACCTTTAAAGGGAAGTAATACTAGAAATAATGCTGATTCATCTAGTTCTTATACTAGGAGTGGGTACAACATAGTAGAGGTTATGAATAAAATTAAAGCTAATATCACGCTGCATGAATTGACTCAGATAATTGAACAAAGAGACTTGTTGCTATAATCTTTAACTAAAAAACCCAGTAAAGCATATAAATCTACAAATTCAAATGTAGTAATACATAAGAGTAAAATAGAGGTTTCACCTTTTTTAATAATAGTTAGAGTTATCGATAAAAACTTGAATAACTATATTTTATATTCAAGTGCTTCTACAAATATTATGCCAATAGGTATTTATGAAAAGATTGGTTTAACCCCTATTAGGTCTGATAAAGTAGTGACTTAATTAAATAAATCTAAAGTTAAAGTGATTAGTGAATTGTTGAATGTTCATATTCATCTTGCTTTGGAACCAAGAGTGCAATAATTTATTAATATTCAAGTTATGGACATTCTAGATATTTATGGGATATTGCTTATCAGAGATTGGACCAAAGCTTTGAATGGATACATGTCAACTATTTTCTCTCACATGTGGCTACCATGGAAGGGATATCCTAATCAAATTTGATTGAAATAGAACCAAAGATGCAACATATGATCATTGAATATAATTTAGCTAATAAAAGGGTCAATGTGGTTAATTATAATTTAGGGGTTTACACCCTTGACATTCCTCAAGTATGTAGTTCTAAAGACTCTCATATTATGCTTGGACTTTGGAAATTATATGTTGATGGTGCTAGATGCAATTTTGGATCTAGAATAGGAGTAGTTTTAATCAATCCCATTAGGAATGAATATAATGCTTCTTAGAAACTTTAGTTTCTTTACACCAATAATTTGGTAGAGTATGAAGCATAAATATTAGGATTACAATTTTATATTAAACACAAGATCAAAGAACTACTAGTATATGGTGTTTCAGAACTAGTAGTCAATTAGACTAGAAGTAAATATCAATGCAAATCATCATATATGAAGAAATATATGTTTAGAGTATGGGACTTGATTGAGTATTTTGATGCTTTCAATATTGTTTCAATCCCTAGAGAAGGAAATTAGTTTTCTAATGAACTAGCTTCAAATATAACTAACCTTATGTCAAATCAAGGTTTCAAAATAGGAAGCCTTAGCATTGAATTGATCTCATGTCCCTCTGTACCTAACAATTTTAATCATCTATAAGTGTTTAGTGATGACCATCAGATCATTAAATTCATGAATAATTTGATGAGGTCAATGAGAACTCTCTTGATGATGATGGAATTAATGACAAGACATTGCAACTAAATGATAACAAGATTCCTAAAGGCACAATTTCCTTGGAAAGACTATTTGATAAAGATAAGCTAGCTGAACTACTAAAGTTTCCAAAGTAAATAGAAAATATTATATGGTAGTTGACTTAGGAACTCAAGGTCAACCTCAGCTAGTAAACCTTGGTACATCATGCACAAATGTAGAGTCTAAAAAGGATAAAGACCTATTGACCAAGTACAAGGATGTTATTTCATGGTTTTATGAATACTTGAAGATCTTTGATCCTCGAGTTATCACCCATACCATTACCTTAAAAGAATTTTGTAAACCATTCAAGTAGAAGCAAAAAATGGAGAGATTAGATTATGCATAGATTTTAGGAACTTAAACAAATATTATGAAAAAGATAATTATCCTTTGCCATCCCTTGACTAGATGATTTAAATTGTTGGTGGTTCTACCATGATGTCTTTCCTAGATAGTTTTTTATGTTATAATCAAGTAATTGTTAATAAAGAAGATAGAATGAAGACTTATATTCACAACAAAATGGGGTACTTTTACTTACAAGAGTATGCCTTTTGGACTCATCAATTCAGGAGCTACCTTTCATAGAGCTATAGACCATGCCTTTCAAGGTCTCATAATTAAATGTATAATTATATATATGGATGATTTAACTATGTTTTAAAAGAATAAGGAAGATCACATAATGTATTAATAACAAGTATTTGAACACTATTGAAGGTATGGAATTCCCTAAACTCTAAAAAAAGCATATTTTGTGTAACTGAAGGGAAGTTGCTAGGATATGTGATAACTAAAGATGGGATTTATATAGATCTAGATAGAGTCAATGTTATATCTAAAATAGAACCCCTAAATAGTAGAAAATAGCTAAAGTATTTCTTTGGGAGGATCAATTTTGTAAGGGAATTCATTTCTACTTTTGCAAAAAATGTAAAACCACTCAATGACATGCTAAATAAAGAAGTAAAGGTCATATGGAATGAAGAAATGAAAAAATCATTCAAGGATATCAAGGAATTATTAGGACAAACACCTATGTTGATAAGTCCTAACTTTACAAAATATTTTTATCTTAATTCATTTGCTTTTGAACATACTATAACAACTGTATTAACTCAAAAATTTGATAAATGTGATAATCTAATTGTATTTATGAGTACTAACTCAAAAAATTTAGAGTTAAATTATTCCTTAATTGATAAACAAACATGTGCTTTGGTTAAGGAAGTTACAAAGTTTAGACACTATATTCTTAGAAATAAAATGCATGCTATATTGCTAGACCTTGCTACTAAACTCACGCTGAGTCAATGTGAATTAGGAGAAAAAGAGGTAAGTGTATGTCAATGATCGAGGAATATGATCTTGAAATGAAAAATACTAAATTGGTGATGTGTCAAGGATTAATTCAATTTATTGCTAACACTAGTTCTAAATTGAGCACAATGTAGGTTGACCAACAATAATTCCAACCAAATGATTGGTATGATGCAATCATTCATGTTCTAATCAATGTTTCTTGTCTTGAGGGATTGAGAAGAGAATAGAGAATAAATTTGAGGATCAAAGTAACTCAATTATTGATTAAGGATGGGATAATTTACATGAATAAATGTGGACTGTACTTAAGATGTGTTTCAAAAGAAGAATGAACTGAAATCTTAAGTAACTTTCATGAGAAACTTGGAAATGGGCACCCCTCTAAGAAAAAAATAGCTTACAAAATCTTAAGGGCATGATATTATTGGCTAATGATTTTCAAAGATGCTCACAAGAATGTCAAGAAATGTCATCAATACCAAATTTTCAATACAAAAGAACCTAAAGTAGCTATACCTTTGAGGCTAGTTTTAATTGAAAAACCATTTGCTCAATGGGGTTTGGACTTTGTAGGGGTTATGAACCCTAATTATTTAGATGAGGATAAATATGTTATTACTACCATATATTATTTTACAAGATGAACAAAGGAAGTAATAATAAAATAGTGTATAATTGAAGATATTATCAATTTCTTAGAAGAGAACATTTACACTAGGTTTGAGACAATAGTATCATTGGTTTGTGACAATGGATCAGCATTTATATCTATAGATATGACTAAGTGGGCCTATGATAATAAAATAGCTCTTAAGTTTTCATCTAATTATTATCCTTAGGGTAATGGAGTTTCAGAGTCTACAAACAAGAATTTGATGAAAGCTATTAAGAAGTCTACATCTCAACAACCAAGAACATGGCATAAATTGTTGAAGTATGCTCCATGGAAAAATAGAACTAGAGTGAAACAAGATCTAAAATAATCACCATTTATATTGGTATATAGAAAAGAACCAATCACTCCAATTAATCTCAATGGAAGAAGATCAGGAATATGCCAATTTCAGGTTGCTTGATATCATTCAAATGGAAGATGCTAGAGAAGAAACATTTGATAACTTTAGCAGACATCAAACCACTATCAAAATATGGTTTGATAAATGATCAAAGATTAAGGTGTTTAGATAGGAAGACCTAGTTTTCCTTTGGGACAAAGCATCTGAGACAAAAGGGAAACATGATAAATTCACTCCTTTGTGGATTGGCCCTTACCAAATTATTAAGACTTTGGGAGAAAACAAATTTAAGCTCAAAGACTTACAAGAAGTAGAGTTTACTTTACCAAATAATGGGTAGTATCCCAAGCATTACTTCTCTATTGTTCCACCTCAATTTTTTATGGAGTAATCTATAAGATTAGTTAAATTTAGTGTAAGTAGGTTTAGATTAGTTTCATTCCTGTTCTTTATTTGTAAATAGTGTTTTTTTGAATATTTGTTTGCTTGTTGTGTGTTTGTTTTCTTTGTTTTATTCTCTCACTTTTAATAATTCTTTTCCAAGACAGTTTTTCAAGGTCTAAATCTATCTAAATGCTCAAAATAACTTCATAAACCAAGAATGTAGATATGACTCTTAAACATTGGTTGATCACATATTTTGAAAATTCTTATCTTAATGTTATGATTTTGAGAAATTGGTGAAGATTAATAAATAGATTAATTGTTCCTTGAAAATCTTAAACCTTATTTTGATCTAAGTTTGATTGCAATAAGGATTGCGTATGTTTGATTGAAATTTTGAATTATTAGAACAAAGTCATGTTAGTAATTAAATAACATTATTTCCTAGGATGAATTTTATGACCAATGATGATTGTCTGAAAATAAAACATTTGACAAAAATCCTAAACACTTGGCTAATTTTGGTTCCCAAAATTTGTTGGAAAGTTAAAAATAGTTGAAAAATACAAAAAATAAAAGCCTTATTGAAAATCCAAAAGATTTATAAACATAGGTGATCATGGTAATCTCCATTGGGGCTATGGACACCTAGATAATAGTGGAGCAAGGCCTATAGTGGAGCTAAAAGTATCTCTATCAGGGCTATAAATACCTAGTTGGTAGCAAAGCAACACCCAAGCCTTCCCTTTTAAAAATCATAATTCATAATGAATATCTAAATATGCTATAATTCAATGTTAATGATTAAGGTTATGAAATCTAGAATGTGTTATTTGAATCTTAGTGGTAATCAATAAATGAATCAAAGCACACACACAACATAATTGAGTTGTGATATTTGATCTTAATTTTGCATTTGTAAGACTTTTTCCAATTATGAATTGATCTCAATAATGGTACTTGATCATGTGGAATGATTAGTTTGTTTATTATTTTGAACTAAGAGTATCTAAATTCTAATATTTTGTAATGTTTTCCCTAGAAATTACCATTTGTTGAGGTCAAAATACCCCCATTTTTCAAAAAATGAGGACCCTTTTTTAATTTTTGCAAATTATGCCATAAATTAGCCATTCAACTTGATCACAGTGCATTATTGAGGACACGTTTTGATCTAGTTTACATTGACATGATAACACTTAATCTTTACTTGATTTCATCTAAGGTTTTTAACATTTGGCTTTTGTGTTTTCATCATGCAAGATCAATGGATCTCTTTTAGAATGAACAAGTGTTCATGGCTTTATGTTTCAGTGTTAATTTTACTCTTAGTTGGTTAATTAATTTGCTCTTTAATTGATTAAATGAATCTAGGCTTAAATAATGTTCAAAACCTTATTATAAATTATTTAGCCTAAGTATCTATTAGAATAGATTCATATTTTTGTTGGGTCATTTTATTTTATCCTAATCGTAGTTTAATTTTAGCCTATATTAATCAAGTTTATTAATTCATTAAAACCTTGGTCTAAAATTTATCCTAAGTCTTTATATATCATGAACACTTATCCTTTGATTTCAATATTCGTAGGTAAAAATTGAACATGAAGATGCCAAGTGTAAAAATATTTCTTGATTAGATCAAATATCAATGACATATAGGTGAATTTTGAAGTCAATAAGTCAAGATCAAAGATCAACATTGCATATTCAATCATTCAACTGTAGATCAATGGTGAGCATAGAGTTAATATTTAAAAAGATCTTGAGAAGGAATGCAAGGGTGACATGTGTCATAATCATAATGAATTTTTAATAGATTAATAACATAGTTCAATCATGCAATCGAAGATCAACAACTTGTGTTTTATTGTATGATCAAAGATTAATGACATCCATTTAACAATATAGAAGTAGATCAATAATGTGAATGGATTCAAAAAGTCAATGAGCTTAGATTGCATGTGAGGTCACCATGTGGCATAAGAGTATTAACCAAATTAAAAATAATAGTGGAGTATACATAAATCATGTGGATCTGCCAAGTTTCATGATCTCAGAGGCATAGATCAAAGATCAATGACCCCTAATGAAATTTAGAATAAAAAGACTCTCAAATAGATCGATGAAGCTAATTTGATCAAATCTCAAGGGGGCACGAGATGATGACATGTGTCTAAGGTTACAATGATCATGTTTTGAAATTAAATAAGCAACATGACAAGGTGATGCCATATAGGTATACACATTAGATCAAAGGATTTTATGGACCTAAGCATGTGAAGGTATAAATACGAGATCCAAATATGATCTAAGTCACCAAATCACATCTTTCAAATGAGATTGTTTCCATTAAATCTTTGTTAAACCCTTCAAAATCCCTAAAGTGTATGGAAATCCCTAAAATTATTTCTACATCCATTACTTCAAACCAGAAAGAGAGCTTGGAAATCAAAATTGCTCAAAGAGTTAAATCAGATATATAGAAGAGTTGAATTTTCATTCCCAATTAAATAATTTGATCAAAGTTATAACAATGGAAACATAAAAAGCTACTTCAAAAAAGTGGTTGAATTATACTTGTCATTAGATGCAAAGGGACAAGTATTCAAGGATATAGAGTTCATAGCTTCTTCATTAAACACTGGAGACAATAATTACTCAAGATTGTATTGGACTATTGAGAACCAGGAGTTATAACCAAGGAAGACGAGAAGCTGATCTTAGTGAAGATATTATATGATGAAACTGTGGTAATTAAAATGATAAGACTCTATTATGCTACTGGTAAACTAGAGGTATTACACTATATCGATATCCTGAGTCCTATTTTCAAAGATGTTAAAATAGACAAGGGTGTGTTTATTTATGAATCTAGTCTGAGGAAAATAACACACACATATATATATATATATATATCCCCTATTGATTTTGATTCTTATTATAAACTACCTATGCCCAGAATAGACATAGCCTCCATTAATGCATGGGCTCAAAAGCATACCAAGATGGACATCTTGGCAAAATTGTTAGAAACTGGTAACAAGGTTATTGTAGATCCTACAAAAAAGATTACTGTAATCCAATTTAGACTAAGAGTTAGAATGGTCATGACCATGATGAACAAACTATATAGATTTGCATATACAACACATATTGAATCTATTTGGGTGTTTGTGGTATATTTCATTATTGGGGAAATGGTAGTTCCTCCTTTAGGTTAGATCATTGACATTTCTTTGAGAAAACAAATTTATGGGACTAAAATAAAGAAGAGAAATGAATTTTTAATGATGTCATACCTATTATATTCCCTATGTGCTACCAAAAAAATCCCTAACCAAAGAGAATGGTCTCCCAATGGTACCCAAACCGTGTCCCAATTTTATTCAAAATTTCATATCTACAGATATAGGGACCATATGAAATTTATTTTTGACTTTGTTTACCCTACCTTGAGCCAAACCATTGATGGTATCCCCATGATGAGGGTAAGTCATTTAATCAATAAATCCATTGAGGCAATGGGGGACATATGGCTATATCCTTATTACACCATTATAAGAATAAAGGGAATCCAAACTACCCCTCTTAAACTACTAGTACATCTGCTTGATAATTTAGCTAAATAAGAAGTTGCATACCAATTGTTCAATGGGATAGATGGGATTTGAAAAACCAAAAGGAAGGGACTTTTACATAGTTTTTCCATGATAACTGGCAAAACCATTTTTAAGTAATGAGACCAAATTGAGGTAGTTTCAAAGCATAGGCTTTCCTTTAAACTACAGATAAATGATCATAGATAGTGGGATCCTTATGGTAGAGTAAAGGAACACTTGAGGAGTAAAGGTATTCTAGTTGTGCCTTATGATCATGAACCTAGTGCATTTGAATTTGTATTTAATAATAAACCCACTTACTATGAAGTTGATAGGATATTAAAAGAGCATAATATAAAGCCTAAATCCAGATTAAAAAGGGACTGAAAAATGGAAGATAGATGGCAGCTTGGTCCAACATAATACCATTTTTTAGATGGTGGTTCTTCTAGGAAAACCCAAACTAATATCCAAATAGATCATAGATAAGAGGAAAAGAGACTAAGATAACTTTCTTCAAGTTCTTTAGCCCTTGAATCCTCTAGAATAATAGAACTAGATTTGCCTTAGCAGGAGGTTCACATGATAGCTCTAGATCCTCAACGAGTATCTTGAGGATGCACTAAAAATGATCTTAATGACATATGAGTCATATATAGATGCAAAGGAAGAAAAGGTTTAAGAGGCCAAGCATGAAAATGGAAAATAAAAGTAATTGGACTTAATAATTGTTGATCCTCATAAGAGGAAAACTGAGACTGCAATTGTCTCAAAGGCAAAGAAAGCTAAGGTGACCATCACACCACCTTTAAAGGATTTCAACTTGTTTAGTGAGAAAAATATATTATATGGACTAGCTATACCTAAATGGTTCATTTATGAAACAAAAATGGAGAAGCTACCCACTTATCATCCATGGGCCCTGGTAAAGACTATAGATGTCCCTTTGTAACAAGAATTAAATCCTTGGATCCTATCATTACAAGATGAAGAAGAAAAGAGACTTTCTATTCTAATTCATTTAGGTGACATACAAGTAGAGGCCCTAATGAAACATATAGACTAGTCTTCAATAGGGGTTAGCTATGATCCAATTTCTATTGGACTATAAAGAGCCATTGGGATATTGGTCATGGAAGGAGGTTAGGAGGTGCTACATCAAAAGTTTGAACCTTTGTTTCATTTAACCTAAAAGAGAGAACAAATAACATGATAGGACCCTATATGTAAATAATATGTTATAGATATAACATAATCCTAGGCAAAGAGATTACAGGCTACAATTAGAGGGTTAAAATAAGAAAAGAAGAATATAGAAGAACAATCCATTTTGTTAGTACCTGTGAACATTGTTAAATTTTTTGAAATAACTATATATGATAAATTTAATTATTTGAAAGTAATAAGGTCCAAACTAGACATTATGAACAACCAACATACCCAGACTATGAATCAAGTCAATCAATGGCAAGCCTTAGATAAGAATATAAAGGAATTGATCAAGATACTTATGGAATGCCAAATTACATAACTCAAAATAGTCAGCTTATCACACTTGAATATGGCTATGATAATTTTGATGGAGAAGATCAAGGCTATGAATAAGTGGTCTAAAGTCATGGAAGGTCTTTCAAAAGACTTCAAGTAATTAAAAGGTATAATGGTTCATATATTAGGAGGCTTCATCAAGGATAAAACCATCCTTAGTCCCACATGCTTGATAACTAATGAAGAGTTCCGTCACACAGCTACCCAATTCATCTAAAAGGTCAAGAATAAAAGCCAATGCACCACAAGGGATGATGATAAATGAATATTGGACATGATTCTAATAGAAAATGAGAATATTGGTGATGTTAAGAACAAAAAAGAAGTCATGGGAAGGGTGGATGAAATCTAAAAAGATTTGACAAGATAAATAGAGAAGTTGTTCATGAAACCATTCATCAATCTCAAATTTATTGATGAATAATATAAATCCATGAAGATTCTTGAGCAAAAATGAAAGACTACAGCAAAAGGGGCATCTCAAAGTCAATTGAGTTGACTTAAGAATATTATTTTGTATAGAAACATGTAAATCACTCAAAAGGAATATACTATTTTATAAAAGTATGTGTAACTTGTAACACACATGGATTATAGGTTAGTCATATTTGAAAAATGTCATAAGTTATAGAATACTCTAGAGGACACCTGTCTTTGACACTTATATAATTCTCATTTGAAAAAGACTAATCGACATACCTTATAGGTTATTTATAAAAGGGGCTATTGTCATTGTAAATGATAAGAAGTTTTGAGAGCAAAACTATTGTGTACATTTTGGAGAAAGCAATACAAGCAAGGAAATTATACAAAAATTGTCTCATATTTATTTGTTTATTTGTTATCATGGATGCTTCCTAAAGTTTCTAGTTTGATATTTAGATTTGAATTGATTTTATGAATTTTAGATGTGCATATATTGATGTAGAGTTGTTAATTTGAGCTTACATTAGGTTGACTGAAAGTTGTTAGATCCGTTTTAGTTTCATTGCTTTTCTTGAATATGTGCAAATGCAATTTTCTTGTTTGAGTAAATATTTAAAGTGAATATGATTTTTTCTTTTCATGTTCCAAATATCCTTAGAAATTTGCCCAGTATATGATAAAATCTATGCTATTTGGTAATTTCATGTCATGTGCTTTTTTAAAGATGCATATTCTTTGATGAAATTTAAGCTTTGTTAAGATGTCTAAATTGATGATTAGAAATACCTCTCTTTTCTACCCTACCCTAGCTATTTTCTTATTTTTTTATCAAGTAATTATAATTTAGTTTCTCATTGTAAATATTCATACTAGATTATATTTTGATCATTATTCATTAGAATGAGCTTAAATAACATTCATCTTCACAATATTTAGGACCATAGTTTCTGCCAACAACCACTTGAATTATCATTTTGTGAAATAATCATATAGCTTAGTCATTACTCCACCATAGATATTAGGAAAATCATAACCAACAATTCATGAAAAATATTCTTTGAATCTTGAAATGAGAAGTGTTTTCAACACTATGCAAACCTATGATACATTTAAATGCATAAACACCAAGTAATTTTCCATATCTTCAAACCATGGGGAGTATATGGATATGGAAAATAATTATTCATCTAGAAAGGAGTCCTCCATAGATTCATCTTTACCTATAGTGATCAATGTAGATAAAAATTCATCAACAACATTATACTTCCGTAGTTTGTCTATGATAGTAATGTCAAATTCTTTTAATAGCAATAACCATCTAACCATTCTTCCACCTACTACTAGTTTATTCATTAAATACTTAATTGTTGAATGATATGTATAGATGAATACCTGATAACCAGTAATGTAATGCCTAAACTTGTTTATAGCATCGACAACAAGAAGTAACTCTTTTTATGTGGTAGTGTAGTTATTATATGTGGGAGTAATATTCTTGCTGATATAATAAATTGCGTACATCTTTCCATCCTCATAACTTTGACCTAATACTGCTCATAATGCAATATTGGAAGCATTAGTATATATATGAAAAGGTTTTTACCAAATAAGTCATTTTTAAACTAGATCAATCATGAGTTTATTCTTTAATGTTTCAAAGGCTTCATGACATTTATCAGTCCATATAAATTCACTATCTTTTGCCATCAAATAAAACATAAGGGAAACTATCTTACTAAAATCTTCAGTGAATCTTTTGTAATATCCTGCATGACCAAGAAAATTTTTAATATCAATTTATGTTTATGGAATGGGGAGATTAAAAATTACCTCAATATTCTTATGATCTATGTTTATTTCTTGAGAAGAGATATGATTTCCTAATACTATCCCTTCATCAGCCATTATGATGCATTTTTCATGACTCAAATATACCTAGTGATCTTCATATCTAGTAAGCACTTTATCCAAGTTGTTCAAAGATTCATCAAATATAGCACCATGGATATAAAATTATCTATGTAAACTTTTACATAGTCATTTTTAAGACAAAAAAATATTGCTAACACTACTCTCTAAAAGGTAGCAAGTGCATTAAACAATCCAAAAGGAATGAATGTATAAGCATATGTTCCCCAAGGGTAGGTAAATGTTGTTTTATATTGATATCCAGGTGATTTTTTGATTTGGTTATATCCATTGAATCCATCTAATAAAAAAATACTCTTTTCCTACCAAATTATCCAAAACTTTATTAATGAAAGGGAAGGGAAAATAGTCTCTCATGGTAGCTTTGTTCACTTGTCTATAGTCTACATAAACTCTCCATTTCCCATTATTTTTAGGCACAATAACCAGGGATGAAACCCATTGAATATCATATATAGGATAGATAAAACCAACTTCTAATATCTTTTCTTTTTCCTTAACAATTTCCTTTAAAGCTAGGTTAATCCTTCATTGTGTTTGTCTAACTGGTCTAATATTTTTAGTATAGATGTGATGTGTACAAAAATTGGGATGTATTTCTTTCATGTCATTTTAATCCCAAGAAAAATATTTTATGCATTTTATAAAAAAATCAATTGTTTTTATTTCATGTTGGTCATTTAACCAATTGTTTATAGTTAACAGTTTACCTGGTTCAATCCCAATCTGTTTAGTGCTTGGAATAATGGAATTCAATTGTTTGTATGCACTCATTAAGGAATTAAATGGACATGTGTGTGGTAATAAAATGTGAATTGTGGATACATATTTATAAAAAATCTCATTTGTGAAAATCATATTGGTTAATGGATAATGGAAATCATGTAAAAATAAATTCTACCCATTTTGATCCCAATCAACTATGGCTTGTTGAACGTCTTATAGACTAGATAACATGTTTAGTGGTCTTATGGCATTGTTTTGATTTTCAATTATGGAGGTGGATTCTTACCATTAATTATTTTTCATTTTTAATGTATAGATTTTAGCCTTTGAAACTAGGCTACTATTCTTTGAAGCTAAGCTGCTAATATTTAGAGTTAAACTACTAGTCTTCAGAGCTGAACCTTCAGACTTCAAAGAAAAACTGTCAGAATTCAAAGCAAAATCATTGAATTTTAGAGCTAAGATATCATGGTCTAAATATTCTATTATTTGTTATTCAAACTCTTGGGCATGTTATTTAATGATAACCATGGATAAAGAAGATGAAATAGTCTAGTTTTGTTTAGGTTGATCTACCTAGATTTGTTCAAAAAGACCCATTGAAGTTATAGCAGGTAGATAGAGAGATATTTGTTTAACATGAATTTCATTAGAATTCCCAAGATTCAATGATGACTATTACATTCTCTATGGTTCTTTCATGGGCAATAGTGGATTGATCTACCATTTGCAAGATTGTTGTGATAGGCTAAAGCCCTATGAGAGATAAATACTCTACTATGTTGAAAATCATTATGTTCCCTAGCACATCTAGAATAGACTTTTTCTTAATTATGATAGTCATCATAGGATTGATAAGATATCCATATTTAGGAATAAGTATGTTTTTTATTAATAGATTAGCAATTTTTATAGTTACCTAAATTATTTTGGGATACTACTTCTTTCTTCCTAGTGATTTTATGCATAATCCATTAATGACTTGATTTATATTAGGAATGTATTTAATGTATCTTAATAGTGAATTTCAATATTAATTTCTTTTAACTCATGCGCCAATTCAGAATCTTCCCTAGGTTTATCTTCCTTAAGTCTCTCAGGAAATGGAATAACAAGGGGATCTTGAATTATGTTTGATTTGGTTATGGCTTTTACCTTTTCTTTAGCTGGTTATTGGATTGTAGTGGATCCAAATTATTATCATTATTAGGAATTTTAGTTATGGTAATGGGTGTATCTCTTACTACCTTCCCTGATTAGAGTTGCATATTATTACATTAAGCTAAACCACTTGAATTTTTTTTTATCAAATCCATAAATAGGTACATTTGGCCTATTCTTTAGATTTACCAATGGTTAGATAGGTAACTATGGTTGGTTAACATATTTCTCAATTAGTGGTGGTTGAGATTGTGGAGGAAATCTTCTTTGTGGTTGATACTGTTGGTTGGACCATTGAGGTGGTGGTTGTTATACCCAATGTGGTTGTTGATTTTATTATTGTGCCCAAGGTTGAATTTGAGACATTCCCCAAATTTATGGCATCCATTCTTGAGTACCCCATGGTTTTGGTTTTTATGGTACCCACATTGGTGGTATGACTTGTCCAGCCCATGGTGCCATCAATGGATTTGGAGGAAATCTTAGACCAAACTAATTTTGAGGTAAGGAATATTGGTTCCCTTATCTTTGAATGAAGTTTATTTCCTCAATGGTATGTGCTACTTGTTTCAATTTATTTTTTATAGTAGGAATGTGTTTACAATTCTTGGTATCATGATTTAGATCATAAATACAATAGACCTCTATTTTGTCTAAAGGGCATTCTCTTATCACATGTTTTAGTCTACATCTAGGACAATAGATTGATAATTATTTAGTATGGTGGCATTGGATTTTGATTTGAGGCCATCTAAATTATATGTCAATTTCACTATAATGTCTATCTTAAAATTATAAAATTCTTCCATTAATTGTCCAACTTTAGGTGATTTTTCTAACCTTGATTTCCTTAAACTAGGTCTTGTCCTAGAGTAATTAATACATAATGCTTAAATTTGATGAAAGGTTCACTTGTCAATGTCACCCTTTCCCATGAGATTCAAGGCATCACATGCGTCATCATCTAACCCTTTGAGAAAGACTATTTTAACAACCTCCTATGTGAGTTGATAACCACTCCTTTTATGAGTAAATATAAAATGATCAAGGTAATCTTCTAAGGTTTCATCTTCATTTTGTTTGATCTTGAAAAAGTCTTCCTTTTGTTCTCTAACTCTATAATAATACTGATATTTATCCATAAATGTAGATTCCATTTCATCCCAAGTGGTTATGGAACTTCCCTCAATGCTCATGAACTATTTGATGGCTGCATCTTTGAGTGTAGATGGGAATAATTTCAACTCCTAATTATCTATGACATAATCATAGGTTTGGAAGAGAACCTGAAACTCAAAGAGGAATTGATATGGATACTCTGAGGATTTACCTCTAAAAGTAGGTAAAATAGATGGTGAAATATTTTTTTATGTAAGTTCTGTGATTAGGACCTAGGATGATTGGATAAGAAAATGTTGTCTTGTTGGGGTTGTTGATCAAGGTTTTCTACATGTGCATGTTCATCTCCCATTTTTTATTCTCAATTTTGGTTATCAATCCAATCTAAATTCTCTTTTTGTGTAAATGAAATTATAATCTATAGGAAATTACTCTTGAGGTAAAAAGGAAATTATAATCTACAGTAAATGAAATATATCTAAATTAAGAAATAATTCTAAACTTTTAAATTAAAAGCACCAATTGATCATGATCCTTAGAGAGAAGTGGGCCCTTGATCCTTCCTTAGAATAAGAACTGATTTAATCAGTAATAATATGAATGTTGAACTCTATTGCATTCAAAAGAACATATAAAATATGATTTTTTTAATTTTTAATTCACCAATCGAAACTTCTAACTTTATATAATTTTATCTCACTTACTAAAATGAAAAGGAGATGTGTATTTAAACATATCTCAACATCTATTATCAGGGTACAAAATCTTGTTGATCTCAATGCCCAAATCTATTTATTTAAAACATATACAATCTAAGAGTTAGATCCCATGATTCTAGGAGGATGTTGGAACCAACTCAACTAACTATAGACAAAAAATAACTAATCTAGACTAAAGATACTTACCTAATTTTTATAAAATAAAGATACAAATATATCCACACTATTTTATGCCATTACCATGAATGGTAATGTCTAAAATAAGACATGTAAATATATAAAGTCTATTTATAGATATCTTTAGAATTACTATCTTGATTAATAGGATCCAGTTGGTCTTTGGAGCATGTCTGGGTATCTTCGAAGCATCATGTATAGGTCTTTAGAATACCCTATATAATTTTATGGAGTATACCTATAATTATTTGGGAAATCTAGTGTATATCCTTGGAGCACACTTAGAGCATCTTTAGAGCACTTCTAGAGCATATTTGGAGTGTCTTCAGAGCATTAGATCTTCAGAGCTCGCTTGCTAAATCATCAAATTTATAGCCAAAAAGAGTTGTCAAAATTATGTGTTGCCTTCTAAAAATTACCCACCATTGGGATGTGTTTTTGTACTCAAAATTGTGTTGTTCATCCAAGTTAGACATAATAATAAGGTAAACAATCAATAATAAATTACTTACAAACTAAGAATAAATTGTATTCATATCCTACTTAAATTAGACTTTAACTATTAAATGTAGTAAAATATATAACCAAAGGCAACACTTTATGGATAGTTTATATAGATATGATGAACTATATGAAATGTTTATCAGTGGATAGTAAGGCATAGGGCTTATAATTTATGTTTTAGAGATTAGGGATTAGGGTTTAGGTTTAAAGGTGTATATATTTTCTAATCACTCAATGCCATGTGAACCTAATTCTCACTATAAATTATATTAATTAGGACTAAATCAATTGGTAAATAGGGAAAGGTTATGGTTTATAATTTGGGGTATAGTATATAGGGTTTATGGTTTATGGCTTATGTTTTAATGTATATATGGTTTAGGGTACATAGGGTCTATTGAAAAGATAATTGAGGATAATTTGAATCATTTGGACCCATTTGTGACTATAGAATGTGTTTTTGGGTTGTCATTATACCCCATGTCATCATGTAGATTGAGTGAATTAGTTAAATGGGGAAATTAGTCATGTGATTTAGGCAAAATTGAGCCCTGTGAACTTAATTCTTAATCTAAATGATGTTAATTTGGGCTAAAATGATTGGTTCAATGTTGAAAGAGTTTATATTTATGGTTTAGAGTTTAGGGATTAAGAAATTTAGGGATTAGGCTTAGGGTGTAGGTTTTAGGGTATAAAAGGTATAGTCATGAGGTGATTGGGAAAATTTTGATCTCCTTGAACCGAGATTTGTGAGTAATGAATGTGATTTTGGACCTAATTAGCCCTCACATCATCACAAATTGGTCAATTAAGTCAATTATTGTAATGAGTGATATAATTTTGACAAAGTTCATCCCTATGAACCTAATTCTTACTATATATAAAGGATGTTAATTGGGGCTAAATTTATTAGTTTAGGGTCTATAATTTAAAGGGTTTGGGGTTTATGGCTTATGGATTAGGGTTTAAGGTAAATGGTACAGGGTTTAGGGTATAATTTAAATGGTTCAAGGTTTACAATTTAAGTTATCAAATATGGGGTCGAATTACTAAGGTAACTAAAGAAAATTTGAGCTACTTGTTCACCTATTTGTGGCAATTACCTTCATGTTTGCATTTCTAATAAAAGTAGGATCAGCTAAGCCATACATGTTACATACATGTTATACAATCGATTAAGCCATAAATTTGGTTTAGGGGATCAATTTTTCCTAAATCATGCCCCTAATTACTTAATTTGACTAATTGGATCAATTCATGATATAATTGAACTTAATTTTACCCAAATCATATCTTGCTCTTGAAGGGGTTCAAATTGGCGCAAATGCCTCATAGATTAAATGAATCAACTCTTTGGTTAATTATATATGATATAAAATTAGGGTTAATTTCTCTCTAAATCACATTGAATATACAATTTAAAATACATTCACGTGGCTCATTTTGAACCTAATTAGCTCCATAGTTGATCTAATCAACATTTGCATTCATTAACTAATGACTTCAAGTTCATTGAGCTCAAAACCACATTCTATACATTTAGAACTTGCATATAAATAAGTAGTGTTTATTTACTTTAATCGAGCTAATGAAATTGGAGTTGATCAACCCTAAAATCACATTTTTTATTCATGATATTAGGTTGAAGGAGATTGAAATAGCCCAAATTTACTTCAGATGCATAGATAGAATGGTACTCCAAAGGCTACATTTTGGCCATAGGTTTAAAAATTGCATTTCATGGCATCTCATGATAAAATAAGTTATATTGTAAAATGTATAATTAGTTACACCTTAAACCAAGTAATTATAAGTAGTCAAGTCAACATATTAAAATGCCCATAAATTTTTTGAAGTCTAATGTGATACCACAACACCTTAGTTCACTATCCAGGACCTTTCCTGTATCACATGAAATAACACTACTATTAGGGATCTCAAGAACATATAATATCATATATAAAATTTGTTGTAAAGAGAAAAATTGGGATTTTGGGTGTTATAAATATATAACATGATCATGTTATTAATGTGATCACATTATTAACTAACATGGTTTATAATGTGATTGCATTAATACCATGATTACATTATTAACATGATCATGCTATTTAAATTTTAATTCAAAAACCATGCCTTTTGGCTAAAAAATTCTTGGATTCCTAAGCCAAAGACTTAGACCTATCAATCTATAGTTGAGTTCAAGAGTTATGATAAAAAAAAACAAAATTAAACTTTAATCACCAAATACACTATAAATTTCAATAATAAAATTCAAAAAATTAATACCATCATGACGAGCATGCCCTCTTCTTTCCAAAAATATAAATTTTTGACTAATTTAAGGTTTCAAACTATGTTAATTTCTAGCTATGCCTTTTTTATGCCACTACATGCAGTAAATATACATGCTTATACATGTTCATGTAATTTATTTTTCATTAATACAAGTGAAAAAAAAGTTATATGGTCACAAACTAGGCCTAATTCTACACACATAAAAAAACAAAAATGATTTTCATTTTTTTGAGGTAGTTAGGTGTGCCACATGGATGATTATTCATATTTTTGTCAAATTTTCAGATCTTTTTAATTAAAAAATTCATAAAAAAAATGTATTCATAAATAGTTTTATTTAATTGGAAGTAGTTTAAAAAAAATTATATACTTATACATGATGAATAATAGAAACATGAAGTCAATGTTTTAACTGTCATGTTGTAGATATGTGTTCTCGACAATGGCATCAAAACTGGTTCTCACACTAATAAATATATAAATGGCTTGATATGATAATTTACAATTATATAAATATTACAAATGAAAATTAACTAGTTAATCTTAGTATTAATCCTATTGACATCACACCTAATGGAAGTTCAAAAAGTAAATAGTTAATTCAATGTTTAGGATTGTTAGCATTGTTCACTTTGACCTAATGGGATGGTATAAAATTATATATTGGTAAGTTGTTATTACTTTTAGTATAAATATAATTATAATTATTGGATATTTGGAGTAGATATTGTGTTCTAGTAAACTTCATGTTGTATTGGTGTTTTTTGTAATAATTATATTTATGATAAAAAACAACAAAATTAAACTTTAATCACCAAATACACTATAAATTTCAATAATAAAATTCAAAAAATTAATACCATCATGACGAGCATGCTCTCTTCTTTCCAAAAATATAAAATTTTGACTAATTTAAGGTTTCAAACTATGTTAATTTCTAGCTATGCCTTTTTTATGCCACTACATGCAGTAAATATACATGCTTATACATGTTCATGTAATTTATTTTTCATTAATACAAGTGAAAAAAAAGTTATATGGTCACAAACTAGGCCTAATTCTACACACATAAAAAAACAAAAATGATTTTCATTTTTTTGAGGTAGTTAGGTGTGCCACATGGATGATTATTCATATTTTTGTCAAATTTTCAGATCTTTTTAATTAAAAAATTCATAAAAAAAATGTATTCATATATAGTTTTATTTAATTGGAAGTAGTTTAAAAAAAATTATATACTTATACATGATGAATAATAGAAACATGAAGTCAATGTTTTAACTGTCATGTTGTAGATATGTGTTCTCGACAATGGCATCAAAAATGGTTCTCACACTAATAAATATATAAATGGCTTGATATGATAATTTACAATTATATAAATATTACAAATGAAAATTAACTAGTTAATCTTAGTATTAATCCTATTGACATCACACCTAATGGAAGTTCAAAAAGTAAATAGTTAATTCAATGTTTAGGATTGTCAGCATTGTTCACTTTGACCTAATGGGATGGTATAAAATTATATATTGGTAAGTTGTTATTACTTTTAGTATAAATATAATTATAATTATTGGATATTTGGAGTAGATATTGTGTTCTAGTAATCTTCGTGTTGTATTGGTGTTAATTGTAATAATTATATTTATCTTTGGGTTGCTTACAGAGTTGCCATATGTATGTTTATATTTGTCTCTAAATTAATTATTTAAAATTATTCATTAACTTGTAAAATATTATTTTTCAGGAGGGAGGAATCTCTTGCTTAGTGTAAGCTAACCTTTTATTGACTATTTTTGTAGTGCTAGTTGGTGAGTTACTAGTGGCAGATAAAATATAGAGATATAATGTTTATGTTGAAATTAGTAGCATATTGTATGTTATTGAATTAGGTTTTGAATAAATAATGATTATATGTTTTTAGTTCAATTAAAAAAATTTAAATTTTTTTCCTTGGAGATTATCATTAACCTAAGTTGACTTATCTTTGAAAAGATATAGGTTGGAGCTTATGTACTTGATAGCTATAATGGTTGTATTATTCAAAGATATCAATGTAAAATAATATTCCTTAATCTAAATTGTCAATGATTTATTTGTAACACTTAATACATTAAAAATATATGTAAGATAGTGCTTGACTAAGAGAGTTACTTCCACTATTGATTTGAAAACTATTTTATCTGTGTTGAGAACCTTATTGAGTAGGAAAATTAAATATTATTTAGGTGAAAAGTAATAGTCATTTGGATAAATAAATGTTGTAATATCTAAGGTTCATAATTGAATGATAGAATTAGTGTTGAGAACACATAATTTGAATAGTAAAATAAATTTTAGGATATAACATGGCAAGAAAATTATTGGTAATGATAGACCTTAAATATAGTGAGTTTAACTTACCTTGATATTATGAAATTATGATTAATTTTAATACGAAGTGTTAATTATACAATTAGCATTGGATCAAACATATATAATTAAAAATTAATGATCAAATATAATAAATTTTATCCTAAATTATAACTAAGTGTCTTGACATAAACATTATAATTCACATAGTTTAATCATTGTAAAACCCAAATAGGATAGGTTGATAGTGGTGAATTTAAGGTATTCATTGAAACCTTGTTAGTAAAGTGTAAATGAATTTGAGACTTAATTACTATATTAGAAATCAAATGGATAGATATATCATCCTCTGGGATTGTATTTTGTTAGTTTCATGATTGTATACACCTTTATGAGATTCAATGCAAGTTTACACTAGGAATTTTATGTTTGAAAATCAACGAAATAGATTCAAAAATGGGTTCAAAATTAGTAATCGAACTTGAAATTTTTTGAAATATAAAATTTTAACCTTAGACTTATTATATATGAATTAGTTTCTATAACAATTATTTTTCTATCCCATTCTAATAATTTTGGTGGCTCTAGTTCTGAAGGCTTTTGGTTAATTTTTGCTCTAATTTCTTTTTTCATCTTGTAAAGTTGATTCAAAATTGAGTTTCTAAAAATAGCTAAAGCAGTCTTAAAGAAGAACCAGAGTTTGATAGTGATTATTTTTACCTTTAAATTTATATAAGAGATTTTATTTTCATATTTAATGTATGTTATTTTGAGTGACCCCTTTCCAAATCTAATTTATTCAAAAATTTATGTTGTTCTTGATTTTAATTTGTAAGGTTGCTCTGAAAAGGGTGTTGTATTAATCGTCCAGTTTAACATCTATTAGATATGAAAGTTGTAACCCCTTGGTTTGAATTTCATATTCATGTATAACCTTTCATATTTATGTTTTAGCCCCATTTGGTATTTTTAGTGAGTCCTCCTTGAACCCTATTCATTTGCAATTTTATGAAAAAAAACAATTTTCAACTGTTAATTTTGGTTTGGTTTAGATAATTTATTTCACATTGTTATTACATCAAGTCTATTTTATGACTCATAAATTTTACTTAGCTTAAATTTTTTTATTTTTAAATTTAATTTAGATAATATTTTTGAAAAAAATTATCCAAAATCATCTTGTGAGTTCGTGGTGTGTTTATGTTTTCATGGTTTTTAACATTACATTATTCACTTAATTAATCCTTTGCTATTTATCTTGATGTGATCTCATTTTATATTGATTTCCATGTTAATATATCCAATATATGATAGTAGTTTCAATGTTTAACAATTAGGCTCGTGAAGAGCATAATCCAGTTTCACCAAGTTTAAATATCTTTCTTGTTATGGATTTTGAGTTGTGGACCTTTGGTATTGGCTTATAGTGCTTTATTATACTTATACATGTGTCTTATCCTTTAGTAAATTCTATTTTTCACATGAATTTGAGTTATAGTTCTAGTGTGTTGTGATTGAAAAGTGTTTTAGAATTTAACTCATTTGTAATAAGTGTTGTTTACTAGTTGTCATCCTTTTTATAATCATATATGATCATTGATTTTTATGTATTTGTTAGTGATAGTGTGTTTGAGTGAAGTGTCAAAAAAATAGTTTAATTATTTGTGTGCTTAAGATGTTTATTTTAGGCATTACAATTGTACTTTCTATATTTAGACTATCTTAGTAAAATAAATTTAGTGTATGTTTATATCTAAGTTTAGCATCTAATTGGCCTGCTTTAAATCTAATTATCACCTTTATGCTATTTCATTTTCATATACCCCTTTAACATCTAGATAAATCGAATCTAAATCATTTTAGGTTTAAACATTTCGTGAACCCAATCTTTGAACATCAAATCCTAGGATACATTAGATTTTTCTATTTTTTATATTATTGATCCCTTAATTGCCATATATTTTGTAATAATGTTTGCTATGGATAGTTTTTTTAATTATTTTATGGTCTAATACCTTATAGTGGCGCTTACTTATCATATCACATGCCTAATTAACTTATTTTAATCTATTAGGGATGCAAAACCTGCATTCCTACAAACTCCTCCTTATTTTAATGTTTATGATAAAAGGGTTTTAACAAGTGAGAAAAACATGATATCTCTTAAAAATTCATTTTCTAATTCCATAGAACTATAACCTAAGAGAAATGATAATATTGATAAATTAAGCAATGAACCTACAAAAATTTCAATCCTTGAGCTCCTAAAGAAATCTAATGTCTATAAATATATCCTATACAAGGCATTACATGAGACACAAGTTGTAAGTGATATTGATTCTATTTATTTTTCAAATATCATGAAAGATCTCAAGAACTATAACAAACTCATCACTTTTGATCCAACAGATTTACCATCTAAAGATATCATTGACCAAAATTTGCATTTATTCATAAAAGTAATGAAACAAAGTAAATGTATCAAAATAGTGATAATTGATAATGGATCAAATTTAAACATTTATAGAATTAATTACAAACCATCATGGGTGTTAACCCAAATTTTATTCAAAAAATAATAATGAAAATATAAAGGTTTGAAAATACATAAAACTCTTTAGTTGTGTTAGAGGTGCAATCATTAAGAGGTAGGGGGTGAATCAGTGAGCCCAGATATTTTGATTACAATTGTAGTGCTTTTAACATATTAATTAATAAATATATATGAACTTGATCAAGCAACATTAACAATATATCTCCTTAATTTAATGTATATATAATATTAAACACATAACACATAGTTCCTATGGGAAATCCTCATGGAGAATAAAACCCACTCTCAAGTCTGCAACACATAGACTACTATCCTATAATAAATTAAAAAAAAATAAAAATAAAAAATTGATCAAATTCTTTAGACCAACAAACCTTTATCATGTCCTCTTGACCAAAGGTATTTAGTGAGACACTTGTTTCACAAGGAACAACTGCCCTTAAGGAAGACCAAGTCATTTAGACCCTCCTTTTAACACCTCCACCTTAGAAGTTATGTCTTCAACACCTGATGATGGATCTCTATTTATCTAATCCCTACATAAAATTTCTCTCTATTTCAATCATGTCTCTCACATGAACATGTCACAATCACTTTCCTTCTTCACTCAAATTATCTTTATGCAGACTCAAACTTCTTCACTTATCCTCAAATTAAAAGAGCACTAATCTAACATTAGGAACATGACCTATAGGTCATATACATAGTCACCAAACTATTTTACTCATTAACTCAACCATAAGCACACTACCTATCCTTCGCTCCACAAATCTCACATACACCTTTCACTCTCCCATTGAAAATCTTTTTTAAAGTCTATAAAACAACACATTTGGTTTCACTATATATAGAGAAATAATGAATTATCAACATCTTTGTTGGTCATGAAATATTCCTTCACCCTTAAATCATCTTGTATGGGTCACCCTTAAGCACAATCCACTTTCGAATAGGCCTAAGTCATTTGTAGGTCCTATGGAGACCCATTCAGCTCTTTGACACTTCTCCAAGAAAATAAATAACAAAGGAACACTTTAAAAATGCATGGAACCATTATACATGATATATAGGTCCATATTAAGTGTCCATATCCATCACAATACCATTTTTCTTAAGCACAAATTGCCTAAACAATATTCTATACACACAATCATTATGAGCAAACAAACAATCACCATCTAAACCATTTTTCATACTGCATACAACTGGTCAAACCTTAAAAATGAACATAGATTATCTTTATAGAGTCTAAAATACTCCATAATATCTAATTTACCATGAAACATTGAAACAACTTCTACATAAGCTCAATTACTCTTCTCGAGTTACTTACAATTGATGCAAGAACACACAATCAATTTTAAACATTAATATATTTTATTGCACACACTTTTAGATTTGAAATCAGGTTCATTATATATGCCATGGAGTCCTCTTCATCTTTAATTTTTATATCATGAGAAAATTCATCCTGGATCAAAATCTATGGTAAAAAAACCATAGATTGGTTTTTCCCTTGTTAAACTCAAATATTTAAAAGTAAACGGTCACAATTAAACTTTGAGCACTTTGCTTTCATCTCATGTCCTTACTACTTATATCAATTATGCACCATTGACCTTGCCAAAAATTTAATGCATAGGCACCAATGCTCAAATGTTAAATCTCAGTCACTTTGACCTCATCTCATGCAATCTTGAAATGTTGACTCATCGTACATCGTCAATATCCTGTATGTAGATTGGTATTTAAAAATGATAAAAAATTATCATTTTGACCTCTTAAATTTAATACATAATATTGATATCTATTTGTACGATATCCCACTCACTATTGATCCTTGGAAGAAGCTCATTATTTTTCTCTACTCAACATTAAACATCATGTAATTATCTTCATTTGGTTGCTTCCTAACATCTTGGAACAATGTGTTCTATTGATCATGCTCAAAATTTAGCATGTGAAAATTTGATTATGGGAACCTTACTTATCTACCTAGAAGGGTAAATTTTCATAGTCATATATTTTGTTGCACTTAGATGCATGATCTATAATTTGAACCATATGATCTCCTTCCTTAAGAGAAAACAACCATATAAAAATCTATTCCTAGAACCCTCACATGTGTGAGTTATATTTCCATTAAAATTCCTTCTCAAAATCTTCTATCACAGAGCCAACTATGCTTAGAACTTATCTCAGAGACCAGCTTTGAATATGCATAACTTTTTTTGTGCTACATCACATGACCTAACATTTGGTGCATAATAACTAGGCACAAAACTAAAAAAACTCATATAATCACCTTATCCTAAAACATCCACACATGAAAGATATTCTACCATAAAAATTCTCATTCAACTCTTCTTGTCAAATTAAAAAATTGGCCATGGGAAAACACCATCAAAATTCCTAGGAGCCCAACTTTGCACCCACATGTGGTAATGGTAATGTCAGCAAACTATCTACTCAAAATTTATACCACTAGACCCAAACTATCTAGATAAAAACTATGGGCTACTTGATGAATTTCACTTATGCAAAAAATATCTCCAATAATATAGAACCTCTTATAAGATCCCTTTAACATGTTCAATACTCCATACTCATCCTTGAACATCTCTAACCATGCCAAAACTAAAGATCAACCAAGCCAACTTCAAGTATTCTAGGACAAACACATTGCACACTTTATCATTATTAATTATGCCATTAAATCACTTCATCCACTCATCAGGACACCTCCATGACATCACCATGAAATCATTAACAACTCTCCAATAATATCCCCCTTTGTCATTGATGTCAACAAACATCATTTATCTCACCTTCTCTCTCTTAAAGCACTCTCACAATATAAACTTTCTCCCCCTTTGACATAATGACAAAGTGTGCACCAACTGATTTTGAGAAACTAAAAATACCATTAATACAAAAGGACCATCTTATAAATATGATACAAAATCTCCCTTACCTTGATCCAACCTCTTCTTGCCTTGACAACTTCCTCTTGCTCCATGCCAACACTCTTCTTCAACCAAGCACAATAACCAATAAAGAAAGAACACACAAAACATTAAACTTTGATGGAACTTACCAAGAGACATCTGAGAGGGACTCCCCCTAATATTTTTAATCAATTTCACCTTTTGAGCATCTTCAGATCTCCACACACCATGAAGAACCACCACACATGCTTATTATCCTTCTCTCTCAAGCTACCACAAGGACCACCAATAAAAATTCATGCCACTCAAAAATAGGAAACATTCTCTAAACCAACCTAAAAAATCTCCTTGAAACAAATATACTTCATTATTTTGGATAAACTAATCAAAAATCACTCTTCTTCAAACTAGGCCTGTCTAGCCTCCTTGTATCCTTACTTGGGACTTATAGAGCCCAAAATTTTTAGTAGACACATCTTCAAAACCTAAAATTTCATATCTATAACACTTTCATATTCCCCCTCAAGCACACCAATTTTCATCACCTAGCTCATCTTCTACAATATACTACCTTCACAAACCAACTACCTAATGAAGCCTCCAACTTGACAAAAAATTGAATAACATGAGAGCCACAAACCTTCAAATCTATGTGAATCTTGTTTTTACAACCCATTTTTACCATAAAACACATTAATAATCCTTAGAATTTAACTCATAAGGCATATCACTTTTCTAACATAGCCTAAAACCCTAGAATCTAAAAAAATAAGGTCAACACAACACTGTCCAGTCAATGTACACATCTAACACTTCTTGTACACCTAGAGACAACCATTACACACTTATTGAACATGATTTGAGCTTCCACATCATTGGGAACCTTGACTTCCTATAACCCATTTTAGGACATGCAAGTTCTCAAGCAAAAATTAGGAAATCTAAGAGCTAATAAAAATCTCCAAATTGACTTTAACAAACCTTTATATCACAAAACCACTTGGAGCATGCTAGAATAAGGTCAACAGACCTTTCTATGAAAAAATATCATCTTGAAAAATCATAAATCCTCCTTTTCCATTTGAGAACCTTTAATTTGACCTATAGATTACTCCATATACAACTATCAATATCATGATATCACCTTAACATATCTTCCACCTGAACATAATTGCTCCAACTAAAAACACCTATCTCTATAATTTTAGGACCATCTCAAGAATACCATAACAACACTTGATTCTCCACTAAAAGGAGTCTCTTTAAGAAGCATTGATAGAGACATCTTTTGCACCATAATGATCTAAAATAAAGTGAAGCTAGGAGTGGCCCACATTTCCTTAGTAACCACTGAAATCCTCTTATAGATATAAAACTTATTGCTCTTGTTCTTCTTCTTCTTAGTCTAAACTATGACAACTATTTATTCTTCTATATCACTCTCCTTTTGTTTAAAGATAAAATTGACAACACATGGATCAATTATGGAATCTTGACATACCTTTTCATTTGAAGAATCAACCTTGTAGCTTGGAACCTCATCACCAAGTACAAACAATTGATGTTATTTACATGATGCTTGTTTAAAAACAAAAATATGTTTACTTGGATCAATACTTACCTCAAAACTAGCCTTAACTAGTACCTTGGTCTTCTCTTTGAGCTTGGTCTCTTCATTCTCAACATGAGAAATCAATGATAACTATTGACACTCTTGAATATCTGTATCATTCTCCACCATAGAAAATAGATTACTTGGACCTATAGACTCATCATAATTATTAATTATCACCTTTGGTCTCCATGAGTTCACTTTACTTCTATCTTTCACTCTAAGAGCTTAATAAAACCTATTCTATCTTGTAGGCCTTTGCTTGCAAAATCTAGAAATGTGACCTCTCTATTCATAGCTGCAACAAACCATACTCTTTGATGGAAACTTAGATTATCTTACCTTGAATAGAAAATGTTTTGGAAATCATCCTATATCATGATAGTTGAATCACTCAACCTTTCTCACACCTTTTAACTGATGACCCCCATCATAGTTCCATGCAAATTCATTCTTAACATGTCTTCTACATTCTCTAGTTCTATGCCCAAACTGATTACAAGTATACAATGAAATTTACATACCTCATGGCATTTGGTTGTCTGACATGATTTTCTTCATGCTTCTATCACCTTCATTCCTTATTTGATAATTTTTCTTCAAATTTAGATTGTCTTTATTCATATTAGTCTTCATCTTGTCTTGTGTTTTAGTCTCTGGTTCTTCTTTGTATCCAAGACCAATCTTATCACTTGCATGATTTTGATCATTTAGAATTTTGTTTAGATCACTTGATCTCTTTTCAAATCTCAAAAATGACCTTACCTTACTAGATACCTTCTCTAACTCATATTTTAATGATTCATTTTTAATTACATACCTTATACATTCATTTTATTTATCTTTTAGGCTTGTAGATAATACTTCTAATTGACAACTGAGATACTTAACCATATCTTCATGTTATTTGGCCTCTTCATCTATTATTGCCTCAAACACACTTAATTGATCCACAAAGTCCTTGAGTTTATATTTCATCTTATTATTAATCTTCTTCTTAATCTTTAGTTCTTCATGAGCATTAGTCAATGCAGTCTCATAGTCTACTTCATCTTCATCATCATTTGAATCAATCCAAGTAGACTCCTTTTGATGTGAGTAACTTCCTTCCTCAGACATGAAAAAGGATTTATCTTTAATAGGAACATCATCTTCATGATCATACTTTGAGTCACTATCTTCTCTCTCATCTAATGAGATGCAATCTTATTGGTGTAGAGACTCTTCTTATCCTTAAAGTACTTTTTGTTATCAAACCTTCTAAATCCATTTTTACTTTTATCAAATTTGAATGTTCTCTTACCATCATCATGACCTTGATCATGCTCTACATCATCATCATTATTATACTTATGAGGGAACTTATTATCAAAATGTCCTATCTCACCATAATTGAAGCATTTGAGAGGTAGTTTACCTTTATACTTACTTGAACCTATTCTGAATTTCCTTAAAATCAAAGAAATTAGTTCATCCTCATCTATATCAAGAATTTGATCCTCCTTGAGAATATTACCTTAGAATTTATTCTTTATCTTCATTTTAGTCTTGAAAGTTGCTTCTTTCTTTAGTGGTATATCATCATTTTTACTCATCTCATAGACAGTAAGGGTGCCATGCAATTGATCCATCTTCAACTGAGTAAGATCATGGATTTATTCTATAGTAGATAATTTCAGATCAAATTTGAGGGATAGAGAGATTAATACCTTTTTAAAAATATTAGCCTCTTCAATGTTCTCTCTAAGACATCTGATGATGTTCACAATCTCATCAACTCTCTAAATAAAGGATGCCACAGTATCATCTTTGTTCATCTTGAGACTTTTAAATTACCTTTTATGAGTTTGTAATTTAGTAATCTTGACCTTTGAATCTCTTTCATAAATGATATATATTTTTTACCATATATCTTTAACAAATTTATAATGGATGACCTTTGTGTAGTCAATCTCTAAAATACCACAATTGATAGCATTCATTGCCTTGGAATTATTCTCAAACAACTTCTTATCTACAACACTAGATGGAGGAATAATAAAAGCAACATATCCATCTACAACATATTTCCCAACATCAAACCCTAGTTACATAATGTATGTCCTCATCTTGGCACTCCAAAATTCATAATTGGATCTATTGAACATTGGTGCTTGCTTAGTAAAGAAATGTCTTTGATGAGTACCTATATTTTACTTTGGATCACCTTCATGTTGTTAAGCCTTTACCAAAAGATCTATTCTAATACTAATTTTTAGAGGTATAATCACTAAGAGGGGGGTGAATCAGTGAGCCTATATATTTTAATTACAATTATAGTCCTTTTAAGCTATTAATAAATAAACATATATCAACTTGATCAAGCAAATTTAAAAGGAGAGATCACTCATCCAATGCATACACAAGATCAGACACATAACACATAGTTCCTATGAGAAACCCTCATGGGTAATAAAACCCACTCTCAAGTATGAAACACATGGGATACTATCCTATAATAAATTACAAACAAGAGATTGATTAACTCCTTTAGACTAGTAAACCTTGATCATGTCCTCCTAACCAAAGGTATTTAGTAAAACACCTATTTCACAAGGAGTATCTACCCCTAAGGAATACCAAGTCTTTTAGACCCTCCTTTGAACACCTAAACCTTATAAATGGTGTATTAAAAATGTGATGATGGATATATATTTATCTAACCCTTGCATAAACTTTCTCTCTATCTCAAACATGCCTCTCACATGGGCATGTCACAATCACTTTCCTTCTTCACTCAAATTGTCCTCATATGCACACTTAGACCTCTTCACATATCCTCAAATTATAATATCACTAATATAACAATAAGAAAATGACCTATAGGTCATACACAAATTCAAAAAAATATTTTGCTTATTAACTCAACTAATAGGCACACTACCTATCATTCGCTCTATAAATCTCACATACACCTTTCACTCTCCCACTAAATCTCCTTTTTAAATTCTATAAACCAACACATTTGGTTTCACTATATATAGATAAATCATGAATTACAACATCTTTTTTAGCCACAATACATGCCTTCACCCTTAAGGCATCTTGCATGGGTCACCTTTAAGCACAATCCACTTTCAAATAGGCCTAAGTCACTTTTAGGTCTTATGGAGACCCATTGAGCTCTTTGACACTTATATGAGCAAACAAATATTAAATAGACACTTTAAAAAAGAATGGACCCATCCTACATGATTTATAGGTCCCCCTTATGTGTCCATATCCATCACAATACCCTTATACTTAAGCATAAAATGATTAAACAATATTATGTATACATAGTCATTATGAGCGAACACATAGTCACCTTCTAAACCATTGTTCATATTGCATACAATCGATCAAACCTTAAAAATGAACATAGACCATCCTAATGGAGTCTAAAATACTCCCTAATATCCAATTCACCATGAAACAACATCTACATAAGTTCAATTACTCTTCTTGAGTTACTTACAATCCATACATGAACATATAGTCAAATTTGAACCTTAATATATTTGATTGTACACAGTTTCATATCTTCAAATTAGGTTTATTATATGTGCCCTAGAGTCCTATTTATCTTTTATTTTTAAAAATTAGAAAACTCCTATTGGATCAAAATTTATGGTTAAAAAACCACAGACTCATTTTTCCCTTGTTAAATTTAAATATCTAAAAGTAGACAGTCACAATTAAAATTAACCACTTTGTTCGCATCTTGTGTCCTCACTGTTCAAATCAATTATGCAAAATTGATCTTGTATAAACTTTAATACATAGGCATCAATGATCAAATGTTAAACCTCAGTCACTTTCACCTCATCTCATGGAATCTTGAAATATTAACTCATCATGCACCATTGATCTCCTGTATGTAGCTTAGTCTTTAACAATACTAAACAATTGTCACTTTGATCTCTTAAATTTAATACATATTATTGATTTTTATTTATACAATCTCTTGCTCACTGTTGATCCTTAGAAGAAGCTCAATATTTATCTTTACTCAACATTAAGCATCATGTACTTTTCCTCATCTCACTACTTCCTAACATCTTGGACCAATGCACTCTATCGATCTTGCACAAACTTTAACATGTGAAATTTTGACTAAGTATTGGAACCTTACTTATCCACCTAGAAGGCCAAATTTGCGTAATCATATCTTTTACTTTGTTTGGATGCATGATATATAATTTGGACCATATGATCTTTTTACATAGGAAAATCTAACCATTTAAAAATCTTATCTTATAACTCTCACATGTGTGAGATATATCTCCATTAAAATGACTTCTCAAAATCTTCTCTCATAGAGCCAACTATGCTAAATCATATGACCTAAAATTTGGTGCATAAGAACTAGGCAAAAAAATAAATAAACCCATATAATCACCTTATCCTAAAATATCCACACATGAAATATATTCTACCATCAAAATGGTCACTCAGCTCTTCTTGCCACATTGCAAAATTGACCATGGGAAAATATTATCAAAATGAATGAGAGCCCAAATTGTACCCACATATCTTTGACTGCACTTAGGTGCATGACCTAATATTTATTGCATAGTAACTAGGTAAAAACATGATCACAACCATATAAAAAACTCCCTCTAACTCATCCACATGTGGTAATGGTGATTTTAACAATCTACCCACTAGATTTTTTTGCCACTAGATCTAAACTATCTAGATGAAAACTATGGACTACCAGATGAATAAAACTTATGCACACAAGCTCTCAAAGTATATAAAACCTCTTATAGGACCCCTTACACATGATCAATACTCCATACTCATCACTAAACATCTTTAACCATGCCAAAATTTAATATCAACAAATATAACTTCAAGCATACTAGGACAAACATATTTCACACTTTATCATTGTTACTTGGGCTATCAAAGCACTTCATCCACTCACCAGGACACCTCCATGACATCAATGACAAATCTCTAATTTTTTTTTCAAATTACATAAAATATTAATTTGGCTCCCTATACATTAAAAAATTTATGCCAAGTTATGCCAAATGATTTTAACTATAACATTCTATAGGGATGGTCTTGGATATATAAAATCTATGTAGTTCCTTCTACATTACATTCATGTTTAAATTTTTTCTGTCAGGAAATCCTTTACACATATCTAATAGATCCTAATTTTTTCAAAGACTATGCAATGATCCAATAAATAAATAATTCTAAACCAAAATACTTTGAATATGAGTACAAAATTGACACACTAATATAATAAAGTAATCATACTATGTTATCCTAGGTACCAAAAAGATAATTTATACTTTTACCTAAGTCCTTGGATGCATACAAATAATCATACACAAATTTATTCACTCGACTCCACGAGGTCTGGATAAGGTAAATAACATAATAAATGGGCTCAAGGTTTGGTTGATTATTAGGTGGAATGGAATTTAGGATAGGTGGTGGTAATGGGTTCTCCTGATGGAACCAAAATACCTTAACAACATCTCAGTGCTTATTAAGAGCGTCAAGTTCTATGGAGATAGAGATCCAAGGCCCTTCAGTATCTAATATCATAATAAGGTGGAGTTATTGGTCAATGCTAGACTTAGGGAAATGAGGGATATTGAGATGAATGACTCATTGGAAAAGATCCAATATATTTGTTTGAATCTACCTGACCAATGTCATCCACTAAGTGTGAATGATATAAGATGAGGCTAGACCCGAGGAGAAGAATATGAGATGGATGTGTGACTAAACTTGGATGATGTTGTATTTATTTCTCCTATTTCATGGGAGAATATTAATAGGTGGATAAAGGATGTTCTCTTGTTATTCTAAGGTGGCTAAAGACTCTATGATGAGGTGGGGAATTGGAGTGGATCGAAAGACCTCACATCTCAACTTAGTGATAACATTAGATTGTGTGGAATGGTCAAACCATGTGATATAACTCTAGGGAATAAACCATGCTGAATAAAAGTTGGTATCATGGGAATGTTTATCCAAAATATACTAGGTAAAATATAGGTAAATGTGTATGAGTTTGTTCAATCAATGTTTTGTAAAGTGTGTTTGTTGGAATGTTAAAGAAATGCTTGGTATGTGTTTACTTGTGTAGATAGACATGGATTATGGTAGATGTGATTGATTACATATATTTACAAGGCTTATGTAGGGTGTATTTTTATTACATGAATTTTAAAATATTTTGATAAGGATTGCATGAAATATCAATATTTTTGATACTATTTTTGTTTTATTTTGTTGTTTTTGGGCTTTTCTAGGTTTTTAACAAATGAATACTTGCTTGCTAAAAATAAAGTAATAAAATTAAAGGATAGTAAAAATAAAATAAAATTAAATAAAAACTCTTTTTTAATCTTTTTCAATGTTTGATATGAATTCAATGTAAGAGAGAAGAAACCTATACTATTATGCAGGATGTTGATTTTTCCTAGATTTATCTGTATGCAGACTAGATGAAATATTTTTGTTTGATTTGATTATTTTATGTGAAATTAACTAAATTAATGAATTTAATATTTGTGTTTAATTATTATTATAATATATATGATTTAAAATAATATAAATGAATCACTTCATATGAATTTTATTGTAAAAAACTAGGATAGCTTTTCAACCTTTCTAATTTTCTACAAACAATTTTTTTTTCTAATCAAATGATAGGATGGAAGTAAAAGATATAATTTTTGATTTTATATTTTAAAAAATATAAATTAAAATGATTTTAAATCTTTAAAAAAATTAATATCAACAATCCACTACCTTCATGCATGTATCTACGGTTGTCTATGTTTCTATGTTTACCTAGGTGATTGTTAAAATGCAATAAGTTTGCTTAGATCTTGAATACAAGAAAAATTGTCTTGGATAGAAATTAATTGAATGATTTATAATATCCTTTTATTTTAATGATTTAAAATATATATTTCTAACTTTAAAATAAATTAATCTATTAAATGCAAGTATAAATCAAAATTGACTATGTTTTTGGTAGAAAAGACAAATGAAAAGAAATGGATCTATTTCACTATCAAATTTATTTCTTTTATCTTTTGTGGAAAATTAATATAATCAAACTAACAATATATACTAAATCTAATCTAACAAAAAATACAAATACTATAAATTAAAAGAACTCCAACCTGATTCTAGAATAAATCAGATAAAGTACATGTAGTGTGTTGATAGAGAAATCCTCGACATGCTAGTTACATATACTCTTGTATAAATTTATGAAACTCTCTAGCTAGAGGATGCACAAAATTTTAGAACAAGATATAAAAGGGGAAAAAAAAATCCATAAAAGAAGTGCAGCTGAATTGAGGTTGGCTAATGTCTTAGCTTGCAAGGTCTGAGTTGCTCTCATTAATAACACTTCTTCACTTAAAACTATGTAGGCAAATCAAAAATAATAGAGGCCAAATCTCTTAGCAATTGTATCAGGGTTATGGTTACAATATATTTTCAATAAAAACTTCTAATGACAATATTTAGATTTAAAATTAGGCCAAAATTGACCTTCTCATAAGAAGAGAATGTATTTTACTTGGAGGAGTTCAACTAATATGATTGTGAATATAACTTGATATAGAATGAATAAGATTAAAATTAATAAAGTGAGTGAGTTGGGCATGATTATAAGTAAACACAAGGTGATGAGAACAAGAAACGTGAAGCTAGTTATGCAAAACATGTGAAAACTAAAGTTACGAGAGCTAATTTTAGAAGGTGTTTCCACTATGATGGAATTACCACTTTATGTAAGGATGGTTACAAAAAATGCCACCTAATGTGACAAAACCACCGTACATGATTTCAAAATTGCCATTATCTTAATGTAAAACTATAATCTTATGACAAAACCACTTCCTTATATTTCATAACTAACATGGAGATTGTGAAACCTAAGGGGTGGTTTCATAATATAGAGGGGCAGTTACATCACCTAGGGAGGTGGTTTCATCATCCAAGGTTTGTTTTTGAGATAAGGTAGAAATGACATAGGCAGGTCAAAATTAAGGGGACCAAAAGGGGTCAAGAGGGAAATATGGAAGTATATAGAGGGAATCGAGATAAATAGTTCCTTGTGGGGAAAAAATCAAGAGGTCATTACATCATCATAAATTTTTTATAAAAAATGTCACACCATGTCAATTTTGGGTGCATATAGTTTCTAGCTACATTACTCTTGTAGTTAATAGAGTAAGAGCTTATAGTTATCAATTTTGATATGAGTTGACCTCTATCCAAAGGATATGATATGAATGATTATTTTCACTATCATTAT
>JARHVA010004144.1:1252500-1315000 GCA_037957365.1 Torreya grandis | reverse complement strand
CATGAGTTTACTTATGTGTATTCCATAGTTTCATTATTGAATATTATTAGTGATTGATAATTTTTTTTAAACCCAATTTATTTTACATAGGTTTCAATTAACTCTATTTTGGACTTAGATAGTGGGGAGAAGAATAGATAGTTTTTTGAGTTCCATTCAAGAAGTTAAGTTGTTGATAGATTGTGGAGTCTTTGTTAATTTTTAATGACCTTGTTGAATTCTCAGAAGTCCATTTATCAATTAATATTAAAACTAAATTTCTTATTACTGAATACAGTCTACCCAAGGCATAAAGGTATGTAAATTTGAGTTGGAGAGTTGGATTATGATTGGTCAAGTTTACAAAATCATTAAATAAGATAAAAAAGGATTAAAAAACCATAGATAAACCTATTATGTGTGATAATAGTTAATTATAGTTTTAATAATTAATAAAAAATGTGACTGGTGCACACATACAGTCCTCAAAGAGAACAATCTTGAGTTTGCTTAGTCCAAAAATAGGACAAATCTAGTGCTTAGAATATTGGTAGATGTTATATGAGTTTTTATAGGGTATATTTAAGATTATGGATTATTTTATTTAGTTTGAAACCAATTAAAAATTATGAATCCAATTAAGAGGAAATTAGAACTATAACATAGTCCAAATTTTAGGTACCTACAATTTTAAAGATCAAGAAAGTGATTGTTTTGGAATCATATTTGAGTGGCTAAAGATAAATGATTTGATATAGAGTTTTGGTTGATAAGAATGAATTAATTATAGGCTCATATATTATCAATGTTATTATAGATAATACAACCTATTGTCACTTAGATTTTCACCCTTTGAGGAGATGGCAAAGCTCTCCTCATCCAAGTGGCACAATGGAAACACCTCTAGGCTTGTGGGTAGCCTAAGGTTGAGGTGAATCTCTAGATAGGGCTAGCTCCCTTGATGTACTACTTTTGATTGAAACTATACCTAAAATTTTTTGGGGGAAAAGGGAGAGAAATAATTGAAAGTAAACTATTCTAAGGGAGGTGATACATCAAATTAGATGATGAATTCAAACCAGTAGCATATTACACATGAAATCAAGGGACAAACTTAAAATACACTTCTCCAATCTATATCTTATCACATCAATGTTACATTATGAGGTTATGGATAAATGTGAAAATATAGGAGGACTAGAAAAGAGGCCTTGAATGACACTAATGAAAATACTAACTCACTCAATCCTTGACATTTATTAGAACACTTCGCATGATCTACAAGAAGAATCTTTCCAATTGCAAATAGGATGAAAGAATGAGACAACATGCTAAGGAATCTATATTCTTCACTAAGAAAGATAAAAAAATCAACTAAAACAAACTAATAATAGTCATGAAGAGGTAAAAATTAGTAGTTTTATTGATCAAAGGGTATGCAATTGAGCAGGGATTCGCCATACTTAGGTGGAGCATAAGTTATAATGGCCAAAATGGCTAGTTCTTATAGAACTTGAGAGAGAGAGAGAGGAGAAGAGAGAATTCCAGGGTTACAAGGACACTTTTCAAGATAAGAGAATAAGTTACTTGTGCATGATAAGAGGATATGGGATGAAACATGCAAGGTTAGGAATCCCAAGTATCCATACAAGTCATCAAAATCTTGCAACATGGTATGAAATTCCCTTAACTACCTCAAAAAAACTACCTTCATGATTTGAGCTTCTTGAATGCCTCATAACTAACTAAGAATAGTTAAAATGATTGGAATTAATGGGAAGGATTTAATACATGCCTCTCCATGTATTGGTTTTAGTCCTAGTCATCTATAATCATATGGGAATGAGCCATCATCATCTGCAATTAAAAAAAACTCCTCCTTCATGCACCCTGCACACTTGGCCTCGAAATAGGCATCAATTTTCCATGCAGTTTAGTGGGATGGAGTGTATGAAAAATGTGAAGACTTTACATGAACTTAGAGGCATTAGGAACACCTTAAAAATACATCCTCTTGAAGTTTTCATACCTTTCACCATCATGTCCACTATGTCATTTTTGACTGACTGAGATGAGAGCTCTAATTTGAACACTTAAGATATTTTATTGTAATTAAATGACCATAGGTAATTATTAAAATTCCTAATACTATGCCCAAACTTTATTTCATCCTAAAAATACTTTTATAACTTTTAAAAAACATAAAAGGGTAAAAATACGTTATTTTTCACCCTATCTATACAAGTCTTACAACCAAAAATTATGGGGAGTAGCTTGAGTGAGTCCTCTACAAGTTCAAATAATCATCCTAGTCAAACTGGTCCATTAGAGTATATATCTAACTCTATTTATCCAAACTATTCATTGGTAATGATTTGCAAGGGTTTTAGCTTGTTTCCACTCTTAAGGTTCATTCATAAAGATGGGACATTAAAATTTCAAACACATTCCTAAAATTCATATTTCAATACCTTAATAAACATCCCTAAACCTCTCTAGCTCCCATGTGAAGCACCAAGAGAGATATGAACACTTGAAATCACCTTATCAAGCTTCTCCTTCCCTTTCCTACAAGTTTGAGTGGATTTTAAGCTAAAAAATGTGTTTTTATGTCTTACCCTAAAATTTTGAGGTTTTATCATACCTATAGTGACCTTAATAACATGTTTCAATAGGTTAGAGCTCATATTTAATGCTAGAAGTGCAACTACCCTCTTATTTGGGCACTAGGCTTGACCATGCCCAATGGATTACCTATAAACCTTCATATTTTAGTCCGCCCTATTAGTTTTATTTGTCTTTGACCAGATTAAAAACCTCTATTATGATTACATGGACATACCCAAATGAATTAGAATGCTCTGCCTAGGTTGCAAGTGGGAGTGACCTTCTATTTGCCCTCTAGGCCTAATGTTGGTCTTGTAGGTTTGACTACAAATTTGAGGGTTTGGGATACCATACTAATATTAACTCCTCTATGATTGGTTTCAATGATTTTAATAGGTTTCATATAGCCTTCCATACCCTTTTTAAGAGTCTCCTTAGATTCTAGTTTATCCCTTTTGTCCTATTCCTCAAGACTGCAGGCTTATGTACCTAGGGAAGTGCCCTATATCTAAGAAAAAATAGAGGGAACTCCCATATTTTACTAGGACAAAAAAATATTTTATTAGTTTATATAGGTTTGAAAAACCCAATAGAAAAATTATTAGCTCTTAGTCATCTCATATGACCTCCCAGACTCTTAAAAATCCAAGATAGACCTACCAAGCAAGGACTGTGTACAGGAAATTCACCCTAGAATATATATTTCATGTTTATATCTCCATTTTATATCATATATACATTAATATAGTTTTATTAGGATAAAATTATTGTATTTAAAGAATAAAAACCTTAATCATCTATCCAAACCTCCACATATATTCCTCATACCCCTCTAGATTATGTATTTCATGTTTAGAGCTCCCTTTTTTGTCCTATATACATTAAGAGAGTGTTATTAGGATAATATTATTGTATTTAAAGAATAAAAATCCTTAATAATCTATCCAAACCTCCACATATACTCCTCATACCCCTGCCTAGCTTAAACTGAGCATAACCTTGACTATGTTTGGCTTGTTTAGGGTCCTTGTATGTGATATTTTCAATAGTTAGGAATTAAATAAAATGTAAAATCAACCTTAAATGCTTCCATGGTAATATATTAACAAATTTAATTCATCCATTTCAAATTTAGGTTAAGCTTACACCAAGGATCTTGATTTTCTTACTCTCTACCCCTCACAGTCAACTATAGTTGACTATGAGCGGGGCTATACGTGTGCTTGTTATATTAGGCTTGAGTAAATGATATAATATAATTATTAAAGAATAAATATTCATTATAAAATTATTTAACTCATTAATTAATGTTTTATCCATACCAATACTTAGAAATATCACCTTAATTGCTTAATGCCAACACAGTCAACTGTGTTAGGCAAGATGGAACTTTGTAAGTGAATTTTATTCTCTTTCAAGGTGATAAATCAATAATAAACTATGGAACATTTGAAAATATTAAAATATATTAATATTTGTGGTTTTATCTCAAGCCTACATGTTGTAATGAGTGCTCTTATAGTTGGTTGTAGGTATGCTTTCCATGGAATTAGGCACAACTATAGGTGGTTACATGAGGACCAAACATAGTAAATGAACCATTTTGAAGATATCTTGGATCAAAACACTCATTTAAAATTTTAGAAGAATTAAAACATGGTTCTGATTCTATATTTTCAACCTTTAATGGAGAAAGGTTTTTTTTGGATCAAACCCTGTAGATTTCACTGCTTATTTTCAGTGCATAAAAGTGCATATTTAAAGTCTTCAACAGTCCCTTTCCCTTTATCACCTTCCATCAAAACTTGGAATAGTCATTATCCCTGATATAGGCTTAAATATTTTCTCATTTATATTCTCTAGTACTTTGTGACACTCTATCATATGACACCAACAAAACCATTATGTGTTTTATTCTGTACTTTTTGGGAAAATGGCCTTGAATTCTACCACCTAACCTTAAAAGATGATCTACAATTGAATTTACAAAAATAAATTCCCACATGAGTTTGAAATGATTATAAATCAAATTTATGACTTCAATAAAGGCTTACCATGCTCCTATTTCTCTATATAGACACCTTTATAACTTTATTGATGTCCCCTATAGGTAGACATTTTCCACACAGGCAACAAGTCTGAGTTTGGGCAATGAACATGTTTTATGACATCTCATGAGTCTTAAACTTCTCTACAAAACTGATAATGGATTATTTTAATTTTCAAGTACCTTTCATATCTTTAAATATATTTTCAAACATGATGATTCCTATAAAGGCATCTGTTGGTATATGTGGAATTGTATGTAGGTAGACAATAAGATTGATGTGATGGGAAGTGAGCATGATTTGACCCTATAAGCTTCTCCATGAAACTATTTCAAAGGAATAAAATAATATATCATGATATAACAATATTTATAGGATGTTTTATACTATGTTTCAATGTTTGAAAACCCCTACAGGCACATACCAATGGTAGACTTAAAATGAAGATGGTTGTGTGCATGTCAAAACTAGATGTTTACTCAAGGTATGGTGTTGTATGACAAAATATGGGAGTTAGGTGGTCTGAATGGTATTTAAACATGGAAAAAATCACATTTAATTCACATGAAACTCTTTTTATATAATATAACCTTTTGCAAGTACTAAAAATAACTAACATTCCACCTGGGACATCAACCTACAAACTAAACTAAACTAAAATATCCCATGAGATATTTTACAAACATGAAAATAAGCATGGAAATAATGATATTAGTAATTAAATCATATATAACAAACATCATCAATTGGTTGGTATGGACTTTCTAAAAATGGAGCAAAACTTATAGGATGCATGAGATAATAAGAGGAAAAGTATAATCAACTTCATGAGGATGGTTCATGAAGCACATGCCACCATTATCAAAACTATTTACATGTAAATGAATGTATCTGATATTACTTTCACTTACCCAAATAATTTTTATCTGAAACCTCCTCTTCTTGACATATCAAGTACAAACTTGAAGACTGCTTTTGCTTGCCAAAAAGGGTGAAAAAGGAGTAGAATCATTTTGGGCCAAAAAATGGCAATTACAGAGCAAATAAAATGTGTACTTGAGCTTGGGTAAGTTTAAGAGACATTATATGATTATCTTCCATGTGGCACACTTTCCCATGGACTGTACAAGTGCCAAACTCTCCCTTTTCCTCAAGAAAACTACCCTTTCTTTTGAAAAACCTACCATATTTTAGTTATGTTAGTTGATTAAGAATTATTGGGACACATGGGAAATTAAATAATATTTTTTAACCTTAAAAATTCCTAATAAATCTATACAAATCATTAAATGCACCTTTTTTGACCTTCAAATGACCCAAAATGACTAAAAGGACTAAAATGACTAAGGACCAATGTTAGTATAAAATTAATTGACCCATAAAACACCTTTTGAAATATTTATTATACCCCTAAAACACCTAAAAGTAATTTTTTTACCTAGGGGTGCCCCAATTTGATTTAAAAGTCAAATTTGGTCAACATAACCTTCACACAATCCAATACTATAGATTAGCATATGTGGGATATAGATTGTTCAAGATAATTTGAGGATTGGAGAAGGTTTATAAAATTAATACTTTAACCAAGCATTGGAATATATTTAAGCTATTTATAATGCATTTAACCCTAATTTGTTCCTTCTCGACTTTACACAGGTCTAAATAACTAAGAACTAGGGTTTTTAAATTAAAAGTAGAATATCTAGTGATTCTACCCTAGGAAAACCTAAAAAAATTATATTTAAATGTATTTTAGCATGATATTGAATATTATGAAGTTTTTGGAGTGGTACATAATAATATGGTATGGAATACATGACTGAGCAAGTGTTTGAGGTCTAAGAGACCTAATTGAGAGGAAAAGGTGGTGTGTTAGTGAGGTTATATTGAGAGTTGAACAAAAAAAATTACATGAAGTTTAAGGGGATTGATGGGTACTTAAAACAAGTATAATATTATCTATAAACACTACATACTTTTATAATTAAGAGGTTTAGGTGTTTTGAGGGCTACAAGGATTAGGCCTAAAAATCAAGGTCAATGAGAGAAAGGTAAGGAAAGGAAAGGAACACAATATTATTATAAGTTAATTTAGGTTTGAATAAGTATGAGAAACATTAATATGAGTATGGAAACCAATAGGAAGGCCTTAGGGCCAAGAAACCACTTAGGAGGCATGTATTAGGCTTATTAGGCCTAATATCCCTTGAAGGGCCAAAGTGATAAAAAAGGCAAATCAAGTGAAGAGGAAACTAAGAGGAGTTTAAGAGTATAGTAGAAGGTAGGAAAATAGTTTTTAAGTTAGAGTAAAAGTTAATGGATGTATAATGGAGGTGGAAGGAAATTAATCCTATTCAAGTGTTGAGCATTATTCTTGTTGTTGAAGTTTGGCATTAATGTTGTCATTGATGTCAAAGGTTCTTAATAATGGTGCTCATGAGGAAATTTAAGAATTTTATTCTTTGATATAATCATTAAGAGGTATGACATTTTTTTTATGATCATGTAAGGCATGTGATAAAGGTATAAGAGAATCAATAAGTGTTTCAAGGTTAGTTGTCAAGTTTCAAGTGCTTGAGAAGCCTAGTCATGATACCAGTCATAGCATAAAGAGACCTATTGAGAAGGTATGATCTTGGTGTATTGGTGAAATAGATGAATAGAGGCATAATAGGTTTTATAATGTTTATTTATCATGAATATGAGGCATTGGATAACTCAAGAGAGTTTCAAGGTGAGCCTACAGGGGAAGACCTTAAGTCCAAATATACAACTAGACTAGTTCTAGACCCTACATGACATAATGAGGTGTCATAATGTGTTGTCAAGGCCTATTAAGGATGTAAATAATTTTTTTTTATCATGATAGAGTTTATTTTAGTTTGATAATGAGGTGGAGAGTGTATGGAAATAAGCTTAAAGGTAAGCTTTTAGGCCTAATATGGTTTACAAGTCAAGCTCTAAGAGAACAAAGAGAGAGTGTGGCCTAATGAGGGTTAATGATCAAATTTAAAGTTTTTTGAGCTCATATGAGAATGTAAAAAGGTAGGATATGTTGTTTAAATCATGTTCACAAGGTTTGAGGTCATGGTTTGCAAGATAAGGTAGGCAAAGTGGTTTTGAGGTCTCTCATGTGCATATAATGAAGGGTTCTCAACCTGAGAAGGAATTTTAGGTGTTCATTGGCATGTGTAACCTATGAATGGGAACCTAAGATGTTAATTATAGATGTATAAGTGTCTCATCTAATATCTCTATGCATTAGTTTTAGAAATGAGGGATAATCCTTTATGAACAATAGTTAACACTAGAAATAATGTTAACCTTGACTAAAACCCTAATAATGACTTGATGTGAAAGATATTGTTATAAAGTGATCAGAATGGATTTTTATGGATATTTAAGTGATTTGATGTTGTATTCAACTTTCCCAGGCACCCCTAGTTATGATTGGTTTGTAAGGTGAGTGAGTAGGCATTATTTCTCAAAGAATTGCTATAGTAGTCAGAGTTGTCCAATAAAAGTTGATAAATGGATGGAGGAAAAAGTTTGAGTCTTTTATTTGATGTTCATGGTGGTTTATGGGCAGGTTATGTCCCTTAGGTGTGATAAACTAGTCATCCAAGATAACCTATCGTTAACAGACCTAATGGTGAAAATAGTGAGAGACCTAGGCATAAGTGAGAAGTTGTTTAGGGATTTTTTTATCATGGAATAGGGATGAATACAAGTACATGGAGACATTTTTAAATACTTTTAAGATATTTTAATTTTGGATAAAATTTTTGGATATCAGTGGATATGATGAAAATGTTGCTCATAAATTGACCTATCTTGTTTAGATGAGATAGTGAGGTACAAGTTTATGAGATTGGTCCGCAAGACCAATATTTCCATTTGAACATATTATATTTCTATCTAAAATTGGTATAATGATCAAATAATATCATCCACATGCATTGGTAGTATTTTAAAGTGGTCATACAGGTGTTGGAGTTCAAAATCAAGTTTGGGGAGTATTTTTGATCCTTTTCCCTATGAAATGAAGTCTAATTCACTTGGGAAAGTTTATTATGTATTTAAGGTTATATTTATATGTTTTATTTCCATGTTTATTTAGATAATTTATGTTTATCTTCAGTAGTTTAAGACAAGCTTTATGCATATGCACATGCCTAATTGTGAACATTACTAATGGCATGCTTCAAGTGGTGGTTGGATCTAAAAGGTGTCATGGACCTAAGATGAGATTATTATGGGTATGTTTGAGTGACATATTAAGTTTTCCTTTCATGTATGAAGTTTTAAAATGATCCAAGAAGATTAAAGGGTATTGTGTGCTAATGAAGACATAATTGAATTAGGTCTCCTTAAGGCCTAAAAGAGGTTTTGATCATATATGATATGAACAACCTATTATAATGTTTGATTCATGTTATTAGAATGTCCTAAGGCATATTTTATGTAAAACATAAGTGGGAAAGTGTGTATATCTAACCAATATGTGTATGAGAAAGAGCCTAGTATAAGAACAAGGCCTAATGGGCCTAATTGACTTGTTAGAGTATGAGTGAGTTAAAGTGGAATATATAACACTTTGAAGAGATAAAGTAGGTATTTTAAACCATCATAAGGGTGAATATAAAATATCATGAAGATATACTATGGTTATTGTAGATTACTATCAAATTCAAATGACCTAATCTATTTTGAAGAGACCTAGTTGAGCAAAGGAGCCTAGAAGGCAGTTTGAGAGGGCTAAGAGTGTGAATAGCTGACAAGGTGGTCATCATCATTTGGTTGAGAAATAAGATGACCTAAAGGTGATAATATAAATTAGGTGGATTATTTGGTGCTGATCCATCTAAGGGATTGGTGCCTCCTTAAAATTAGGTGTTTTCTAAAGCCTTGCCAAGTAGATGCTTGGCTAGTTAGGGTTGGTGTTCCATGTAAAGTTGGTGATTCACTAAATATTGATGTTTGTCTTATAGTACTATAATCCATTTGAAAATATCAATGTGTTATCTTCCCCTTGAGGTTTTCCAACTCAAATAAGTGTTCTATGTGTTATGGTCTTATCTCATGCTCATATAAATGGTTCTTGATGTGTTGCTAGTTCACTATATTGATTTTATAGTTCATTAATGATAAAGTAAAGTTGTAAAAAAATTTAAAGACTAATTCACCCCCCTCTCAATCATTGTGATTCCAATATTAAGTATCATAACTTCATCCTTTGAGATAATTCTAACATCTTGAAGCTGATCTTAATAATTACAAGATGTCGTGTGATCAATAGGAAGAAGATAACATGTATGATGAAGAAGTCAACTATGACAATGAATAACAAAAAATTTAAGTAGACCTTGAATTTGAGCTCATAAGTTCCATTGATGATTTGAATAATCAAAATAATATTATCAAGGATCTCAGGAGTAATTTAGATGGTGTCAACATAATGTTTAAGTTAAAGGAATTTGAGTATGACCAGTTGAAGATAGATCTAGATTCCTTGAAGGTTGAGCATGAACAACTCATAAAAAAAATGAACAAGTTTGAGAAATAATGTGAGAAGTCAGAACAAGTCAAGAGTACCAAAATTAAAATACCAATTAGGTATCCCAATGAAATAAATGATAAGTCATCATAGGACCATGGGAAAAGAAGTAATAATTCAAGAGGTAAGTATAAAAATATTATTTACTACATATATCATAATGTAGGCCACATTTTAAGATTCTACTCTAATAGAGTTAGAAGCACCTAAATATTCAAAAAGACATATTAAGATCCTAAAATTTATGATAAGAATCAAACATTGGTATGGAAACCAAAGTAAGCTAGGACTGATCATATTGAGCTCAAGAGTGAAGATGGACTATTTACCAAGGAGGAACAAAAAACCAAAGAGGATTATATGTTAGCTCAGATTGCCTTTCACATTCAACATAAGGCATGAAATGGTATATAGATAGTGGTTTATCAAGACACATTATAGGAGACATAAGTAAGTTCATCTCTTTAAAAAAGAATGTTGTAGGAACAGTGAGGCTTGGAGATAACACAATTGTCAATATAGTTGGTAAGGGTGTCTTGATTTTGGACAATGGGAAGACAAAGACACAAAATATGTTATATGTGGAAGGTTTGAAACATAATCTACTTAGTTTAATTCAAAAGTACAATATAATACACACAATAACCTTTTTTGATAAAGGGTGTGAGATAAGGAGATCCAAATTAGGAAGGCTTATTGCTAATGCTAAGAGGAATGAGAACAATCAATATGTCTTAAATGAGATCAAGGAGAGATGATTCATGAGAAAGATAGATGAAAGTTTTTAATGGCATATTTTTACCTTTTGAGTTTCCCTTATTCAATTTTTCATGAATTTTCCTTAAGCAAGTGTCAACTTATCATTTTCCCCTTATTGGTCATACCTTTGTTTATTAAGTTGACTCTTTATTTTTAAAAAATTCACCCACTTTTCATCTTTTGTATGTGAACTTTTTGAATAATTAAACCTTTGAACTTGAACCATTCTCAGAGTTCAAGAGTTCAATGGTTCAATAGGTTCAATGATTCAATGTTTCTCAAAGTGAATTGTTTGTCCCTTTGTATATTTCAATTATGACTTTGAACCTTCTAATTGAACTTGAATCCTTTTTCAAGGTTCAAGAGTTCAACGGTTCAAGAATTAAATACTTGATGTTTTTTAAGGATCCATGTTCACTCAGTTTCCTTGTATAAATTAATGTATCATTGAACCTACTTCTTAAACCTCAAAGCGGAGTTCAAGAGTTCAACGGTTCACTATCTCAAAATTTAAGGTTTCTTAAAAAGTCATGTGACTATTGGTCAGTGTGTGTAGTTCATCTCGTATCTTTAAACCTCAAAATTGAACCACATTGTAAAAGTTCAATAGTTCAATGGTTCAAAGGTTCAATGACTATACTCTCATCTCGCCCTAAGGCTTTCTCTAAGTTAAAATTAGTGGGAAATTTAGAGGAAAATATATCTGAAACTCATTGTAAAGCGAAAAGTTTTAAATTTTTGCAAGTTTATAGATAATCATTACTCATCAAAATCATACATAAAAAAATGGTTGCCATTAATGCATATGTCAGAATTCATGTCTTATCAAGAATTTTTAGCATGTATTATTTTAGTTTAATTATTTGACCTAGTTAATGTATGTATCAAGAGAGAACAAATTAAATTTAGCAAATAAATATACTGAGTGATGTAAAGGAGAACAATACAAGGGGTATAATATTTTTGTTGCTCAAATTCATAGTGATTTTAGATACGTTTAAGGTGAGTTCTACTCTTACTATAATCTATTTCCATTACTTGGTTGGAAAGAAGAATCCTTTTGAGTTTCTAGCATTGTTTAAGAAGTTCAAAACATTTTTTTTCATTATATCCTCCAACCTATAGCCATGAAATCTACATGTCTTGGTTACGAGCATGGTCCTAGTCTCATCTGATCTCTTCCTAAAATTAGGGATACCTCTCTGGTTCAATATGACTTAGAAGATTTTAAGGAGAGAGATAGAAAACCCGTGTCAAATCCTACGATGCAGAAGATAGTAAAAAGTGGTTTGGTCAAAGCTGTAGCCTTTCCTATGGCTATACAATGCCCTAAATTAGTTCTAAAATGCATGAATAGATATGAACCTCAAAATAGGTGCATCAAAACTATAGATGGTAATGTTTTACTTCATATCAATAGACAAACCCTAATGTCTATGATGAAAATGCCACCCAAGGAACCATATTTTGATGTCAATATTACCTCTTCCTATGGTTATTTTTCACTGAAGAAATCAATTTATAAGAACATGATCTCAAGGAATTGGTTATTAAAGTTCCAAAAATGGGATTCAAGACTACCCAAACCATTGACAAAAAATCACATGATTTTGGAAGTATAAGATATTGTGGTGTTATTACATAGGATAAAGGGTAATGCTTAGGCATATTATTGGGAAGATTGGATGCACTTTTTCATATAGGTGATCCTCCAAGGAGAGTAATATGTGGACTAGGTGGAAATTGTAGTTGAATGTTTACATCTGGGTCTAAGTAATTATTTGGGGAATAAATATTTTTACATGTCCTCATACCTCTTCTATTGCCTAGCCTCTACAAGACAATGGGTATGGCTGCCTCATACAGCCTTGGTTGAGGACAACAAAATTTATGATTATTATTCATAATTACATATGCATAGTTGTTATGAAAATTATAGGAGGGTTAATGATGTTTTTACTGGAAAAATGACTTATGAATTAGAAAACAACATAAATAAGAGGATGTTTGATGAGGCTATGCAGCTGATCAAGATTTATGGTAGTTTCTTTATTCAATTTTCCAAGTTCACTTATATCAGAATTAGAGGTTTTGACAGTGAACCTTTGAGGTTACCCAAGTATGTTTTTGACCATTTTGTGTTGATAGAAGCCTATAGACAATTATCACATGTGGATAAAAAATCCCTAATGAAAAAGAAACCTGGCTTATCTTTTCCCATTAAACTTGGACATTATTCATTTCAGTTAGTATCTGATGCTTTGAATTTGGAAGTGGATTTTAAAAAATTTAATTTTTAGTGCTTAATGGCTAGATCCCAATTTGACAGCAAAGGTTTTGCTATGGATAACTTGGATCTTGGAACAGGGTTTTCACATATTCCTCAATTAGAGGATTATTAGGAGGATTGTTCAAATGAATTTAAGGTCAAAATAAGACTGTGGTCCAGGTTCTCCCTAAGACAAATAATTACCCTTAATTTATATATGGATATTTTTGGAATTTTTGATAATGAAGAAAAGGTGACTGATTCACAATTTGAATAGATAAAATAATCACGTATTACAGAAGTTGACTAGGATAAAAATGAATAAGATAGAATTGAGGTTAAAATCCTCTCAGTGATAAGGAGAATCGAGAAATAGTTTTGAGAACAAAAATTGGGGGAAGCTCAAAATAAAGTTCCCTAGTAATGTACATCAATAGTTGAATCACCAGCCCCAATAAGCTCCTCTAACCAACTTATTGCTATCTATGATTTAGGTACCTCTAAGTCAAAAAATGGAAGGGATCCTATCATCAAAGAATCTAAGAAGGCCCTTACAACTATTCCACCTCTTCGTGCAACCAGATCAAGGATGAAAATCAAGAGAAAGAGTCAGATTCCTAAAAAAATAGTTGTGGATTTAAATTTTGAAGAAGATTCAGAAGACACAGTAGGTGATAAAGAATCTGATTCACTAATAGCAGAGGAGATTAATGCAAATCAATAGACACATATTTATTTTGATTCTACCAACCTAATGATTATTTCAAATGTGCCTTCTGATCAATCAAATCTTGATAAAGAAGTCCTAGCCTCTGCACCCAAATGGCTGGAAAGCTCAATCAGCAACAAGAGAAAATAGTCCCATTTTCTTTGTCATTGGAAGACATAGTGAGTAAATGTTTAGGAAAAACTTCTAAATCTAAGAAATTAAAAACAACATCTAGGGTAGATGTCAATCGTAACATAGGGAAATGGAGTGCAGAAATAGCCCAGCCAAGAACTAATGAGGAAGTTCAAGATCCTACAGTTCAAAATTTTATGATTGAAAAGATAGATCTTGGGACTACATCACATGTCACAGATGTACACCACCTTGAAGCATCCACCAAAAGGATGGTCAGTCAAACCTGAAAGGATGAAAAATACAAAAGGGAGTTGAAGCAAACCTTACAGTCAATGGTAGAGTACATCAATGCCATTCATAATCTAGATCCACAACCTATTGCCTAATTGCCCCTATCTTTTGATCCAAAATCACTTGTCAATTAAAAGATGTTGGATCAGATACATAGAAGCAAAATGGTCACCAGGGTATTTGATGATTGATTGGATGGAATCATCAAGAAAGGTACACAATACATTCATAAACTGAAGAATGTATATGATTTAACCACAATTATTGTTGAATATTTGAAGACACAAAATGCTCTATGGATAAAAGATGAAGGTAAATGGATGAGTGTTATGAACCAAATTGATGAGGTACAAAAGTATGGACTAGAAACATTTTTATCAAAAAAGAATTTGATAGGTCTGGAGAAGATATACTATATGTAAGTAAGAAAAATATTGAATGGAGGAATTCAGTATCCTGACAAGTGTGAATTGAAATCACAAAAATGATCAAAGAAATTACTGAATTCACTTAATCATTACAACATGATCTACAGTGTATTAATGTGAAATACATAAATGATGATGGAAAACTAGAAAAGGACATCAATATTATGATTCAATCCTTCAGGAAAAAGATCAGCATCATTAAAGAAAGTGACAACTTATTAAGAGAAAATTTCTCTTAGATTTCAAAGGTAGAGTCACTTCTTTGTCACTGCATCAACACACTCTCGAATCATGCAGTGAAGATGGGGAAAATTTAGAGGGAAGAAAACATCTGGAAGGCAAGGATAAAGCACGTCAGTATTCCCAATCTCTCAAAAATCTAGGACTTTGTTATAGCATTTCAAGAGTGGAAAGCTCAACGTGCCTACCCAATCAAACACAATAAATTTGGAGATTCTAATCCGTCACTTCAGCCATGATTTTACTTACACAGTTTATTTTATTCAGTTGGTTTTCTATTTAAAACTTGATCTTTATTTTAATTTGTAAAAACTAAATCTTGTATGGATCAGAGTTACTTTAACTCTGGTTTAGTTTGAAAGATTGGTTAATTAGGGAAACTATATATATATATATATATATATATATATATATATATATATATATATATATATATATATATATTGAGTGGTTAAAAACATAGATATAGAGAGAAAAAGGGAAGAAAAGGGAGATAAGAAATTTTAGAACTGAACTACTATTGTCTACAATATATATGATGTTTGTTTGGAATATTTTTCATTTATGAATGAAAAGGAGAATTAATTACTGCATATTTGGATCTGTGCATTTGAGTATTTGAAATTGGGTTTTATGTGTGAAATCTTCTTTCATATGGTAATTACTCTTTCATTAGACAATTCATTGTATATGTTTTATCATTTATTGGTTCATATATATATATATATATATATGAACCAATAAATGATAAAACATATACAATGAATTGTCTAATGAAATAGTAATTACCATATATATATATATATATATATGTTTATCTATTTGATTGTTATTGAAGATCGATTCTATGTATTTTATTATCCACTACTATTATAGAAAAGAATATCACATTCATAGCATGATTATGTATGGATGTTAGTTAGCATTTAAGCACTTTCTGGTTAAAAGTGTATCATGATAATTAGAATAATTTGAATTCATTGAAAATATTAAAAGGAGATATACCTTAATTTAGAGGGGAACTATTCTTGATAGTTCACCCATTTGTTGTTTAACTTATTTTTTTATTGAAAGAAAGAAGGGTATATAGTCAAAATAAAACATTTTTAGATAAGGACAAATCTATTAGCCAACAATTTTTGGTGACTCTGCTGGGAAGATGAAATTGAAATCTTTACTGAAAGATTAGTTGCCTTAATATGAAGTAGCAATGGTGCTTCCACATGAAAATATAATTCCTATTTTATAACCTAATCTTGGTTTTAAATATGAGCAGGAAGATATAATTGGTGAGTTAAATACTCTTGCTTGGCGTATCCATCAGAATATTGATGATTATAGGAGGGCAAGTAGAGTATTAGAAAAAGAAGAAGAATTGGCTGATAATATGAGATTGTTTTTACTCAGATAAAGAAGGAGGCAAGCAAAAAACATAGCAAGGAATCAAACCCCCTAAAGTGTGAAAATATTAAGAACAACTTAGAAATTAATAGTTACAATATCATAAGCTAGATTCCAGAAGATACAGAAGGTCTTTGAGAAGAGAGGGAATTGAGGATCCTACTTTTCAAACATTACAAAGCCTAAATTTTTCTTATATTCCTACCCATGTTATAAAAGCTAGAAGTAGACCTCCTAGCCCTCCTAAACCCTCTACATCCTCTATCTATCAAGCATTAAATCTTTATGGTACTATCCTTCCTTCTGCCATAAGTTTTATTTCAATGGCCCAACCTTGGGGATCAACTATAGGACCTCTAAATTTAGGGGCTAACCTAAATCTTTTACCTAAAAATGCAAGGGAAAATTTAACCAAATTTAATGGAGATGGAAGACAATCACTAGAGGAGCATCTGAGTGCCTTTGCAATAGCATGTGGTGTGTTAGATGTGTAACATCAAGATGTATCCATAAGAATTTATGTGAAAACTCTAACCGATATTGTAGCATAATGGTTTTATCATCTAATTGATTCCTTAATCATAAACTAGAATGATATGAAAACTAAATTTGAAAATAGGTTCAAAAGTGTAGAAGATGAACATTCCCTTCTTGCTCAATTGACTCAGCTCAAGAAAGAGATACATGAACCCATGAGGGAATTTATAGCCAAATTCAATAAAACTGTGCATAGGACTCCTACTACTAAAAGCTAACTGCTAAGAATAAAAAATATATCTTTATTAATTCTATGCATCTTGATATAAGTTTTTATCTTAGAAGAGGTGAAATTATTAATTTAATAGCTACACAATCCCTGGTAGTTGTGTTAGAGGATGATCTTATTATGGATAGAAAATTGAAGAAATAAGTACCTAATGCTCAACCCTCATCATCTATGGATCCTATGGTTCAAAGACTAGTCAATGATATGATTGCCCTAAAAAAATAATTACCTAAGATTAGTAATTCATTCCAACAACCATATCAAGATATTGGTAGGATAAATTTTAATCAACAGGAAAATGCTAGCAAGACATTACCACTTACATCGATACAACCAAGGTTGACTATTGAAGCTCCTCCTAGAAGAGGTAACATGTGTGCCTTTCATTTGACTACTGATCATGAAAAAAATTCTAATTTAGAGATGCTTAGATATGCTCAAATGACTGTTACTCAAGATGTGTTAAGAGAGGTTACTGAAGAAGAAAGGAACTTTAAGGAACCTGATGATTCTGAAATACATTTCCTAGAATATGAGTATGATTCAGAAAGAGGATGTGAAATATTGGTTACTCTTGAATATCCTTCATGTGCTATACTTACCAAAAGTTAGAAGAATCTAAGATTTTATAATACTCAAGAAGTACCTGTTAAAGGTAAGGAACCTCTTACTAGAACCTCTGATGACAATTTGAAGAATCAAGAAAATAAATTGTTACATAGAAATGATCGTGAGACTTCTTTTGATATTTTAGAAATTTGTAAGTATACAAAGATTCAAATATCCCTTGTTGAATACCTCAGGTTGAAACCCAAAGAACTTGATAAATTGGTTAAATATGTCAAAAATAGCCCTACACAAGTTGAACTTGAGAGTCAATTAAATGTTAATACTGAATCTCCCATTGCCCAATTATTTACTTCTCCACCTACATCACCCATCAATTCATCTGATGATACTCCTTATATAGTTGATATGAAGCCCAATCCATTTTATGTTTCTTTGTTCATAAATGGTCATAAACTCAACAATTGTATCATAGACTCAGATGCTTCTAACAATATAATGCCTTATTATGTAGCTAAAGCCCTAGATTTATCCCTTACAAAAACATTTGGTAGATGTTACTCCATGGATGGCAAATAGATTTCCTTGATCAAAAAAATTAAAGATGCATGAGTTTCTCTTGAAACTTATCCTAATAAAAAGGTGAAGTTGACTATCTAGGTAGCAGATATCCCTGCTAGTTATGGGATGTTGTTGAGTAGGACTTTCTGCAAAAATTTGGGTGGGTAGATTAAATTAGATTGGTCAGAAGCTACAATTCTAGTGGGAAAGTAGAAAGTTAAGCTAGAACCTAAACCTAAATGAAAGTTTACTGTATACCTTTCTAATGATTATAAGTCTCAAATTCTATTTGAATAATGTGAATTTGCTAACTATTTTCTCTCCTCTGAAGACTTAAAAGAAGAATATGTCCCAAAGTTTGTTCATTCAGATGATCTATGGACCATGGAATTTGATGGCAGTTGTGCTACCATTGGTTCAGGAGCAGGAGTTGTGTTAATCTCACCTAAAGGTGAAAATTTTTCTTACTCTTTCAAGCTAGAATTTAAAAACACTAATAATACTGCAGAGTATGAGGCTTTATTGCTTGGGTTAAATGAAACTAAATAAAATGGTGTAAAGATGCTTAAGGTAAGAGGAGATGCTAAATTAATCATCAAGCAAGTAAGAGGCATTTTTTTAGTTAAAAATGATAGATTAAGACATTACAGAAATAGAGTTTGGGATGAGATAGAAAATTTTGAAGCCTTTTCTATTAAAGCAATTCCTAGAGACCAAAACACACGGGCAAATTCTCTAGTAGTATTAGCTTCTCTTATTCTCCCACACCTTGATTTAAAAAGAGATTCATATAAAATAGAACTGGTCTATCATCCTAATGTCTTGGATAATACTAAAAATTGGCAAGTTTTTGATAATAATAAGTAGATCAAAAAATTCTAGGAGAATGCTGAGATGTTTCTGGGGACTTATTTTGAGGGTTCTAAAGTAGAATGTAATGAATTTAGTCTTGATCCAAGGATCAATTCAAAAGATGCTATAATTAATTTAAAGAACAACAAAATTCCTAAAGGATTGGTCTCTCTAGAACATTTGTTCACTAGACAAGATGAATATACTAAAGGCAAACTTGCTCAAAATCTTAACAAAGTGGAGGATTATGAGAAAATCAACATTGGGAGTGAGACTGATCCCAAATGGATCTCCATTGGTAGGTGTTGTTCACCAAATGAGAAAAACAAATTAATTAATCTATTAATTAAGTATAAGAATGTATTTGCTTGGTGTTATGATGACCTTAAGGATTTTAGGTGTGGGTAGTTTCAACATCATATTCCTTTGAAAGAAAATGCAACTCCATTAAGATAGAAGCTAAGAAATTATAACCCAAAGGTTGTTGAGGCTATCTTTAAGGAGATTGACAAGATGTTGAAGACTAGGATTATTTATCCAATTCATCACTCCACCTGAGTGGCAAACATTATTCCAGTATGCAAAAAGAATGGAGAAATAAGAATTTGTGTTGACTTCAAAAATTTGAACCAAGCCAGTTTAAAATATAATTATACCTTGCCTATGATGGATCACATCTTGAAAACTATTTCTAGATTAGAAATGATGTCCATGCTACATGGGTTCTTAGGTTATAACCAGATAAGTGTGGCTACAATTGACCAACATAAAACTTCTTTCACTACACCTTGAGGAACTTTTACTTATAAGTGTATGCCCTTTAGTTTGATTAATGATGATGTAACTTTTCAACGGGTAATGGATTCATCCTTTAAAGATCCAAAAGATAGAATTATTGTAATTTATCTTGATGATTTGACTATTTTCTCTATAAGGATCATTTGAAGGATCTGGGGACCATTTTACAAAGGTACTAGAGTCATGGGATATCTCTTAACCGTAAGAAGTCAGTTTTCTATGTTACAGAAGGGAAGTTATTGGGACACCTAGTTTCAAAGGATAGAATCAAGATTGACCTAAAAAGAGTTAGAGCAATACAATAACTAACTCTTCCTAATAGAACTAGAGTTAAGTCTTTCTTTGGCTAGATTAATTTTCTCAGAAGGTTCATTCCTGATTTTGCTTAGATTACAAAGCATATTATGGGAATGATGAGTGAAAAACAAGCATTCAGATGGAATAAAGCTGCTAAGAAAGCATTTGAAGATATTAAAGAGGTGATTACACAAACACCTACTTTGGTAAATATTGATTTCCAAAAATATTTTGTTGTTTACTATTATGCTTTAGAACATACCATATTTGGTATCTTGTTACAAAAAAATGAATTAAATGTAGGAGCCCCAATATCCTTTATGAGTGTTCTTCTCAAGAAGCATGAACTTAAATATTCTTTGGCTGAGAAACAAGCTTTCACTATAGTAAAGGTTGTTAAATAGTTTAGATATTATATACTTCATTCTCATTTAGTTGTATTTGTTCCTAGTTTAGCTGTGAAAAGCATTATGACTCAACAGGATGTTGGGATGAACAATAGAGCAACATGGGTTACTAAAATTCAAGAATATGACCTAGAGATTAGGCTAACCAAATTAGTTAGAGGTCAAGGTTTGTGCAAATTGATAGCCTAAAGTAAGAAAGAAGAAGAAGAAGAAAAAACTCCTATTGTCCTATTGGTGAGCTTACAAGATATGTGGTTCCTAAACGTGGCACACTATATTACTTATATAGACTATCCCAGTTACTTATCCCCAAAGGAGAAAAGGAATCTAAGGTTAAAATCAGTAAAATATGTCATTTGGGGTGATTTCCTATACAAAAAGGGACTAGATGGAACCTTTTTAAGGTATGTAGATAAGGAAAAACACTACAAGTTGTTGGAAGTTTTTCATAGTGAAGCTTGTGGTGGATATTTTTCTTCTTCTATCATAGCATTCAAAATCCTTAGAAACTATTATTATTATCCAGGTATGTTCAAAGATGCATATAAATGGGTGACTAACTGTGAAAAATGCAAAATGTTTTTAGGAAGACCACAACTTATGACATTGCCTCTGAAGCCTGTCATTATTGAAGAACCTTTCAAACAATGGGGATTAGACTTCATTGGGCCTCTTTCACCTCCTTCAAGTGTTGGACATACACACATTTTAAAAATAATGGACTATTTTATGAAATGGGTTGAAGCAGCCCTTGTGAAGAGAACCACTTTAGAAGTGGTATGTAGTTTTCTCAAAGAAAATATACTGGTACATTTTGGTGTTCCTCAGAATATTATCGTAGATAATGCTACCAATTTTTCTTTAAATGGAACTTACTTCATTCTAATATGAGCATAATATCTCTCTTTCTCACTCATTAGATTATTACCCTCAAGGGAATTGACAAGCAGAGTCTAGTAATAAAAATTTGATAGCCATCATTAAGAAATTGGTGAGTGATAATCCCAAAGATTGACATAAGAAACTATACGAAGCACTCTGGGCTGACAGGGAAACCCCAAAAAGAGCAATAGGAATGGATCCCTTTGATATGGTTTATGGGATAGGAGCATAATTATCATTACCCCTGGAATTATCTAAAGCTAAATTACAAAATGTTATTGAAGATCAGTACTTTCAAGATTCTTTAGAGAAAATATTTATGTACTTAACTAAGATTGAGGAAGAGATGAATGAACTGGTTTATTAGATTACTACTCATCAAGCTAGGGTTAAAAAGATTTTTGATCAAAAAACTAGAAATAGAAAGTTCATGGAAGGAGATGAAGTATTGCTATGGGATAGAAGGAGAGAACCTCAAGGAGCACATGGTAAATTTGATTCACTTTGGAAAGGGCCTTTCAAAATTCATTAGGTACTAGGTCCTAGTTCTTTTAAATTGGAATATTTGGATGGAGCTATTTTACCCATGTCCTATAATGAACATGAACTTAAGCTGTATCGACTATGAAATAGGTGTCCCATGTTTTGTACATAGCCTTTCCTTTGTTGTCACATGTTGTGTTTTCCTTTCCCAGTTTTGGTTTGTCGTGCTTCTTTTCTTCCATCTACGTGTCTTAGTTTATGAATAACTAGAGTTTATAAGTTCTCTAAATTTTATCATGAAATGCAGTCCCCAGTCAAAGCCAATGTTACCTTTTGAGTCACCCTTATTCAAATTTTTGTGAATTTTCCTTAAACAAGAGTCAACTTATCATTTCCCCCTTATTGGTCATACCTTTGTTTATTAAATTAGCTCTTTATTTTAAAAAAAATCACCTGCCTTTCATCTTTTATATGTGAACTTTTTGAATAATTGAACCTTTGAACTTGAACCATTATCAGAGTTCAAGAGTTCAATGGTTTAATAGGTTTAATGATTCAATGTTTCTCAAAGCAAACTATTTATCCCTTTGTATATTTCAATTATGACTTTGAACCTTCCGGTTGAACTTGAATCTTTTTTCAAGGTTCAAGAGTTTAATGGTTCCAAGAGTTTAACGGTTCAAGAATTCTATACTCAATGTTTTATAAGGGGTCATGTTCACTCGGTGCCCTTGTATAAATTAATGTATCATTAAACCTACCGCTTGAACCTCAAAATAGAGTTCAAGAGTTCAATTGTTCAACAACTCAATGGTTCACTGTCTCAAAATTCAAGGTTTTTTGAAAATTCATGTGACTATTGGTCAGCCTGTGTAGTTCATCTCGTATCTTTGAAACTTGAAATTGAACCACATTCCAAAAGTTCAATGGTTTAAAGGTTTAATGACTATATGTTAAGCATGGAATATACTGAGAGAGGGGGGTGAATCAGTATATTATATATCTTATAAATCTTTCCTTTAACCAAATTCCACTTAATCAATCATTCAAGATATGCAATAAAACTCAAATAATAAACATCACACAAGACAGAGAGAGACACTAGATATAACGTGGAAACCCAATGTGGGAAAAACCATGGAGAATCAATCTCAAATATATTCATGAGAACAACCCCACATGATCACCATACCACTTTTCCAAGTACAAACCTCAGCTACAATTCATGAGCACCAACCCACAGGAGCTTCAAACCCCTTTGCCAAGCACCAACCCATCACCTATTCATGAGCACCAACCCCTTTGCCAAGCACCAACTCAGCAATAATTCGTGAGCACCAACCCACAGGAGCACCAACCCCTTTGTGTATACCACACACCTATCTCTCAATGTTGTTATCTCAACAAATGATAGATCAATACAAGATCTCCTTCCTCTCTCTCACCTTTGCTCTTCTAAGCTAGATATAACAAATACAAATCATATTCATCTCTCACAATTGATCTTCTAAGCTAGATATCATAATATCAAATCAATCTCTCACTCACACATTACAAATGGCTACTCAAGCCTTTATTTATAGCTTTCCAAATGACCTTTGGCCTTCCCCCTTTGTGACCTTTCAATCCTCATGGAAAATGGTGCCAATCTTGGATGACCCTTCATATCCTAGCATTTGAAAAGTCATGTGGTGACCCTTCATGACCAAAAATGTCTTTCCTACTTTTGTCCTTATCTTTGGTGACTTTTCGTATTCCTCAAAGTGTCCCTTCATGATAAATTCGCCATTTACTCTTTTGTCTTCACTTGGTGACTCTTGGTATTCTCCAAGATGACTCTTCATAAAAAAATGCGTCCCATCCTTCTTTTGTCTTTATCCTGTGACTCTTCAACTTCTCCATGGGCCCTTATTTTGTCTCATATGCAACCAAAAATATATTCATTAATATTAAATAAATATTAACTCATATTAGCCAAGATAAACAACATTAAATGCAATGGGGCCTTTATCACCAATAATACTAAACCTTTGACATCAATGCCAATATTTCCAACAATCTCCCCCTTTGTCATTGATGGCAACCTCAATCCTGAAACTGCCACACCCTGTCACCTACACATATCATCATCTAAAAACATACAATAACTCCCCCTTATTGTAACAACCTGTACCTATTCCCTATACCTATTTTTGCACCTATACCTATACCTATTATTCTCCCCCTTTGACATCAATGGCAAAGGGCCTACTTGGAGCTAACACTTAGCTCCCCCTTACTTTATGCTGAACATCAATGGCAGGAAGTAATAGAAATTACTCCCAACTCCTCTCGCTAATCTTTGAATGTATCCTTTGATCGTGCCTTTGAGAAGATATCTGATAATACATACACATTTTTCTCTGTCCTTTGGGCATCTACAATCAACTCATTTGAATCTTTTCTTCTAATCTCACAACCTTCAACATGAAACCTTAATGTGTATCCTTGATCACAAATTTGACTAACACTCAACATATTATGCTTAAGACCTTTTACATACAATACATTTTTAGTCTTAGTTATACCATAATCCAAACTCAAAGTACCTTTTCTGGCTATCTTGGCAGTGGTTTTATCTCCAAACCTCATTGTACCACCATTAATCTTCTTTAGAGAAATGAACTTACTTTTATCACCTATCATATGCCTCGAACATCCGCTATCAATTAACCATGGTTGATCTTTACCTCCCACATGTAAAGCTGTCTGCACCATCATAGAATCTTCATGTTATTTCTTCTGCCATGTACATGTCTAAACCTTCTTCCTGATGAATGGATCTTTGACACTCTAATTCTTCTTCTTGATGAATGGAGATTTAAACCTCTGATCCTTCTTGATTGACTCGAACATGCTTCTACAATACCAAGCTATGTGTCCATAGTTGTTTCACTTGTAGCATACTATGGTCTCTTCATCAAATCTTGATAGAGGAGCAAGAGAGTTGTGGCTTCTGCTTGACTCTTCTTGACTTTCTTTCTCCTTATTTCTAAAATTATTAGCTCTTTTTCTACATTCTAATTTCTTGTGACCATAGCCATAGAAATAAGACCAATCTATATATCTCTGACCTGATTGCCTTTTGTAGTTTTGTTCCTTATAGCCTTCTCTATTTGAAATGTCCTCTATATTCTTCACGTCTCCCCTTTTTGTTTCCTCTTATGTAAGAGCTTCAGCATAGCTCTTTTTCTTTTCAAATCTGATCCTTGTTTTATCTGAATATGATTTTTGACTTTCCAATATCTTATCCAGCATGTTAGTGCTATCTTCAAATTTTGAATCACTGATTACTTTATCACTGACTGCTTAGTTAATATCTTCTTTTAAAGAGGCAATTTAAATAACATACCTTTCACAATCTTTTCTTGCTATTTCCAACTGTGTTGTGAGACCTTCTTCATTCTTCTTGGCTTCTTCAAAGTGTGCTTGTAGATCTTCAATCATTTCCTTTGACTCTTGTTCATTTTTCTCAATCTGGCACTTTAACCTTTGATTCTTCTTCTGAACAGCTTCTAACTCTTCTAGGGCACAATTGAGTTCTCCTTCCATATCTACTTTAGCTTCCTCCTCTTCTTCTTCTTGATTATTATGTATGGCCATGAATAGAATCTCTTCTTCTTCTGAATCACTGACTCCACTATTTTTGCCTGAACTAGGATCCTTATAATGCATGATCTTCTTCTCGAATCCCTTCTTGGATTTGCCTTTGAAATTATTCTTGTATGTAGGATTTTATTCTTCTTCATCTTTAACTTTATCTTGGCATATAGCTAAAATATGTCCAATCTTTCCATAATTAAAACATTTAAAAGGTAGTTTTCCTTGATTTTTACCTATTCCTCTTTTCGGCCTACGAATGAAAAGTGATTCATTGTCATCTTCATCATCACTGGAACTATCACTTGATTCTTGAATCTTAGCTTTCTCCTTCTTTGATGTCTTGAAAGCCACTTCTCTCTTTGAGGGTTTATCTTTTTCTGTCCGCATCTCATATGCCATGAAGCTCATCCATCTTTAGCTTGACTAAATTCTTCATTTCCTCGATTGTTGAAACCTTTGCATCATATCTCATTAGTAGAGATCTCAAAACCTTTTGCACCACCATTGACTCTTCCAATGTTTCACCAAGACCTTGAATCTGATTTAATATCTGATCAACTCGTAAGAGATAACTTGCTATATCTTCTTCTTCTTCCATCTTCAAACTTTCAAACTGCCTTCTAAAAGTCTGCAACTTAGCTTGTTGAACCTTTCCATCACCTTTGTAAATATTCTCATGTTTTACCTAAGTTTCATGAGAAAATTTACATTGCATAACTTTAACAAATTTAGATTCACATAACCCATATAAAATAGCATTTAAAGCTTTAGCATTACATTCACTTGCCTTCTTTTCTACTGGAGTAATTGTAGATGTCTATGGCTCTTCATATTCCTCCACCACTGATTTCCATATGTCAAATCCAAGGGCCATCAAATAAACCTTTATTCTCATGCTCCAAAAATCATAATTCATCCCATCAAACAAAGGTGTCTTATTTGTAGAAAATCCTTCTTGTGACCCAGTCATCGTGCTTTCTCGATCTACCTTCAAGCTGTAAAACTTTTCAAAAAGGAACCTTCTCTAATACCAATTTTTAAGAATGGAATATACTAAGAGGGGGTGGAATCAATATATTATATATCTTATAAATATTTCCTTCAACCAAATTCCACTTAATCAATCATTCAAGATATGAAATAAAACTCAAACAATAAACATCACACAAGACAGAGAGAGACACCAAATATAACGTGGAAACTCAATGTGGAAAAAACCATAGAGAATCAATCTCAAATATATTTGTGAGAACAACCCCACAAGAGCACCATACCCCTTTACCAAGTACAAACCTCAGCTATAATTTATGAGCACCAACCCACAGGAGCTTCAAACCCCTTTATCGAGCACCAACCCAACACCTATTCGTGAACACCAACACACAGGAGCACCAACCCCTTTTCCGAGCACCAACCCAGCAACAATTCATGAGAACCAACCCATAGGAGCACAAACCCCTTTGCCAAGCACCAACTCAGCAACAATTCATGAGCACCAACCCACAGGAGCACCAACCCCTTTGTGTATACCAGACACCTATCTCTCAATGTTGATATCTCAACAAATGATAGATCAATACAACATCTCCTTCCTCTCTCTTACCTTTGCTCTTCTAAGCTAGATATAACAAATACAAATCATATTCATCTCTCACAATTGCTCTTCTAAGCTAGATATCACAATATCAAATCAACCTCTCACTCACACATTACAAATGACTACTCAAGCCTTTATTTATAGCTTTCCAAATGACCTTTGGCCTTCCCCCTTTGTGACCTTTCAATCCTCATGGAAAATGGCACCAATCTTGGATGACCCTTCATATCCAAGCATTTTAAAAGTCATGTAGTGACCCTTCATGACCAAAAATGTCTTTCCCACTTTTGTCCTTATCTTTGGTGACTTTTCATATTTCTCAAAGTGTCCCTTCATGAGAAATTTGCCCTTTACTCTTTTGTCTTCACTTGGTGAGTCTTGGTATTCCCTAAGATGACTCTTCATGGGAAAATTCATCCCATCGTTCTTTTATCTTTATCCCGTGACTCTTTGACTTCTCCATGGGCCCTTATTTTGTCTCATATGCAACCAAAAATATATTCGTTAATATTAAATAAATATTAACTCATATTAGCCAAGATAAACAACATTAAATGCAATGGGGCCTTTATCACCAATAATACTAAACCTTTGACATCAATGACAATATTTCCAACACTATACTCTCATCTCACCCTAAGGCTTTCTCTAAGTTAAAATTAGTAGGAAATTTCGAGAAAAATATATCTAAAACTCATTGTAAAGCAGAAAGTTTTGAATTTTTGTGAGGTTATAGATAATCATTACTCATCAAAATCATGTGTAAAAAAATGCTTGCCATTAATGCATATGTCAGAATTCACATCTTATCAAGAATTTTTAGCACGTATTATTTAGATTTAATTTTTTGATTTGGTTAATGTTTGTATCAAGAGAGAACAAGTCAAATTTAGCAAATAAACATACTGGGCAATGCAAAGGAAAATAACATAGGTGGTATAAGATTTTTGTTACTCAAATTCATAGTGATTTTAGATACATTTAAGGTGAGTTCTACTCTTACTATAAGTTTTTTCCATTACTTGGTTAGAAATAATAATCTTTTTGAGTTTCTAGCATTGTTTAAGAAGTTTAAAACATTTTTTTCATTATATCCTCCAACCTGTAGCCATGAAATCTACATGTCTTGGTTATGAGCATGGTCTTGGTCTCATCTATTCTCTTCCTAAAGTGGGGATACCTCTCTAGTTCAATAGGACTTAGAAGATTTTAAGGAGAGAGCTAGAAATCCTATGTCAACTCCTATGATGTAGAAGATAGTAGAAAGTGGTTTGGTTGAAGGTACAACCTTTCCCATGGCTATACAATACCCTGAATTAGTTATAAAATTCATGAATATATATGAACCTCAAAGTAGGTGCATCAAAACTATAGATGGTAATGTTTTACTTCATATCAATAGATAATTCTTAATGTTTGTGATAATAATTCTACCCAAGGAACCATATTCTGACCTCAATATTACCTCTTCCTATGGTTATTTTTCACTAAATAAAGTAATTTACAAGAGTGTGATCGCAAGGAATTGGTTATTGAAGTTCCAAAAATGGGGTTCAAGACTACCTAGACCATTGATAAGAAATCACATGATTTCAGAAGTACAAGATATTGTGTTGTTATTACACAGGCTAAAGGGCAATGCTCAAGCATATTATTAGGAAAACTGGATGTAATTTTTCATATAGGTGATCCTCCAAGGAGAGTAATATGTAGATTAGGTAAAAATTGCAGCTGGATGTTTGCATTTGGGTATAAGTAATTATTTGGGGAATAAATATTTTTACATGTCCTCCTACCTCTTCTATTTCCTGGCATCTACAAGATAATGGGTAGGGCTGCCTCATATTCCCTTGGTTGAGAACAACAAAATTTATGATAATTATTCATAATTATAAATGCATAATTGTTATGAAAATTATAGGAGGGTTAATGATGTTTCTACCAGAAAAATGACTTATGAATTAGCAAACAACATCAATAAGAGGATGTCTAATGAGGCCATGCAACTAATCAAGGTTTATGGTAGTTTATTTATTCAATTTTATAAGTTCACTTATATTAGAATTAGAGGTTTTGATGGTGAACCTTTGAGGTTTCCCAGGTATGTTTTTGACCATTTTATGTTGATAAAAGTCTACAAACAATTAGCACATGTGTATAAAAAATTCCTAATGAAAAATAAACCTAGCATATCTTTTCCCATTAAACTTGGATATTATTCATGTCAGTCAGTATCTGATGCTTTGAATTTAGAAGTGGATTTTAAAAAAATTAATTTTTAGTGCTTCACAGCTAGATCCCAATTTGATAGCAAAGGTTTTGCTAGGGATAACTTAGATCTTGGATCAGGGTTTTCACATATTCCTCAATTAGAGGATTATTGGGAGGATTGTCTAGATGAATTTGAGGTCAAAAGAACACTATGGTCCAGGTTCTCCCTAGGATAAATAATTACCCTTAATTTAAATATAGACATTTTTAGAATTTTTGATAATGAGGAATAGGTGATTGATCCACAATTTGAACAGATAAAACAATCACCTATTCCAAAAGTTGACTTAGATAAAAATGAAGAAGATAGGATTGAGGTTAAGACCCTCTCAGTGATAAGGAGAATCGAGAAATGGTTGAGAGAACAAAAACTAGGGGGAGCTCAAAATAAAGTTCGCTAGCAATGTACATCAATAGTTGAATCACCAACCCCAATAAGCTCCTCTAACTAGCTTATTGCTATATGTGATGCAGATAATACCAAGTCAAAAATTAGAAGGGATCTTATCATCAAAGAATCTAAGAAGGCCCTTAAAACTATTTTACCTCCTCGTGCCACTAGATTAAGGATGAAAAGCAAGAGAAAGAGTTAGATTCCTAAAAATATAGTTATGGATTTAAATTCTGAAGAAGATTCAAAAGAAGCAATAGGTGATAAATAATCTAATTCACCAATGGCAAAGGAGGTTAATGCAAATCAACAAATAGAGATTGCTTTTGATTCTACCAACCTGATGATTATTTCAAATGTGCCTTCTGATCAATCAAATCCTAATAAAGAAGTCTCAGCCTTTGCACCCAAATGGTTGGAAAGCTCAATCAACAACAAGAGAAACATAGTCCTATTTTCTTTGCCATTAGAAGACATGGTGAGTAAATGTTTAGGAAAAAATCCTAAATTTAATAAATTAAAAACAACATCCAGGGTAGATGTCGACCTTAACATAGGGAACTAGAGTGAAAAAATAACCTAACCAAGAACTAATGAGGAAGTTCAAGATCCTATAGTTCAGGATTTTACAATTGAAAAGATAGATCTTAAGACTACATCACGTGCCATAGATGTACATCACCTTGAATCATCTACCAAAAGGATAGTCATCCAAACTTAGAAGGATGAAAAAGACAAAAGGGAATTGACGCAGACCTTACAATAAATGGTAGAGTACATCGATGCCATTCATAATCCAAATCCACAACCTATTACTTAACTACCCCTATCTTTTCAAAATCACTTGTCAATCAAAAGATGTTGGATCAGATAAACAAAAGCAAAATGGTCACCAGGGTATTTGATGATTAGTTAGATGGCATCATCAAGAAAGATATAGAATACATTAATAAACTGAAGAATGTATATGATTTAACCATAACTACTATTGAAGATTTGAAGACACAAAATGCTCTATGGATAAAAGATGAATTTAAATGGATGAGAGTTATAAACCAAATTGATGAGGTACAAAAGTATGGAATATCAAAGTTTTTATCAAAATAGAATTTGACAGGTCTGGATGAAGATATATTGTATGTAAGTAAGAAAAATATTGAATGGAGGAATTCAGTATCCCAACAAGGGTGAATTGAAATCACAAAAATGATCAACTAAATTACTAAATTCACTCAATCATTACAACATGATCTACAGTGTATTGATCTGAAATACATAAAGGATGATGGAAAACTAGAAAAGGACATCAATACTATGATTCAATCCTTCAGGGAAAAGATCAACATCATTAAATAAAGTGAAAACTTATTAATATAAAATTTCTCTCAGATTTCAAAGGTAGAATCACTTCTTTGTCACTACATCGACACACTCTTGGAGCACGTGGAGAAGATGGGGTAAATTTAGAGGGAAGAAAACATTTGGAAGGCAAGGATAAAGCACATCAGTATTCCCAATCTCTCAAAAATCTAGGAGTTTGTTACAGTATTTCATGAGTGGAAAGCTCAACGTGCCTACCCAACCTAACACAATAAATCTAGAGATTCTAATCCATCACTTCAACCATGATCTTACTTACATAGTTTCTTTTATTTAGTTATTTAGTTGGTTTTATATTTAAAACTTGATCTTTATTTGAATTTGTAAAAACTAAATCCCATATGGGTCAGAGTTACTGTAACTCTAGTTTAGTTTGAAATATTGGTTAATTAGGGAAACTATATATATATATATATATATATAATATATTGAGTGGTTAAAAATAGAGATATAGAGAGAAAAGGGAAGAAAATAGAGATAAGAAATTTTAGAACTGAACTGCTATTGTCTACAATATATATGATGTTTGTCTGAAATGTTTTTCATCTATGAATGAAAAGGAGAATTAATTAATACATATTTGGATCTGTGCATTTGAGTATTTAAAATTGGCTTTTCTGTGTAAAATATTCTTTCATATGGTAATTACTCTTTCATTAGACAATTCACTGTATGTGTTTTATCATTTATTATTATATATATATATATATATATATATATATGTTTATCTATTTGATTGTTATTGAAGATAGAATCTGTGTATTCTATTATCTACTGACGTTATAGAAAAGGATATCGCATTCATATCATGATTATGTATGGATGTTAGTTAGCCTTTAAGCACTTTCTAGTTAAAAGTGTATCATGATGATTAAAATAATTTGAATTCATTGAACATCTTAAAGGGAGCTGTACCTTAATTTAGAGGGGAACTATTCTTGATAGTTCACCCATTTGTTGTTTAACTTGTTTGTTCTTTAAAAAAAGAAGGGTATAGAGTCAAAATAAAACATTTTTAGATAAAGACAAATCTGTTAGACAACACATATAAGGTTAGGTCACCTTAAATTTTATGGTCTATTTAAGACTATCACTAAGAATTCTATGAATAACATACATAAGATCACCAAACCTATAAATATACTTTACGAGGCTTGTCAACATGGTAAGCAGACTAGAAGAAGGTTCAAGTCCAAAGAGTACTCTACTAAAAAACACTTGGAGATGATACACACTAATATTTATGAGGAAACAATAATTCTAATCATTCAAGGAGATATATACTTCATGTTACCCATATATTATTACACAAGAATGATGGGTTGCATTCTTGAAAGAAAAGTTAGAAGCTCTTGACAAGTTTAACGCATTCACGACTCTTGTTGAGAATGAGAATAATGGAAATATAAAGTTCCTAGGATCTAATAGAGGAGGAAATTTATAGTCTAATGAGTATGATGACTTCTATGAGGTTAATGGAATAAAAAGATAATTATCAGCAATTAAGACACCTTAGCAGAATGGGGTGGTGGAAATGAATAATATGATAGTTCAAGAGATGGATAGAACTATGCTAAATGAGTATATATTATCTACTAGATTTTGGAGAGAGTAAATAAGCATTGATGTCTACATTTTGAATAGAGTAAAAATAAGGACTAGTGGAAAAAATATTCCTTATGAACTATAGAAGGGCAAACCTACCAATGTGGAACACTTTAGAGTGTTTGGGAGAAAATGCTTCATCGAAAGAGATGATGAAGACTTGTGAAAGTTTGATTCTAGATCTGATGAAGGAATATTCTTAAGATACTCATCAATGAGCTTAGCCTATAGATGTTATAACAAGAGGATACAAAAAATAGTGGAAAGTACCAATGTGAATATTGATGAGAAAATGAAATCACAATCACACTCAAATGACCTTTTAGAGAATCTGGACATCAATAATGAAGAGGAGATTATAGAGTTTGATGAGGAAGAAGAAGAATTTATATAAAGACAGGACTCAAAACAACCCTCAAATAGATTCAAAGAGATCACCCTAAATTTCAAATCATTATCACCAAGAATATAGGTATACAAATAAGGAGAAGATTGTAAGTAATCTAAATCAAGATAATGTTACTCTATTATCCAAGATTTAACCTAATGATATTATTGAAGCAAGTAAAAACAAATTTTGGATATGTGATATGAATGAGAAGTTAGACCAACTAGAGAATAATGAGACTTGGAAACTTATTCCTAGGCCTACAGACTAAAATGCCATTGGCACAAAATGGTTGTTTAGAAACAATTTGAATTAATATGGAGAAGTCACTAGAAACAAGGATACATTAGTATGCAAGGGATATGCATAATTTTAAGGGGTAGACTTTAAGGAGACCTTTGCACTAGCAACAAGATTGGAGGCCATTAGATTGTTTCTATCATATGAAGGATTCAAAGGGTTCAAGGTATACTATATTGATGTCAAATTTGGATTTTTGAATGAGAATTTGGAAGAGGAAGTGTACATTGAGCAACCTGAGGGGTTATCACTATCAACTGACAAAGACTATATTTTCAAATTGAAAAAAGATCTCTATGGTCTAAATCAAGATCCTAGAGCTTAGTATGCTAGGTTAGATAGGTATCTATTAGATCAAAGATTTAAAAAAAGAGTTACAGATAGTAATATATACATCAAAACAAAAGATGACCATCAATTAATAGTAGTTGTCTATGTGGATGACATCATATTTGGTGGAAATAATGAAAACATGACTAAGGCCTTTTCATATATGATGAAGAAAGAGTTTTATATGTTTATGCTAGGATAACTATCATTCTTTCTTGGGTTGAAAATTACTCAATGTGAAAAAGGTATATTCATCTCACAAGCCAAGTACATAAGAGAGATGTTGAAAAAATTTGAGATGGAAGATTTCAAGGTAGTGAGTACACCCATGATCAATGGTGTAAATTGAGCAAGGAATATGAGTCTTCAAAGGTCAATCAGACATCATATAGGTTAATGATTAGAAATTTGTAGTACACCACTACTTTTAGACCTAACATCATGTAAGAAGTAGGTCTTGTGGGAAGGTTTCGAGTAGATCCAAAGGAGAATGATTTGAAAGCATTAAAAAAGATACTCAAGTATCTTAAGGTGACTATGGAGTATGGATTATGGTATATAAGAATCAAGGAGTTAAATTTGATAGCCTACATAGATGCAAATTAGGCAAGAAATATAGATGATAGGAAGAGTACTAGTGGAAAAGGTTTCTTCCTAGGTGGGTCTAGTTTCATGGAAAATCAAGAAGCAACTATTACTAGAATTATCCAATTTTGAGGTTGAGTACATTGTATTATCTTTATATTTCACTTAGGTCCTATGGATGGGATAGATCCTAAAAGACTATAAGGTGGACTATGATTGTTCTAGCCCTATCTATTGTGACAATACAAGTGCTATAAGTGTCTCATAGAACCGTATAATGCACTCAAGGACCAAGAACATTCCCATAAGGTATCATTTTCTAAGAGATAAAGTAAGTGAACAAAGTGTGAAACTTGAATATGTCTCTACATAGGATTAGATTGTAGACATATTGACCAAACCACTTCTAAAGGTAATTTTTGAACTAAGACATGAATTGGGTGTAATTCCTACCCCTATAAATAATTAAAGAAGCCAAATAATTAAGGGGAGATAATCATGCTCATTAGCTCCAATAATATGTGATTTTTTACAAGAATTTATGAATAGAGATAGGGGAGCATGTTTGTATTATGTCTCATAATCTCACAAGTCATATGTGTTGAGTATTTTGGTTACAAGGAGTTGCAGACATCACTTTGTCATTTATGTCAAAGGGGGAGAAAGACTAGAATGGGGAGATAAGAATGATTAGTATAAATTATGTTTTCCATCAATGAAAAATGGGGATATTATTGAGCATTTTTTGTGTTGTTGAAGTTTGACATTGATGTTGTCATTGATGTCAAATGTTGTTAAGAACAATGTTCATGAGGAAAATAAAGAATGTTCTTGTTTGATAGAATCATTGAGATGTATTAAATTATTTTAGGATCATTTAATACATTTTATCAAGGTATGAGATCATCAATAAGTGTTTCAAGGTAATTTGTCAAGTTTCAAGTGCTTGAGAAGCCTAGTCATGATATTAGTCATAACATGAAGAGACCTTGTGAGAATGTATGAGCTTGGTGGCTTGGTGAAATGGATGAATAAAGGCATAATATGTTGTATAAGGTTGTTTTAACATACATATGAGGCATTGGATCACTTATTAGAGTTTTAAGGTGAGCCTACAAGGGCAAGACCGTAAGTCCAAATCTGTAACTAGGCTAGTTTTAGACCCTACCTGGCCTAATGAGGTGTCATAAGGTGTTGTCAAGGCCTATGAAGGATTTAAATTATTGTTTTAGCATGATATAGGTTTATTTATTTTTGTAATGAGGTGGAGAGTTCATGGAAAGAATATTGAAGGTTAGTTTTAGGACTAATATGGTTTGTAAGTCAAGGTCTAAAAGAGCAAAGAAAGAGAGTGTGGCCTAATAAGGGGTCATGATCATATTTAAAGATGTTTGAGATCATATTATCATGGAAATAGTAATTATATGTTGTTTAAATCATGTTCACAAGGTTTGAGGTCATGGTTTTCAAGATAAGGCATGAAAAGTGGTTTTGAGGTCTCTCATGTGTACAAAATGAAGGGTTCTCAACCCGAGGACTTTCAGGTGTTCATTGACATGTGTAACCTATTAATGTGAACTTAATATATTAAGGAAATATGGGTAATGTTACTAAATAATATCTCTATGATTAGTTTTGTAAATGAGGGACAGTCATTTATGGATAATCGTTAACACCTGAAATAATGTTAACCCTCTCTAAAACCCTAACAATGACCCGATGTGAAATATATTATTTTTAAACTGATAAAAATGGATTTTTATGGATATTTAAGTGATTTAAGGTTGTATTAAACTCTCTTATGCACCCCCATGTTTGATTGGTTTGTCAAGTGAGAGAGTGGACCCTACAAGAAAGCCTTATTTCTTAGGGATTTGCTATAACAATTAGATTTGACCAAGTAAAAATTGATAAATAGATAGAGGAATTTTTTTTATACTTTTATTTTATGTCCATGGTGGTTTCTTGTCAGGTTTTATCCCTCAAATTTTTCTAAACTTGTCATCCAAGACAACCTATCGCTAATAGATTGAATGGTGAAAATAATGAGAAATCTAGGGAGAAGTGAGAATTTATTTAGGAATGTGTTATCATGGAATAGGGATGAATAAAATTGCATGGAGAAATTATTCAATAATTTTAAGACATGTTAATTTTGGATATAATTTTTGGAGATTAGTGGATATGATGAAAATGTTGCTCATAATTTGACTTGTCTTATTCAGATGAGACAATGAGGTACAAGTTTACGAGATTGGTCTGTAAGATGAATATTTACATTTGAACATATTATATTTATATTTATATTTAATATTTTTATAATTATTATATAATATAATATATATGCATAATTATTATTTTAAAGTGGTCTATAGGTGTTGAAGGTCAAAATTGCCATGACTAGTCTTTAAGGAAAATTGGCAGTTCTGAGTGAGCGAGTTACAAGTGTTTTTGAGTCCTTTTTCCTTGTGAAATGAAGTATAATTTAATTTATGAAGTTTTTTAGGTCTTTAATTTTATATTTATATATTTTATTTCCATTGTTGTTTATCTAATTTATTTTTTATCTTTAGTAGTTCAAGACAAACTTTCTAGGTATACATAGGCCTAATTATGAACATTACTAATGGCATGCTTCAAGTGGTGGTTGGAGCTAAAAGGTGTCATGGACCTAAGATGAGATTAGTAGTGGTATATTTGAGTGGAATATTAAGTGTTATTAATGTGTATGAACTTTTAAATTACTCCATGTAGACATCCAATTCCTAACACCATTTGTGTTGAAATTGTCAATCTTACTCAAAATTTGCAGCAAAGCAAAATTTAAGTCAAAATCACTTAAACATGATAAATGGTTTAATATTTTCATATACAAGTGATTATTTAAGTTAATTTATCCCTAAATGTATCAATTCATTTTATGTTATTATTAACTTTGATCAAATTATTTTGAGTCAAAATGACAAAAATGCATTTTGGTGCTCTAGATCGCTCTTTTCTTCTAATTCGGAAGCACACAACATGTGCATGTGTTATTTTGTGTCAAAAATGTCCTAAATTAAATATTGGTCCATAAACAAATAAAATCATCTTCTAATTCTTATCCATTCAAATTATGACCCAATAATATAATATTCTGATCAGTTAGACTAAGTGTACATCAATTTTCCAAAGAATTGCACTAAAATAGATTAATCGTACTTAGGTAAATTAATTAAAATTAAGAGATTAAGTAATAATCCCATGGAATTTATTTAATATTTATTTATTTAAAATTTATTTCTATTATCTACATCATCAAATGATATAATCAATGTGGTGGCATCCATAAGCCATAAATGTAACAGATATCAAGTTTATGGCCTCCCATGACTCTTTAATGCCTCTTCCTCCCAAATATTTATGAGGATATTATGGATTAATTATGAAATATTGGATTATTTCATGGCCACACATCATGATATTAATATGTAAGGTCATGGTTGATCTTTATCAAATCTAAAATCCTAAAAATAGAAGGGCTTATAACATCATTTTCAAGCTTTATTTGTGTAAACTTATTATGCAGAAATATCTCCACAGACCATTTGTGAGTGTATTTTATTATGATTAATTCACAATAGGATAACTTAATTTTATAGGCATAACATTGATTTTCATATCATGATCCTATCTTAGTTGGTGATATTGAGATGATGGAGGAGCTTTGTATTCATCATTGATAAAGATAAGAACACCAAATCAAGGGGAAAACATATTTTGAGCTGCATTTGGATGGTGGGATGCTCTTGGGAAGGTAATATGTATATGTGTTTTCTTTCATTTGTTCTTAATTGTCATTTTCAAACCTCTTTTAAAAGTTTGGCCTAGTTTGTTATGTTCTTATGCATTTCTTGTGTTTTTCATGACTAATGCTTGATCTAACAATCTTTTCGATCACCTCTACATCTTGGTATGCTAGGTGGGACAATGTATCCCATTAAAGCAAGGAAGACACTTTGAAAATATTATATTTCCTTATAAGTCATTAAAAATACTTTAGCATCAATTTTTATCTTCATTTTCCCATGCTTTTGATTTTTTTTGATACACAGGTCACACAATGACCAACATCAATTTTGTGTAACCAACATCGGTCTAGGCTAACCATCATTGGTTAGGTTGTAGGGAAAACACAGCTACCAAATTGATTTTTGAGAGTTTTTCTCAAAAAAATTGTTGTCAATTTGGGTTTATAAGTCTTTGGTCTAAACTTTATTTCCTTGATCTAGAAGATTATTTTTGAGATTTTATCCTAACATAGGCTAACAAAGTTTTAAAAAAATTATATTTTCATGCCTAAGGGTTCATAGGCAATCGTTATTAGTCATTTTCAACCGACATCCATTAATTTTATGACCACTATAGGTTTTATAATAATCGGCATCAGTCACTATTGACCGATGTCTATCTCTGTGATTTTTAAATAGAGAACCCAAGAACATGTTTTTAAAACTTGATTGTTTCATTATTTATTGTGCTTCAAATTCAAAGGAAACTCTCTAACTTTTCTTGCAGGACCCACATGGAAAATTGATCAATTTGAGCATAATTAAGTCTAAAACCTTCCCTTTGGTGTTTAAAAGGAACTTTGAACCTTCCATTTGGTGTTTAAAAGAAACTTAGATGGTTTATTTGATTGTTTTGTTAATTTTTTTCAATGTTTTTGATAAATAATGCCAAGGGGCTAAGAACTTCACTCAACATTTCAAATTGGTGCTTAAAACTAACATTCACTTAAGTTTAAATATTTTCAAAAGTGTGTTTTTTTATGCATAATCATCTATTACTTGTTTGTTTGAGCAAAATGGAAAGTGCGTGTATGCTATCCCCCATCCCCTTTAGGGAACTTGGGTGACCAAAATCATCTTTTCACTATGATTGTGCCTTTGTCAATGCATGGAATTTTTTTATCTAAACTCTCCCCAAAACCCGTATGTTTTGGGTGATCTAAAAATAACCTCTAAAGAATTTTAACTTAATTTTAGTTCATGAAATTTGGCTTGTGAGGGGTCATTTATAGCGTCTTCATGAGTTATTTAGGGAATATTTGAACCAAGGTTTCATCTTTTATAATTGTCTTAACCCCTCCCCATGGGGGGTATATAAATTGAGGGTGACCCATTGAGATGTTTTCTTGAGTGGTTAAGCAAGCTCCATTAGTTTTAATCCCCCTTAGAATGTATGATCAATCAGGACATCGCACTACACTAAGAAATTGATAGATGTAGTAGTTGTGAAAAGTATAAGATCTTTTCACAACAAGTTGATTGATATAAATCCAATTGGCATGTTGCATCCCTTGTGTTAGCCATACTTGGGACAATCTAGATGGTTGTAAAATGTAAATTTTAGACAACCTCACATGTTGTAGAGTATTTTTGATTTAGGGTGAGTAACCTAAAGGTCCATGTCATCGTATAATATATTGGGAGAAGTGGGGGTATAAAATACCCTACCAAGTCATGGAATTTTATTTTTGGTTTAATAATTAAAATCCTTCTAAGAACATGTATATAGATGGATTTAAATAATACAAATCAACCTTGTCAATTTAGGTATTAGGATGATTTACTCAGTTATATATGGTATTTTAGTCTTTAATTACTTGGTCTTGATTTGAGTCTAAAACTTGTTTGTAAACAACGTGTTAACCAAACACATTTGTTTTCCACCATTTCTTAAATAGAAGCATTACACTGGTAAAATCTAAATCATTTTTGTCTTGTTGAAAAACCTCATCTTAAACATTGTGTTTGTCATTATCTAATTAGAATTGTTATGCTTCCCATTTGAGTCTAAACCACTTTCCAAAAATCTTTAAGTCCTTCATTAATAATTCAAATTCAAAATTGTTGCTTTCTAAGTTCTAAGTTATTTAGTTAATTGGTTGTTCCATTTTCACTTAAACTGAGTTAACTTGGGTTTAATTTCACATTTGAATTGAAATCCATTTATAGACTCATCATCATTTGATCCTTGCAAACGTAGGTCATATAGTGTATTGCTCACAATCTAAGTTCTAGAACACATTTTATTCTACCCTTCTATTACCATGTGGTAGCATTGTGCTACCCATTTGGTATTATTTTTATACTTAGTAATTATTTCATGCTTTCACATCTTGAGTTTTAGTTTGCATTGTCACCTTCCTAATCTGAAGGGCTCTCTTCTAGTTTCCTATTAACAACTCATCAAATTTGAACTAGTTTTTACAGTATTGATGTATCTCTAAATCTACATTTTGGTGTACTAGATTACACTATAGATTTTTGAGTTATCATACCCTCTTTTGATTTTATATAATTTAACCCTACCTAAGGTTGAGTAATTTCATGAACATATTATTCTAATTATGTGTGGTACTACGCCACCCTTCCTTTCATTATAGTCTCTTTTGTGCTTTGTCATTTGTTTAGAGGATTCAAAACATACACCTGGTTTTAAATGTTTGAAAAACATTTTCTCAATATTTATAAACATAGATAATAACCTTTTAGACATGACTCAAAGGTACACTCATAGTGGGGTCTCTTATGACCCTAGCTACAAGGAAGAAAATTATTATGATGGTTAAGACAATTCCATTGTCTTTGAGGGCATTCCCATGATTGTAGGATCTGAGGAAGATTATCTTAAATACCAAACCCAAGAGGAAAAGGATGAAGCCATCCTAAGGTTGATAAAATCTAGTACTAGACTACCCTCATACTTTCCTATAGAACAATTAATACCTTAGTTAGAGAAGGAGAAAAATAATGAGAATAATTCCTCACTCACATTACAAAAATAAACATACCTGCTTATAGTAAAGGCAAGGAAATACTTATAGAGTCAAAACCAACTGATCAAGATCTTATGACCAAGATTAAAAATATAAGTCAAAAATATGCAGACCAACTTATCATAGACTTAATAGAATCATTAGTTACTAATTAAATCCACAAAGATGCTTCCAAGGAACAAGGAAATGTGATTGAACCAATGCAAAAAAATTTAGTTGAGAAAACAACAACAATAGATTCTGTTGTCTCAACTGAATAGAACAAGACATAATAGGTTTTGCAAATTGTTTCACCAGATACGAAGCATACTTTTCTCAATCATCAAGAACCTCTTATCACTTTACAAAATCAAGGACCAAAACATTTAGTATGTATTGAGGAGATCCATAAAATAAATTTGGCTAGTTCATCTCAACCAATGCACACTTTGGTAAATAGACCAAGAACTCCCCAAAATCAATAGAACACATTTAATTCAAGGTAGCTAAATTTAGGGAATGTTTACCAACCCAAGAATTAGTGGCTTACTTAATCGACTCAAAGAGTGAACTAAAATAAAATCATAGATCAGAGGGTGTACATCCCTAATAAATCTATGTAATAAAAGGGGAACGTACCACCCTAACAATAGGGGCACATACCACCCAAACAACATTATGTTCCACCCATGAATGCACCTAACATGCAAGAGTGAAACTCTATTAAGGATATTGTGTCATGATTAGAGATGAATAATAGAGTTAAGAAGTATAAATTCGATGAGATATGTCCATATCCATTTGATTTAAGAATTCTCCAAGTCCATTTTCCATCTCATTTTGAGGCACCTATATTAGAAAACTACAAGGGAAAGGGTGACCCTCGTGAACACATTCATGCATTCTTTATGTTATGCCAAGAGGTAGCATACAATAGTATTTATTTACTTTGATTATTTTTGGGAAGTTTAGTAGGACAAGCTTTAGATTGGCTACTTAAGCTACCTAAGGAGTCAGTTGTAAATTGGAATGACTTATTTTAAAAGTTCATCAACCACTTCTCATTTAACATTGAACATGAATTGACCATTGTTGACTTGTGCATATCCAAACAACATGATGGATAAAGCTTCATGATGTATCTATAGAAATGGAGAGCATTAATGGTTTAATTTCAACATAATTTACTAGACAAAATTGGTGGACATTTTTTCATACAACTTACATGCTAAGGTTGTGTATAATATACAAATTATTTGTGCTAACTCATTTGAGGAAATTATAGACAAAATATTTTAGATTGAAAATGTGCTTATTTCCAAAGACCTTGTCAAAATTTTTGCATAGGGTTAAACTTAAAATTAGACCTAATCATCAGTTTAAATGGTTATGCAAGAGAAACATAAGTATTTTGATAAGAACAAAAACATGGTTGGGAATGGTGTGATTGAAACAAGACATGTACAAATGGTGTAGGCTCTACCATCCCTAAATATATAATTAGATCCCCCTAATCCACCATCCAATTTACAAAGAGTTCTTCCATAGAGGACATTCCATAATCAATTCATAGTCTTTAGCAAACTGGGAGAACCTATTAAGATAGTGTTTCAAAATCTCATAGTAGCTAACTTGATTGTATGACCTATACCAAGGCCATTTACTATAGATTAACCAAAGCCAAATCGGTACAAGGAAAATCAATGGTGTAACTTCCATCATGTTTTTGGTCATGGTGCTTATTGTTGCATCTAATTATAACATCTCATTGAAGATCTAATTAAGAATGGAAAAGCTGATATGAAACTTGCTCCACATGACACTAATAAGAATATGGTAATCTAAAAGGATCCATTTCCTCAACATAATCAACAACCACTAAGGAAAAATCAAAACCAAGGATAGAATCAGACAAAGAATTAAGACTATAATCAAGGTCAAAATCATAATTAGGATCATAATACCCATTCTAATAACTTGGGTTATAACAACATGCCTTATGATTATAAGAATATCATGGGATCCATTTTTATAACCCACATTGTCACTATTACTATCAAATCCCATGAATCATTTCATACTCCTCGAAGTATGGTACCCATTATTATAGGTTTAACACCCTCTCCCTCTAATAACACCATATCGAGTGCAAGTAATTCTATTTCAATTCCATTTGCATATGTTACTATTTATAGAGCCCATCCTTCTTCTAATTATAATGGCTCCTTTCTAACTCAAAATTTCTCTAATGCAACTAGATGCTTGCGAGGCACCCTCCAAGGCCATTCACTTTCGTCTTTTGATTATAATGGCTCTTTGCCACCTCTAGGTTGAGCAGTTGCAACTAAACACTTTTGAGTTACTCTCTAGGGCCCTTTTCCATCTTCTTCTAATGTTAAACCCAATGTGGCCATTATTCCATCAAATCTAAAGTTGAATACTGTACCAGCCAAATCTAATCCATCTTGGCATAATATTGAAAAGCCTTATAGTTTATTAGACTAATTTAGCAAAACCCTTGTGTAGATTTATATTTTAGATTTCTTGTGTACATCTGAATCCTATAGAACTATTCTAATTTTTTTTTCAATAATCCACTATTCTCAATGATATTAATCCCAAATAATTCCAAACATTAGTAGGATATTTATCTTTATTTTTTCAAGTCACATTTGATCAAAATGACATGTCCACCCTTGGTCCTAGCCATAACAACCCATTGTACATTGAGGTAATCATTAAAAACCATAAGATCAAGTGGGTTCTTATAAACAATGGTTCAAGGCTGAACATAATATCTCTTAAGCTGGTACAAATATTGGGATATACTATGAAGGACATTCAATAAGAGATGATCACCATAAAGGCTTACAACAATGTCAAGATGGAGTCTTCTAGTACTATTTGGTTGCCAATCATTGTTGGTTTTATTTCCCATCACACATTATTACATATTATGGACATTGAGCTGCCTTATAACATACTTTTTGGTCATCCTTAGATCCATGAAGTACAAATCATTCCATCCACATTGCATTAATGCCTTAATTTTTCCCATGATGGGATTGAGGTTACTATCCCCACTAATCAACAACCTTATAAGTATTGCAAACACCTTGAGGTTGAGTTCCACAATAATAACTATTATCCTAGTTCTAAATTTGTTGTAAAGAAGAACAAGGCAATAGTTTCACATCCACCTACATCTCATTATATCAGCCCTAGTGACCTCACATCCACTTCAGCTAATCCATTTCCTGTAGCTCTTGAAAAATAGGTTACTATAGAAGATGTGAGCATTTACACATACCATATTAAGGATGTCTTCAATGTTTCTAAGTTTTTGAAGTCTCCTAAAACATTTTGTAAACCCAAAGCTTATAAAATCCCTCATAGACCCAACCATATTTGAGAATAGAAGAAATATACATGGAAACTACCTGTGGTATTTATACCTATTAATTTGCCAAAATAGGATCAAGAGGATTTCACTAAAGGAAACTAGTTATATTCTAATGGAATTATTGATTTCTTTCATAATCCAAAAGTATCTAATCCCTAATTAGATCTTGGATAACTTTGATTATATAGGAAAAGGCCTTGCCCCATGAGCGCAAAGAATCTAGGAACCTTTATGAACTGGAGTACCTAATTTGAATCATGGTTTCATATTTATAGCACTTAGGGGTGACCTTATGACTTTTGGTAATGATTATTTTGAGTTGACTATTGACAAAACTCATAGCATTGACATAGCATCCCATTATATATTTTTCAATGAGCTTGCTAATATGGACCTATTTGGATCCAATGCCATTATGACCTTAACACCTCATTATTCCTTATGCCTTTACCAGCCCACACTCGTTGATTAGGATGAATAAAATTTGGTCATATGCCTTAATGAATTTCATAATGAAGAATAAATTATAGAATATATGGGCCTTAGAGATGGATTTCCCATTGGTGATCACAAACAAGGCTTTGATTTTTCATTGTATCCTTTTACCTAATCTGGAGAGAAAGAAAATTTTATTAGTCATAATAAACATAAAACATCAAGATCTTTAGGTGAAAACCTCTTTGAGGCATTTATTGATCAAGATAAAAGTAAAGAAAAACACAAGCCCTTGAGTTAAAACCTATTTCAGGCACTGTTGGGTGGGCAAGTTTTCTCATCCCCAAAGGACATTGAAGGTCCATCAAGTCCTAGCTTTATAGCCAACATAAGTATCTCTTCAAGACAACAACAAATTTTTGAGAGTCTTGCTCTTGAGTTCCTAAAGGTATTTTCTAGTTGGCCCTTACTTGAGATGGTAGGTTTAGATTCATCACATTATCTAGAGCTTTGAGAGGAATAGTAAGAATTTGCAATAGAAGAAGATGATCATGATCACACTTTTCTTAAAATTATAGAATATGGATCCATACTCCTTGTGGAAAACACAATAGAAGTGAACCTGGGAACATATGATGATCCCAAAATTGTTTATCTTAGAGATTCCCTTACTGAAGCAAAATGTGAACACATTATATCCATTTTGAAGGATTATATTGACATATTTTCATAGGCATATTCTGACATGCTAGGCTTAAACCCTGATTTGGTTGTGCATCACCTTATTGTCCATCCCGATGCCAAGCCAGTCAAATAGAAATCTAGGAAGATGCATCCACGTATCATCCTATTGGTTAAATAAAAACTAGAGAATTTATTAGGAGTAGGTTTCATTAGACCACTAGACTATTTTGAATGGATATCTAACATAGTTCAAAAAAAAACCATAGGGTATACATCTTTGTAATAATTTTAGAGATATCAACAAAGCATGCCTTAAAGATGATTTTCCTTTGACCAACATCAATATGATTGTTGAATAAACTACTGGGTATGGGATGTTATCCCTCATGGACATATATTTTGGATACAATCAAATCAAGATAGCCTAAGAAGATCAACACAAGACTACATTCACCACTCCATGGGGAACATTCTGTTATCACATCATGCTATTTGGATTGAAGAATTTTGGAGCCACATATAACATGACATGACTATCATATTCCATGACATGATGCATGATATTATTGAGGACTATGTTGATGATATACTAGCAGAATCAAGAACATGTGCTGGACATCCTGATATTCTATGAAGAATCTTTGAGAGGATTTATGAATATAAAGTGTACCTAAATATGAAAAAGTGTGTCTTTAGAGTCACTTTAGGGAAATTACTAGGGTTTATTGTATTGTAAAGAGGGACTAAAGTTGACCCTGTTAAGGTCAAGGACATTATTTAAATCTCTATCTTTAAATCTTAAATAGTTGTATAGCCTACAAGGAAAGATCCAATATATACGTAGGTTCATTTATCAACTAGCAGATAAATACCACTATGTACACATATTTTGAAGAAAGGGGTCACATTTCAATAAGATGAATATTGTCAGTTAGAATTTGTAAAGCTCAAGACATATTTGGCTAATTATCCTATCTTTATATTGCCAACACCTGGATGACCACTACTTATTTACATATCATCAACTGAGCATGTATTGGGGGCACTTTTGGCCCAACATGATGATCAAGGTAAAGAACACATTTTTTATTATTTAAGCCACACACTAGTGGACTAAAAACATAATTATATGCTTATTGAGAAGGTTTGTTTAGCTATGGTGTTTCCTACCCAAAAGTTAAAACATTATATGTTGAACAATTAAACCATTATCATCACTAAGTTAGATCCTCTCAAATTTTTATTATCCAAATCAGCTCTCATGGGATGCATGTCCAAATGGGTCATGTTCCTAAGTGAATTTGATATTGAGTGTCATAATGAAAAAGCTATTAAGGGATAGGTTATTACTAATCAATTTGTAGAATTCCCTATTAAAGACACTCAATCTCTCAAATTCAAGTTCCTAGATGATTATATTATGGAAATAAAACAAGGATCATAGGACCCTAAATAATGGAAGCCATATTTTGATGGATCTTTTACATCCTGAGGATCTGGAGCCAACATATTGTTGATTACACCACAAGGGGACCTGATTCCCAAAGAATTTCATATCAATTTCAATTATACTAACAATATGGCCAAGTATGAGGCACTTATTTTAGGGCTTCATCTTGCCATACAGTGGGATATACAACATATAATAGTCTATGGTGATTCAAAATTAATCATCAATAAAACCACTGATCATATCAAACCAGAGATGATGAGTTTTTTCCTTAGAAGTAAATCATGGATAATCTCAAAGTTCATTTTAAATCTCTACAGTTTGAACAAGTACCAATAGCCAATAATAGATTTGATGACATAATGGTGATGATTAGATCCATGATAAAGATTGATGGTAGTGATAAATAATATTAATTTTTGATTGAAAACCTTTAATAGGTTGCATGTCTTTCTAGATTTAGAAAGGGTATGCTCCATTACTTGTCCCAATCCCCCACCTAAACTACCATGGTTCCAAGATTTTTATAATTACTTCCATGATCACGTATTTCCACCTAAATTATCTAATAAATGAAATAAAATATTCCTTCATCACTTATCCTATTGTATCCTCCTTGGAAATATGATTTATCACAAAGGCTATGATGGACCATTTATCCATTATTTATCTTTAGGAGAACCTAAGCTAACACTGAGGGAGGTTCATGTAGGAATGTGTGGGGCCTACACCAATGGTGTAGTCTTAGAAAATAATCTCCTTAGAATAGGCTATTATTGACTAAAAAAGGATATAGATGCTTGAAATTATGTAATTAATTTTGTTGCATGTCAACAACATAGAAATTTGATACACGTACATCTTTACCACTACAAATAATCACAATTCCATGCCCATTTTCTACTTGGGGCCTTGATCTCATCAATAAAATAAACTCAACATCTTTTTATAGTAATAAACATATTTTAATTGTAATCAAGTATATTATTAAGTGGATGGAGGCCATTCCACTCACTTACATCACCAAGAAGCAAATAGCCAAATTCATTCATTATCATATCATCTATCGATATGGCATCCCAACTCACATTATATTTGATAATGTTGGATCCTTAGTAAATAGAGATGTAAAAGACCTTTGTGAAAAATTCAAAATCAAGAATAAAAATACACTCCACATAACCCGAAAGGCAATGGACAAGCTGAGTCATCAAATAAGGCCATTTTATCCATTTTAAAGAAGATTGTTAATGATGCTAGCTGTAACTAGCACTTACAAATATTCCCTACCCCTTATTCTTACCGAACTAATCACCAAACCCCTACAAGAGCCACTTCATTCTCCCTTGTTTATGGTATAGTAGTTATTATCCCAATTGAGATCAAGCTACCGTAATTGCAAGTATATTTAGATAATATTAAAGATGATGAGGAATATAGAATCTCAATGTTACAAGAACTATAAATTCTTGATGATAAGCATTTGACTACCAAGAGAACTTGTAAGCCTATCAAAATAGATTACAAAGAAGCTAAAACAAGTTCATTCTCCCTAAAGAGTTTGAGATTGGTGATCTAGTCTTGAAAGAGAACTAGAAGAACACATACATTTAATGAAAGAAAAAAGGTAAGTTCCAACCTAATTAGTTGGGACCATATGTTATCATTGCAAACTATGGATCAGGGGTATATCAATTGGCTACTATGAATGGTGAAGAACTTCCAGAGCTCATGAACATTGTGCACCTTAATAGGTTCTAAACTTAAACAACTAATTGAACCATTGCCTAAAAGACCCCTTACTTTGGGGCAACTTATGCTGAAGTTTTTTACCCTACTATTATATCCTAGACCATACTCTCATGGACCATATTTTTAAAAACTACCCTAGACCATTCTTATGAGAGCCGTATTCTTTTCATGACTTTGAATAGTGGAAAATTTGGATCATTGGCATTATGGACTATTCTACTTGAGAACCATTTTTTTTATCCCACCCTAGACCATCTTCTTTTGGACCATATTCATTTTAGACCATCTTTTGGACCCTATTCATCTAGACCATTCTCTTTGAGAACCACATTCTTTTCATATCTTGGCTTGTTCTAATGTGCACACTTTCATCCCTCGATGAATTATGATCCTGATTATGAATTATAAGGCATTATAAACACATTCAACACTAGTTCTTTGAAGTAGTTTAGCTTGAGTAGTATTTTACATCTTATTCATATAGGTAAGTGAACATAGATACTGTAACATATGGTTGTTATCTGTTACATGGTTCTTCATATTTTATCTCATGTTGTATACTATATTATTTACTGTTGTTTGGTAGGCATTATTTCCTTGACATGATTACCTCACTCTCACTGATTTATGAGCATGGGACATTACATCTAGCTTAATTATTATTTAAATATCTTACCTGTGTACATACATCTCCTTAGCTAGGTGGTTCCTTAGACTTTTTTTACAAGAACCATATTCTTTTGTGAATATTTCATTTCCATTTTTTGTTCCAAAAACACCAAAAACATTAGAAAATGAGTGACAAAATGAATAAAAACATTGTCTTATGGTTTTGTACATTCTAATCTCTATGATCTTTCCATTTTTCAATTAATTATCCCACATGCTTATTGCTTTGTAAGACTATTCTCATTTTTCCCATTGGCTTTCCATTTTACAAATCCATCCCCATTTATTTTTCTTATACAACATCAATCATTTTTTTGGTCATCATTCTTCTTCAATCCCATTGCATAGGACAATTGAATTTGTTCTTAAGTTCATGTTGGATGATGCATCCATGGAAATATGTAGGTAGCATCCACTTGTGATTTGGGAAACAATTCAGGCAATAATTCGGGTGACGAGTCTACCCTAATTGATGACAGAACTTTAGGGAGCCATAACTTTTGCACCATAACTCTAATTGACTCACCATTTGAACCGTTGGAAAGATAATATTGAGGAGAACATCATGATATTTCATGGGTCTCTTATAAATGAAGTTTTACCCCCCGAAAACCCAATGGAAGTGCCCTAAATTTTAATTTTAGTAGTGCAGTCTAAAAATAGTAAGTTTCTAAAAATAGTAATTCCTCAAATTTTGTATTGTTGTAAATAATGGAAGTTGAAATATTTAATCTCCCTTGAGATTGGTGACCTTACACATCCTCCTCCCACTTTAAAAACATGTATAAATTAATATGTAACCTGAAATGGAAATTAAACATCTCTTCTCAGAGATAGGCATTTGTTTGGGTCTGCAAATTTGATCAATAAAACATCTCTTATCAGAGATAACATTATTTGAATTGTGTTGTTCTTATTTCTTGAATTATCTTTCAAGAAAATATTTCAAGTTTTGGATCAGTGCTATTAGAGTGGTTTGTCTTTAGAGTGTATGATCTCGAGGATGAGGTCAGATTACAAGAAGCTTGGGTGGAAAATAGAACCAACAAACTATCCACCTATTTATTCCAAATGACTTCAAATGGCAGACAACACCAAGACATTTGATCCTTTCAAGGAAATGGTGAATGAATCCCTCCAACAATAGCAAGCACAGATGGTACAAAAATTTTCTAAAATTTTCCAAAAAATCTTGATGGGAAAATTTGGCTCCTCATCTACACCCCCACATCCTTTCAGTGCCGCAACACCCTTCAAGGTTCAGGTGAATTTTGATATCCCTACATTTGAAGGCAAAATTAATGCTGATGTAGTAGAAATTTTTTTGGGTTAATTGTCATCTTAGTTTTATATAAATAAATTCACCAATAAAGAGAAGATCACTTTTGCTCTTTTGAAAGCATCATTGCCTATCAAAAATTGGTGGGAAGTATACAAAGAGAGATTCAATGCAGATGATATTAGCCTTGAGGTGGAACCTACCTGGTATGATTTGATAGAAGCTATAAAGGAAGAATACTACCCCATTAGAGCATATGATGATCTGTATATAGAGTGGCAACAACTTCACCAAGGTAAGGAACAATCTATTCAAGATTACACTGACATTTTTCATTTTCTATCTGTGAGATTAAGCATCCAAGAAAGTGAGAAACACAAGGTTCTCAAATATCATGGCAAACTACAATGGTACATATGGGGAGAAATGGAACTCTTCAATTTAGAAACCCTTGGTAAGGAATACAAGTTTAAAGTGAAGATTGAATAGAAGCATGGAAGAATGAATATGAAGAGTTAGCCTTCAAAATAGAAAAGTGACAAAGAAGGTCAAACATGAGGCCAAAATTGGAAGCAAAAGGAAGGAAAGACTGGGAAATGGTGTGATTATCACAAATCTGAAACTCACTCCAAAGAAGAATGTTGAGCCATCAAGTCGCTACTTTCTAAGTCACAATCCTCAAGATCCACTACTCTACCTCATATAGACCTTATAGTTGAAGAGGTTGAAGAAGAGATTATAGATGCTAAGTTTGAAGCCATTTTTTCTTCATCATAGACACATGAGAAGAGGCTAGACGACAAGGAAAGGTTGTTTCACTCTAAATTATGGGTGAAAGGTAAGCCTCTACATTTCATTCTTGATAGTGGAAGTCAAAAGAATTTAATATTTGATAATGTTGTGAAAAGCCTAAATCTATCCATGAAGCCTCACCCAAAGAAATATAGTATTGGATGGTTGAGTCCATGGAGAAACCTCCGTGTCACCCACCAATGTCTTCTCTCATATGCAATAAAACCTTTCCAAGATGAGGTCTTATGTGATGTGGTCAATCTAGATGTTTTTGATATAATCTTTGGTTACCCATTCATGTATGATCAACATGGCATCTATGAATCAAGAACTCAAAGGATCACTCTCACTCTTGGAACATGGTACTATAGGGTACTAGAGGTACCACCTTCTACATCTATCTCTCTGATTAGTGCCAAGAAATTTGTTCTCATGGTGGTCAAGCCACAAGAATATAAAAGGGCCAATGTTACAGCCCTAACTACATAAAAAACACAACATAATCAAATAGATACCAAGCTAAATAATTTCATGGCCTTATATCCATAAATTGATGGTTAGACAAAAATGGTGAACAATCGAGCCCTACACAGTTCCATAAGTACAGTCCATTTCAAGTATGCATCGGGAATAAAATTAAAATAAAATTGCCACACTTGATGACAAATCTTGATGTAATGGGGATGATTTCTTCTCAAGGAGGGAGGAATGATCTGGGTAATAATTCAGGCAATAATTTAGGTGACGAGTCCAACCCAATTGATGATGGAACTTTTGGGAGCTATAACTTTTGCATTGTAGCTCCAATTGACTCACCGATTAAACTATTGGAAAGATAATAACGAGGGAAACATAATGAGATGGAATGGAGATTTTATTGATGAAGTTTAAACCTAGAAAACCCAATGGAAGTGCCCCAAATTTCAATTTTAGTAGTGCAGTCTAAAAATAGTAAGTTTCTAAAAATAGTAATTCCTCGAATTCTATATTGTTGTAAATCATGGAAGTCAAAACACTAGATCTCCCTTGAGATTGGTGACCTTCCACATCCTCTTCCCACCTTTAAAACATGTATAAATTAAGATGTAACCTGAAAAGGAAATCAAACATCTCTTCTCAGAGATAGGCATATGTTTGGGTCTGTAAATTTGATCAATAAAACATCTCTTCTCAGAGATAGCATTATTTGAATTGTGTTGTTATTATTTCTTGAATTATCTTTCAACTAAAGCTTTTGAGTTTTGGATCAACTTGTCTTATACATCTAGAGTTAGCTTGGCTACCCCCTTCCTTTTCTTCTCTTCTGCTATTTTTCTTCTATGTTACTTCCCTATCACTTGGGGGTAAATTTGTGTCCTTGTTATTATTACATTGTGGTGGAAAGTAACACCTCTACTACACATACATGATCAATTGTTTTTAAACCATATTGAAATTTTTGAGTTACTATTGTTTGTGTGTGTTTATTTGATCTTTATAGGTGTTTTGTTGTGTTTTTTTCCCTCCATTTTTTTTGTTTTTTATTTCTTTCTTTGTCTCTTATTGTTATTTCTTCTTGGTATTTTGTGTCCCTCTTTGGTCTTGTTCTTATATTTTGTTTTTGAAGTACATCTTGATAGTACACATTGATCTTGATTATTCATATCTTACTTTCATGTTATTTATTAAGTTTTTTTTTAAAAATGGATTATTGTTCCTACTTAAGTCATGATTATTCATCTCTTGATTTTAATTTAATTTATTTTAATTTATTTTTTGTTTAAATGCAAATATTTATAACTCTAGTCTTGATCATTTTTTACCATTATCCTTAGTTATAAGTATTCACATATGAATCAACTCATTGAAATTGGAATACAATGTCATTATAGGTTATTCATGCTTATGATGCATAATTTTATTTTGATATAGAAAGAACTATGTGCTTTGATTACAAGTCTCAAAATCAATGTAGCTTTGATAAACAACTCTCAAAGAACACCAATGAATCTAGGTTCAATAGGTTTAGCATTCTAACTCTATGCAAAACATGTATCTCTTAGCATACATTATGAGTCTAATCAAATAATGGTTATTTTTCTTCTATTTTCTCCATTCCTCATCTATGTTCTCCCACTTATGGGTGAACTACATCAGATTGAGGTCCATCTGGACTATGTAGGTAGCACTTGAATACATGACATATCTCAAGTTAGCTCAGTGACCTTCATTCTTCTTTTCATATCTTTCATTACTTTGTGCATCCTCACATGCCAGTTTTTTTGTGGATTTTGTAGCCATTACACCCTCACATCTATGTTTGTGCACTCTCATATTTAATATATGCATTGGATTATATATTTGAGTTATTTATTTCTAATTTTCCCATACTGGGGCATAAAATTTAAACTAGTCACAAATCTACATCATCCCTATAAGGGAAAACCGTTCTTTATCAATGATCAAGATCAACCCTACTAGGGAAAATTTATTTATTACATAATCAAATTATCTCTAATGGATCACATTATTTATCTTCTCTTTGGAGACATGTTCTCATTTTCTTCTAATTTTAAGCTCTACAAACTTTTCCCCTCATTCTGGTGATATTTTAGTGTGCAACTTGTCTTGGGATTGATCATTCTGTAAGCGCACAACTTTCACCCTAGCTTTGGTTATGTTCAAAGTGTGTCACTTATATTTTTAGATTGTATCCTTACTTTTCTCCCCATTCTTAAGGCCCATTTTAATCTAATTATATTTTTATCATTGATGGAATCAACACATGTAAGCATTAGCTCATCTGGATTTAATCTATTCCATGGGTTAATCTTACTTTCTCTTTTTGAGAGTTCATCCTTCTCTTTCATCCTAATATGTCATCTTGAGGGGGAATCATGGAAAATTTGAATCCAAATTCTTCTTGACAAAATCTTTACTTTGAAAATATCTTGCTTCACCTAAATGTCTCTCTATGCCTTCTCAAACAAGTGAAAAATATAGACATCCAATTTCTAACAACTTTTGTGTTGAAATTTTCAATCTTAATAAAAATTTGGAACAATACATAATTTAGGCTAATGTATCCCTAAACAGGGTAATACATTTTATGTGATTATTAACTTTGATCAAATAATTTTAAGTCAAAATGATGAACATGCATTTTGGTGCTCTGGATCACTCTTTTATTCTATTTCAAAAGCACATGACATGTGCATGTGTTATTTTGTGTTAACAATGTCCTAAATGGGATATTGGTCTATACACAATTAACATCATCTTCTAATTCCTCTCCAATAAAATTATGACCTAGTAATATAACATTCTGACCAGTTTGACTAAGTGTGCATCAATTTTATAAAGAATTTCACTAAAATTGATTAATATTATGCAAATTAACTCAAATTAAGAGATTAAGAATTCCATGAAAGTTATTGAATATTTATTTATTGGAAATTGATTCTTATTATCTGCATCATCAAATGACATGATCAATGGGGTGGCATCCACAAGCCATAAATGTAATAAATATCAGGTTTATGGCCTTCCATGCCTCTTTAATGTCTCTTCCTCCCAAATATTAATGAGGATATTTATGGATTAATTATGTAATATTGGATTAATTCATGGCCACACATCTTGATATCAAGATGGACGGTCATGGTTGATCTTGATCAAATCCAAAATCCTATAAATAGAAGGGCCTAAAACACTATTTTTAAGCTTCATTTGTGTAAAATTATTATGACAAATTATCTCCACAAGTCATTTTTTAGTTTAGTTTATTATGCTTAATATGCAATAGGATAACTTTATTTGATAGGCATAACATTAATTTTCAGATCATGAGCCTAGCTTAGTTGGTGATCTTGAAATGATGGAGGATATTTATATTCACCATTTAAAAATAAAATAACAAAAATTCAAGGTGAAAAACATGTTTTAAGATGCATTTGGATGGTGGGATGATTTTGGGAAGGCAATATGTATATGTGCTTTCTTTCATTTGTTCTTAATTATCATTTGCAAACTCATTAAATAGGTTGGCCTAGATTGTTATGTTGTTATGAATTTATTATGTTTTTCATGAATAATGATTAATATAAAAATATTTTTAGTCCATATCTGCACTCCACTAATATCAAAGGGTAATGTGTGTTAATAAAGACCTGATTGAATTAGGTCTCCTTAAGGCCTAAAAGAGGTTTTGGTCCTATATGATACGACCAACCTATTTTAATATTTGATTCATGTTTATGGCATTTAATAAGGCCTATTGTATGGAAAATATAAGTGGTAAAGTGTGTATGTCTAACCAAGAGGTGTATGATCAAGATCCTAATATAAGAACAAGGCCTAATAGGCTTAATTAACTTGTTAGAGTATGAGTGAGTTGAAGCAGAAGATATAACACTTTAAAGAGATCAATTAGGTCTTGTAGAAAATCATAAGGGTGTAGAGAAACTATAATGAGCATATAATATTCATACTATAGATTAATATCAAGGTTAAATTACCTAATCTATCTTGAAGAGACCTAGTTGAGTGAAGGAGCCTAGATGACAATTTGAGAGGGCTAAGAGTGTGAAGAGATAAAGAGGTGGCCATCATCATTTAGTTGAGCAACAAGATGTATTATAAGTGATAAAATAAATAAAGTGGTTGAGTTGGTACTGATCCATCTAGGGGGTTGGTGCCTCCTTGATAGTATATGCTTGTTAAATCCTAGTCAAGTGGGTGATTGGCTAGTTGGGGTTAGTGCTCTATGTAAAGTTTGTGCTTCACTAGATATTGATGTTTGTATTATATAACCATATTATATTTGAATATATAAATATGTTTTCTTCCCCTTGAGGGTTTCCCAATCAAATAAGTATTCTGTGTGCTATGCTCTTGTCTCATGCTCATATAAATGGTTAATGATGTGTTTTTGGTTCACTATATTGCTTTTATAGTTCATGAATGATAAAGTAAAGTTGTAAAAGTTTTTAAAAACTGATTCACCTCCTTTTAGTCATTATTATTCCAACATGAAGTCTAGAGAGGGCATTAGAAATGCAAGACAGGTTGAGAGTGAAGAATAAGTTATTAAAGAAAAATAAGTTCTTAGTTGATTGAAAGGTCCTTAGAGAGCTCAAAGAGAGGGAGAGAATGATTGTCAAGTGGTAGTTAGATTTGGATTACAAATACTTATTATATAACAAGGTTTGAAGAGGTATCTAAGTAAGAGGTATTCAGAATTAGGTTGAGATTCCAAACAAGATAGACTTAAAATAAGGTAGAGGTTGATTAAGCTAATAACTCTATATCAGATTGGTATCAGAACAACAAAGATTCTACAAGTAAACAAGATAGACAACCTTCAAGCAAATATTAAAAGGTACATGTTTTGAGTTTTTGTCTCTCATTTATGTTTGTGTTATATGAAGAAAATTCAAGTTATGAAGAGTATTTTTGAGATGAATTGAGGTGCAGGTATGAACCATTAAGGTCATAAGAGAAAATAAGTTAATGAGAAAATAAGCTAGAGCCCAAGATGCAAAGTGAAGGACTTAAGACTAGGCAAGAAAAACCTAGAGAAAATAGTAAGGAAAGAGAATAGAAGCTCAAAATTAAATATAACAACCTTGAAGCCATTAAGGCTTGAATAAGGTGAAAGAACCTATAAGAAGCTTAAGTAAAATCTCAAAGAGAGATTAGAAAGGAAAATAAGAGTCTTAGGCAAAAGATCAAAGAGTAGGAGAGACCCAAGAATGGTCAAGAGAGGCAAGTAAGATAACTTGTCAATAGAGATAGGTCCAAGTGAGACCTAAAGAATAAAGAGAAAGTGAGATCAAGATGGAAAAGGAGATAGTGAAGATAAGAAATGAGTTGGGGAATTTTTTTGAAAGGTTATAGCTCATGGTGAAGCTTAGGCATGAAAAATAAATCTAATGGTTTGGATATAACGTGAGAAATAAGGTCAAGTGCCCTATAAGGTGACTTATGAAGAGGCAAAGAAGAGTTACAATGAGAGGAAAAGAGAAGAACAAGAAGGAAAGTAACCAAAGAGGTTTAAAAAAGAGAGTTTCCAAGTGAACAACCTGAAATGGAGATGGTGAAGAGAGTTCTCATTGTAGAGAACATAAAATAAGATAAAAGGGAGAAAGAAGTGCTAAAAAAAACACTTGAAGAAGTAAACTTGAGAAAGAAGAGAGTGCCCATGAAGAAGGTACTTGTGAAGACCTTTTGATCTCTTGTTTTATGTTCTAATATTAAGTGTAAGTGTGTATGTGCAGGTATGAAGGATATCCTTAGGAAGATTAAGAATAATATATTAAAACTTAAAATAAATGGGGAAATTAAAACACCCATAGAGAAAGAAGAAGACAAAGTGAGAGGGATTATAATATCTCATGAAGAAGATGGTGGCCAAAAAATGTAGAAAACAAGTGAAGAAAAGGAAGATGCATTATAGTTCAAAGATGCATTGGAGGACATTTCAGAAGCAGGAAAGTAAGTACATCAAAATGAGATGATGACAAATAGTGAAATATTACAAAGAATCTTGCATATACAACAAGAAATATAAAAGGTAAATATTAGTAAAAATTAGGATTTAAATAATGAATATAAAAGAGATCTTGTAAGAAACCACACTATGAAATAAAGTACATCTAACTGGAAGATTACTAGGAGGATAAATGAGTTTCCAAATGTTGTGATACATAGTATTATTAAGAGGATGAATGCAGGAATACAAGATAGTAAAAGAAAGAATAAGGTGGAACTCTCAAAACCAACACTATATCATGGGTATAGAATACCCAAATGGTTGTAAAATTTATTTGATGAGATGAAGTCTAAAAATATCAAGAAATGAGTTTCCTATGATAGGAACATAAGTAGATAACATGAGTATAAGATGTCAAAATGGTTAAATAAATAAGATATGCAGATGAAGACCTAAATGTGGGTAAACAAAGGTATACGAAATGATGAAGGGGAATTTGAAATAAATATATGTGATGATGATGAGCATAAGAAGGTGATAGTAACTACAAGAAACCATAGGAAGAGTATTAAATCAAATTCAAGCAAACAAGAATATGACAAGAACAAGAAAATACCTAGCATAAAATAATATGCCAAGAAGATGAATGAGTAATGCCAATAAGAGGGCCCATTGAGGCATGAATAAAGTTGTGATTAGAATCTTGAAGGGATTATGATAATCCCAAAACATATTTAGAAGGTCCTTAAGAAAGAAAAAAACCCATTTGAAGGGTAATAAATATGTTGGGATCCTTTGAGAGCTCATTGAATGTGGAATGGAAGGTAATAAGAGTGTCATTAAAGTTGGTATAAGGGATAAGTGCCTTATAATTAGCTAGATAAGGATAAAGAGGTTATGAAAAATCAATTAAAAGAAGAGAATAAGTGTATTTATGATGAATAAGAAAGTGAGATCTGACAATCATTAAAAGAGCAAGGTAGTGACAATCAAAACCCAAAAACTAGTTTAAGAATCCATCAAGGAGGTAAGATAGAGGACCAAATAGTGAAAAAAGATCAATATATGAATATTATTATTGAGTTTGTTTAACATCAACATGTAGAGAAGAATGGAATAAGTGATCAAGAGGCATTCAATCACTGAGAACCTGATATGAAGAAGATTATGAAGTCACAATGTGAACAAAGAATCTAGGAGAGGACACACAATCAAAGTTAAATATTTGGAGATATAAAAATGGAATAAAGTATAGTACAAGATATTATAAACATGAAGCCATTATCAAGTGAAGAGAAAGGATACATAGTGAACAATAATATGGGTCATCCAAGAGAGCATGAACAAGCCATACAAGCAAGAAAAGAAAGAAAAATGAAGCACAATCAAGAGGAAAGTATAGGAATAAAACTTGTAAAGATGATGAGTCAGAAATATAGAAACTAAAGGGTGAAATATATAAGAATCTATAAAGGTTTTTATCCTATCTTGAGCCAAAAGATGAGTTAGCAAGGAAGCTAGACAAAGGAAGAAATAAAATATACAAATAAAAAAGAGAGAGAGAGAGAACACAAATAAAATGGATAGCATAGTGAATAGATTTAAGGATCAGAAGAAGATGAGTTGGAAGGTAAGAAAGAAATAAGATCAAAATTATTTGAGTTGGAGCTCAAATTTTCCCTACATAGGGAGTATGATGTAGGAGTATCACTAGGTAATATGAGTGTTAATGTGCTTTGTGATAATTTTGGTATTATGTAAGTGTTAAGGGGTATTAAAAGGTCCTATAGGTTATTTTTGTGTGATTAAAGTGCTTGATAAATGAGTGCTAGTATCCCTTTGGCATTTTCTTACCAAAATAGGCAATTTGAATATTTGAAATTATGTTTTGGTTTTAGAGTGGTTTTAGGGGTCTTTAAAAATATAATTATGTTTTCATGTTTATTTTTGAGTTTATAAGATCCCAGGAGGTGGTAGAGGTGATTTAATACATTTAATTCTTGAAATTCCATGTAAATCAAGAACAAGAAAAGAATATGAAGTTTGTAACCACCACCCTACATAGGTTGGTCTTGTAAGAAGAAGTTTCTTATTTAAGTTTGAAATATATAAGTTTGGTTTTCATGAGGGAGAGTAGTGTGTGAGGGTAAGTAGGAGGATACCCTTGAATTTGGAGGAAGGAGAACATTTAAAGACAAGAATGTGTCCATGAGGAAAAATTCTACTTTTTTATAATAGTATGTATATGATTGGTTACATATGTGTTTTGAACTCAATATAAAATTAGTTTTTTCAAATGGATGAGTTGATATTGTTCATGATTTTAATAACATGTATTACATATTTTCATTGTTGAATATTATGAGTGCTTTATACTTCTTTACAAGCACAATTTTTTCACACAGGTTTCAATTAACTTTATTTTGGACTTAGTCAATAAGGAGAAGAATAGAGAGTCTTTTTGAGTTACAATACATAATTTGAGTTGTTGATAGATTGGTGGAGTATTTTTGCATTGTTAATGACTCAATTGAATGCACATAAGTCCATTTAGCAATTAGTATTCAAACCAAATTGATTATTACTAAATACAGTCTACCCAAGGCATAGAGGTATGCAAATTTGTGTTGGAGAGTTGGTTTATGATTGGTAAAGTTTAAATAATTATTAAAGAAGATAATATAAGGAAAAAAATCCATAGATAACCATATTGGGAGTGCTAAAAGTTCATTCTAGTTTTATAATCAATCAAAACTATCATTATTTTGCACACAATCCTCAAAGAGAACAATCTTGAGTTTGCCTAGTCCAAAGATAGGACAAATCCAGTGCTTAGAAGATTGGAATACATTGTATTTGTTTTTATAGGGTATATTGAGGAGTGTGGAGTCTTTTATTTAAGTTTTAACCACCTAAAACTTAGGAATCTAATGAAGAGGCAATTAGAAATATAACACAGTCCAATTTTTGGGCAGCTACAGTTTTAAAGATCAAGAAAGTGATTGTTTTTTAATCATATTTGAGTGGATAAAGATAAATTATTTGATATAGTTTTTTAGTTTATAATAACTAGTTCATTGGAGGCTTAGAGATTCTTAGTGTTTCTAGAGATAATATAACCTTCCTTTCACACAGTCTGATAAAAGAACACAAAATTCTATAGATTGGCGTATGGGGGTAGTTTATAGATTATTCAAGATTAATTCAGTATTGGGAAAGTTGTATAAAATTTGGGAATACTTTAACAAATAATTATAATATATTTAAGTTATTTATAATGCATTTTACCCTAGTTATTCCTTCTCAACCTCACAAAGGCCTAAATTACCAAAAACCAAGGTTTTGAATCTAAAAGTGGAATATCTACTCGTTATAACTTATAAAAACCTTGAAACTTTATATTTCAATGTATTTTATCATGATATTAAATATTTTGGGGTTTTTGGAGTGGTACACAATAATATGGTACGTAATATATGATTGAGCAAGTGTTTGAGGTCTAAGAGACCTAATTGAGAGAAAGAGGTGGTGAGTTAGTGAGGTTATGTTGATATTTAAACAAATAAGATTTTTAAGAAGTTTAAGGGTCATAATGGGCACTTGAAAAAAGTCTTATTTCATCAATAAACCCTAAATATTTTTCTAACTAAGGAGGTTTAGGTGTTTTGAGGGATATAAAGATTAGGCCTATGAATCAAGGTCAGTGAGAGAAAGGTAAGGAAAGGAAAGGTATAAATTATTACTATTAGTTGATTAAATTTGGATTAAGTATGAGAAACATTATGATTAGTATGGAAACCAATAGGAAGGACTTAGGACCAAGAAACCACTTATGATGCATTCATTAGGCCTATTAGGCCTACTAGCTCTTGAAGGGCCAAAGTGAGAAATAAGGAAAATCAAGTGAAGATAAAACTAAGAGGATTTTATGATTATAATAGAAGGTAGGAAAAGAGTTTGGAAGGTAGAGGAAGAGTTCATGTATTTATAATTGAGGTGGAAGGTAATTATTCCTAGTCAAACCTAAAGAGGGCATTAGAAGTATAAGACAAGTTGAGAGTGAAGAATAAATTGTTTTAAGAATAAGTTATTTGTTGCTTGAAATGTCCTCAAGGAGATGGGAAATAATTATTTTCAAGTGATATTCAGAGTTGGATTACAAATCCTTTTGACATAATAACGTTTGATGAGGTATATAAGCAAGAGGTATTTAGAGTTGGGTTGAGATTCCAAACAA